>OX418217.1:109999220-110398506 GCA_948455865.1 Conomelus anceps | reverse complement strand
AAAGAAAAACAGATCAACAAATGACAAGCTAATACTTATTTACAGTAATTATTTACAAGAATTAATTAAAAGTCGATCAATAATAAAAGAAACAAGAGCCCAATAAACTACAATAATGCAGAAAGAAATGATAAAAGAACAACTAAACACTTAAAAAACACAGCCCAATACGTTATTTGACAGTCCCAAATAATATCACTTGACACAACGTCTTTAAACTGTTAGTAAGCCGCACTAATAGTAAACACTTGTCTCTGCACGTTATGAAATCATATGACAACATAGGCTATACAACAAATTACCCAAATTTTTAACAATTGTTTTAAATAAGGATAGGTTCAAGATAGAACTCTATGACTGGCTGGCGCTTAGGCCATTTTATAGTGTAAACGAGTTTTTTGAATGATGCATCTAGTGTGTGGGTGATAATTATTGTACTGACGTTGTCGATTACCATGGTGGTTACATGACAATAACATTCATTTATTTATAAGTTCAGAGCTCATTCCAATTCCTGTAGTTGCAATTCTAGAGTAGGAAGAGTAGCAATGACAGGAAATATTCGAGGGAGCTGAAGCAATGGACTAGAATGACGTCATAGGGAAAGCTTCTGCTTTCTAACTTGAAGAAGTTATCACAGCATTAGCATTGGATAGCAAAATAGTGGTCACTTGCTATGTTACTTTGCACTCTTCCCTGCTGAGCGAGTGACCGTTTGTAAGTAAAATAAATTCTTTTGATATTCTCTTGATAAGCTTATTAGCATTTACCATTTTTTATTATAACATTAAAATAAATATTTAGATTATTTTTCTGTAGTCACGTTAATAGTAGCACCTTTCCTCATGAGATTAGAGTAGTACCGGAAACACCTCTCGTGTGCCAAGCATTACCCCATTAGAAAAATTAACAAGTATTTTACTTACTCATCCTTTTCATAAAAAAAAATGTAATACAAAGTGAAGGCACACCCGTCTTACCTTTGCTATACTAATTATTTTATTAAAATAATTTGACATCTTGTCGATCCAGGATTAAAGAAAGTTTTCCCCCAGAAAGAGAATTACTTACAGGATGTATGGACGCTTTGATTCTCAACGAATGCAGCAGATGTCTGAACTTCTGCTCGGTGGATCGCTGGGCATGGAACTCGGTGAGGCCGGTCACCGCTGTATTGCTGTCACACAGGAATACACGCAGCTGAAGGTGCTTCCAGCCACGCACCTGAAAATATTGAAATCAATATCCAATTAATCACCAGAATACAATATTGCAGTTCTGTCAACAGTAATAATAATAATAATTAATAATTTCTCTGGATGATACTGCGAAACATCCAGAGGAGTTTATTCAAAAAACAAAGATACAGATATTAAGGAGAATCCCGACTCATAAAATTGCTACTAAATAATATAATTTTATTCCTAATTATGATACCCCACTATAATGATATGTGTCGGGGTGATCATAATAATATATTATTCTGCAAAATTTCTTAACCAGTTAGTACCTACATTATAACAATACTTAATTAACTAATAATAATAATAATATATATAACTAATAACACCATAACCAACAAAGATACACCACCAATATACCCCATAATAACATATAATACAATACCAATATACACCATAATAATGTGACATTACTACAATATGAACACTTAATTACCCTACTATATAATTATATATTGTCTACATTCTACTTACTATAAGCTCCTCGCTAGTGTAGATTCCAATTTCGTGTAACCAATCCCTAATTATTCTTTTATAACTATGTATGTTCTCTTCTTCTTTTGCTATTTGTGGCATTTTATTATAAACCCTAGGACCCAAATATTCTACTGACCGCTGTCCAAAAGCTGTATTCATTCTAGGTACATTTTGAAAATTTAAGTTTCTGATTCTTGTGTTATGACTATGGGCAATTAAACTATTTACATTTGTATTTTTCTTCATGTAAGTGAGTAAAACTAATATATACAGCTGTCTGACGCTAAGAACTTTGTTTTCGGTGAATAGTTGAATACTTGGGAAGCGATTGTCTTTGTTTCCCATGACTTTGAGAATGCGTTTCTGAGCTTTGAAAATTGGATCTATAAAGCTAATATTTGCTGCACCCCAGACCAATAAACCATATCTTAAAAGGGATTCAACTATTGAAAAATATACTGTTTTTATCACTTCACTGTTGACTACATTACGCAGCTGGTAAAATTTGTATACGAGCTTTCTTATTTTTGTAGTTGTATATGATATATGTTTATCCCATTTTAATAAATCATCTACAATTATACCAAGATATTTAACATTGTCAGAGCGCTCAATCAGAGGACAGTCACAGTTCCGATTCCCTCCTCTACAATAGTGAAGCTTAATTGACGCATTTAGTGGCTTGGTATTATCAGTTAATGAAAAGGTCAAGAACTTTGTTTTTCCTGCATTTAGTGTTAATAGGTTACTATCCAACCACCTAGTGACTTTGGAAAGTTCTGTTTCCACTATTTGAAATGTCTCATCCCAGTTCCTACCCTGGAAAAGGAGGGCTGTGTCGTCTGCAAAAGCTATAACTTTACCCTGAATTTGAAGGGAACACAACTCATTTGCAAATATCAAATATAAAATTGGGCCTAAAACCGTTCCTTGAGGTATTCCAAATTCCATAGTTCCTTCAGCACTCATCTGGCTTCCAACCAGGTAAGACTTGAACCATTCAAGAGTTATATCCCTTATACCTATTGCTTCAAGTTTTTTTATCAATAAGTCATGTGATACAGAATCGAAGGCCTTGGCCAGATCCAAAAATACTGCTATACTTTTATTTTTCCCCTCTAGATTATGAATGACAAATTTTGATAACTCCAAAACTGCTGATTCCGTGCTCATCCCCTTACGAAATCCAAATTGGTTTGGAGAAATGATATGATACTTTTCTAGATAGCTCATTAACCTAAGTTTTACTAATTTTTCTAAAATCTTTGATATGTTACTTATTAATGAAATAGGCCTATAGTTACTTAAAATTAGCTTATCTCCTCCCTTATGTATAGGTCTGACACAAATTACTTTCATTGCATTAGGGAATATTCCAGTAAGCAAACTCAGATTGAGGACGTGAGCCAAAGGCTTACAAATTAATTCTTTAATGCCTTTCAAAATTTTATTATCAAATCCATCAAGTCCTGGGGCACTACTGTTATGTAAAGAGTTTATGACTTCAATTATTTCCTGCTCAAGTATGGGTGAAAAAATCATAGAATTAGGCATTCTTATATGTGGCTTATAACTAGTTACAATATCATTTATATTTTTATGTAAACCATCTGATATTTTCTTAGCCATTTTCTCTCCTATACTAACAAAGTAATCATTAATATGATTCAATAATAAATCAGGATTCTCTTTCAATGTTACAACATTATCTCCTATTTTTACAGCATTCAGTTGATTTTTTTTCTCCTGGTTTGCATCAGTGGCCTCCTTGATGATCTCCCAAGTTTTCTTTATGTTATTTCCTGCTTCCTTGAATTTCCTCTTGAAGTGATCCTCTTTTGTTTTCTGGATAAGCGAAGTTAGTGTATTCCTATACAGACGGTAATGAGTTGCTAATTCATGATTTTCTGGTTCTAACTTCCTCCTCTTATTCAAAAGATTCCTTGTTCTGATAGATAAGACGAGCCCTCTGGTAATCCATGGTTTGATGATTTTAATTTTCTTTTTTTGTCTGTAATGATGAGAGTTATTATCCATATGGCATTGCAGAATTTTTATAAATTATTCGTAAGCCATATCTGTGTCATTACTCCCAAAGACCTCCTCCCAGTGCTCCTCCATTAGGCATCTTCTCAAACCAACTAAATTTATTGTTCTTCGGTGTGTGGAATCAGCATCATGTACATTTACTCTGTGGCTGGCGTCCGGACATCTCTGTAGCCCCAAAATTGTAATAAAATGATCTGTGATGCTAGAGTGATATATTATTGGATGACTCTGTTGTTTGGAGTTTGTTAATATATGATCGAGGCAAGTTGATGTTTCTGTTGTTACCCTGGTAGCCTGTTTGATGCAGTTTTTCAAGCCATGTTCGCTCAATAAATCATAGTATTCATCGAGTTGCTGATGTTGATGTGGTTGGAGCGTATTAATGTTGAAGTCTCCTGCGCATATGATTACCTGTCCTCTTAGGCTATTGAGCACATTTTCCAAATCCTCTAAGAACTCTGTTATATTGTAGTTCGATGGAGATCTATAGATCGCTAATATATTGTATTTCTCCTTTGTAGTTTGCAATTGTAGGTGGAGAACATTTGCCTGTCTAATATCCAACTCCACTGATAGTACATTTAGAAGATCTTTTGTATATACGACGACTCCATCATTCTGACTACGGTTATTTGATGAGTGAAAAATATTATAACCCATCAATTCTTTTGGAGTATGATCATTTTTAATCCAACACTCTGTTAATATAATCACATCAAAGTCATAAGACATATCCTCCAATTGAACAATCAGATCATCAAAATTTTTCTTAATACTCCTGATATTGAGACAAAAAAAAGTTAAGTCACAGCCTTCAAGTGCCGCATGAAGTTGTTGTTTATCTTCAACTACACTGTCCTGTATCTCATCCATTTCATCCAGCTCATTTGCAACAGACATTACATCATTATTCGTCATTTTGTTTTTTTGTTTTTTAGATGCATCCCTCCTTGCATGCTGTCCGCCATTCTCTCATGCATTCTCACAATGTATGCATCCTCGCAACCCATAATATTTTTTGTAATCGACGACATCAGATCATTCCTTCCTGTTGTCAGGTAGTGGAAGCTATGAGTGTGTCTGCTGAGAGCTACAATTACATGATTTATACTGTTGTAGATTTCCATCTGATTTGTATTAATCCTTACGAGAACCACATTTTTATAAGTAAGGCCCAACAGTAAGTAAGGCATTAGTAAGTAAGTAGTAAGTAAGGTATAAGTAAGGCATTTTTACAGTAGAACTCACACCCAAAAATAAGGGTGCTTGAACAGTGTAACATATTCGATGTACTCAATGATAATCACCATTTCAAAATTAAACACAATCAGACCTAACAATCATATGTTCCTATGGTATTTACTATAGCCTTACTTTTTTCCCTTTTAAATGTCCTATAAATGCAACAAAATTAAAAAAACCTTATACATACATCACTGCGCATTACTAAAAGGAACTCCGTGTTTCGGAGGACACGTTAAGCCGTCGGTCCCGGTTGCATATATTAAAAAAAGCAGTCGTTAAAAAAAAAACGGCGAGGTGGAACTACCCGTAAGGGTCTCCCCACCACGAAAAGCCATACGAATTTACTTACTAAAAGGAACATAATTTATGCCAAATTTCAATGAAATCTGTTAACGCATTTAGCAGTAAATACGTTACAAACAAACAAATAGACGAACAAACACAAATTAATGCAAAACGAAACAAAGAACTCACTTCGCTCGGTCAAAAATTGGATCACTCTAGTACATGGGTTACCACAGTTGTGTAGGTTAATTCCCATCTACTTCTAATTGCTAGATATCTGTGCAGTTTTTCTAGTTTTGTAGTTAATATTTTATACGCGTATAAATTTTGACTTTAATTTTTTGATGAAGGAAATAAAAAATTTATTTATTTATTATTTACTTGTTTACCGGTTTCATTGCTGTACTGCTATCCGTTAGAATTTTAATTTTTTTTAAAGTTCAATAACTCTGAAAACATACTTTATAAAGTTTTTTGTGCTCTCTTTCTATTGTTTATCTATTTATTAACTATATGTTTAGTATTTATCTGTATGTATATAGTACCATAGCGTACTACACAAACGAGGAGTGTGGTAGTTTGTGATTGCTTTCCTCAGTGAGCTCACATAATTGTATCAGTATGCCAAGCCCACCAAAGCAAATTCGGAAGCTCTATGCTTGACAGTCCACTCCCACCTTTACACAGGTGAGTGTGTATACTATCTAGCACACCTCTGAGCTACTTCCTGCGTCCAAGTCATCATTTGACAAACTTTTCGAAAGTAATACAATTTATGTATTCTTTTGTGTATCTGAGATCAAAATAACTTAATTCATCTCAAGCCACAATAATTTTTAATTAATTTATCGAATTAGTTTAAATAATGCGTACCATATTTATTATACAAGCTAGCTGTAGCATGAATAGACTAGTAGTGTTAAACGGATCTTCGGCGTTTGGCTGGAAGAAGTTGACTGGCCAAACATCTATGTATTTGTATTTGCCCGATCTGAAAAAAAACAAACAACAAATCAATCTTATATCTATATAATCGAAATACCACTGACTGACTCATTCATCACAGTTTCTCAGGAACCACTCGACCAAAAACGATAAAATTTGGTACACGTATTCAGTAGGGGGACTAGACGCGTGCTAAGAAAGGGTTTTCAAAATTTACCCCAAAATGGGCCCAAAATTGAAGATTTTTGAAAATTTAGGTGACAACAATTTCTAGAGAACCATAAGGTCAATTTTTTTTTTTTTTTTTTTTTTTTTGAGGATGAAGCCCACATGGGTCTGAGACCTGTGCGTGGGTAATGAGTTGGATGATGGTGATTGATGAGTTGGACCTACAGTTTTAGGTGGGTTCCGAACCACCGGGAAGTGATTTTCAGCAGAGAACATTGTCTTTTTTGCTGGCCAATCTAATCGGTCACCGTTACGAACAGGACTTACGAGAACGCAGCTTATCTATCTGATTGAACAGATACCTGCTACGGCTCGCGGCTATCACTTCCCTACATCAGATAAAATTTGGTATTCATGTTAAGTATCGGCCTTAGATGTACCTTGGAAAAAAGTTTCAAAATTAGCCCCAAAATGGGCCCAAAATCGACGATTTTTGAAAAGTTTGGTTGAGGCCCTAGACGTGTACTTAACAGATGTAATCAACCTGGCATAATTACATTTCATCATACCCAGTCATATGTTTCCCACATATTGCAAGGCTCCGACTGTATGGTAGCCTACATGCAAAGTGCAAAGTCTTTTGCTGTTAAAAGACAGTGTAAATAACGCTGCTAAGGGGTCTGCCATATGATAAAAACGGTTGACTTCTATCAGCTGTTCCTTTAAGCTGTTTGGCTGGCAAGTTCAGTAGGTTAGGTCTATTAATGAAATAATAATTTGTTTTAAGAACCACAAGGCCAAAAAAGTTCAAATTTTCAGCTGGGGTGCTAAACACGTGAAAAATAGGGTTACATGATTCATCTCAAAATTTAGGAATTTTGGAATTCAGTTGATCACAATTTCTCAAGAACCTCAAGGCCACATGGAGTGAAATATGATATAATGTATATGTTTGATTAAGACCCTAGATGCATACTAAGTAATGGTATCAAAATTCTTCCCAAAATCACCTATTTCTGTAAATTTATCTAATCACAATGGAAATTAGTTGGACCCCCCGGGGGTCCAGGGGGCGGAGCCCCCTGGCTAGACGGTTAAGGCGAGCGGAGCGAGTCTGCCGGCTAGTCATTAATAAATCATCTTTATGTCTGTTCGAAGCGTTTCCAGACCAATGTTTATTGAGCCCGACAGTGCTTTATTATAATCATGCCACTGTCCGTCCATCTGTAAGAAAGCTCTTGAAACTTGGTATACAGCTTCTTCTTATCTCAAGTGAAGTCTCTATTGTATTTGGACTTTGGGGATCGAATATAAAAATAATACATTGTGATGAGAAAAGATCACCATTATAGAATATAGGTTAGTTGGGCTAGTGAAAATCCGAACATTGCACAGCTGGATCACCTCTAATACAACAATTTGAAGCAAAATAAGGAGGCTGCTGCTTAGCCCAATCATCCACTTGATTTTTACAGTGCAAGCGTGACTGTATTTATTTATGATTGTGGTGGAATAGTTACTTAACTTTTAAATAGTCGTAAAATTTAAAAAAAGAAGAAAATACTGGGGAATTAAATAAGATCTGTAAACTGAGAAGAAAAAACAAAAAGTTATAGTAAGAACTGCCGGTGCATTTTTCTGTGAATTGTAAAACTTATGATGTTTATATAAATCATGGAAGTTTAATTGTGCATAGGACTATCTGCATAAATATGCCATGCACATTAGTCGGGCCCTTGGATACTCTGTTGTACCGGTTAATTCTTTTTATGATTTATAATCAGTTTCTGAACTATGATTTATTACTCCTAAAACAATCTCTATTCGTATTGCTAGAACAATTTTCTCTCTATTTCTGAATTTCTGATTTGTATGATACTCTTGATGGTAGGGAGATCTCTCTAAACCTCCCCCCCCCCCATCGAATTGCAAAAAACGTCCTATCATAATGATGGTTCCACTTTTATGCCAGGCTACTGTCCATCACACCACTCAGTATAAAAGTGAACCATTATTTGGTAAAAATGTGTTCTGTTATTCGAGCAATGATAGCTAGATTACAATACAGCAGAGTCAAACTCTGATATCAGCTAGCTGAGCATGAAATATAGTATATAAATTAGTCAAATAATAAATTAAATGATGTGAATAAATCATATTATGGTTGGATTTGGAGAGTAAATTAGCTTTTATCGTTTTCAATACATGCATTAGGGTCTAGTATTTGCAATTAATATAAGGCTGGTTTTAGGTTATGTTGAGTTATAACAAGATGGCGCATGTGCGTGGATAATGATACCATGTTTGTACATTTTATACTAGGTATCTGCTTCACCATTCAAGATATAGAGATCATGCGAATGCTAGCAAGTATATAGGTATATAAACATTGACAACATAGTGGCATATACATTTTAACCTTGCTTTCATATAGCAGCTTGGTATAAAAGTGGAACGAATGATCATAATGATGGGACGTTTGCGCAACCAGCGTTGTTTTCTTACACATGCATCAAATGAGAATAAATTTATAGAGTTACAACCACTTACTTATAGATTGATAACTTACTTGACAGAGGTTTTGTCTAGCGTGTGGATATGTCGGCACACACAGACATTCTTCTTCATGCGCAGAACATCGCTGATCAGCGACACAAACTCCTCCCCCGTCAGCTGCTTCTCGTCGGCCGACTGTCGCAGCTTGAAATATTCACTGCCGCCTTCCGATTGCTGGAAGCGCACAGTTCTGTATGGAGAGTCTGGACTGCACAAAAAATTAACATGTTTTTAAAATAAATCCTTTTTTGTCATACTTGTAGGTTATGGACAGTTGACCAGTCAAGGAATCAATGTGGTGAACAGGTGTTTACAGAAATCAAAAACAGCTATTATCATTTGATGATTATTACCACACACTGTGTGGTAAAGATCATCAAATGATTATTACCGCACGCTTATGGGTGGCTACTGGCTACTATTTCACTGAAAAACCATTTGACCAAAAGCTAGATCAGCTGATCCAGGACCACTATTGCCCATTTCACCTAGAATTGCTGTGATTTGGTGTCTTAAGGTTATGTTCGTATAACAATGATTTATAGTTTCTTATTTCAACTTATCTGCTATTTTAGACTTGTATGACGAAAAATAATGTACATAACACGTCTGGTAAGGTGTTTACCATAATCTTATGATAATTCTGCACTCAACTTCGTCTCGTGCATAAACTATCATACTCGTACGGTAAACACCTTCTTACCACCCTTGTTATGTAATATACTATTCCATACAACTGCTCGTAAATAATTAGTTTATGTGCCAAAAACGAATCATAAGACAGCTGTTTACTGAGCAGATAGTAATAATAATAAAAAAAGTAAGTAAATGCAGGCTTTTATTGGTAGGAAGACCCTTTCGGGTAGTTCCACCTCGCCGTTTAAGCCTACAATTTTAGGACCTACAATTTTAGGTGGGTTACAAACCACCGGGTAAGTGATAATAATGCTTCTAACACCATAGAAACAAGTCACCCATACAAACGCAGTCTTGAGCGGTCGTGACTAAGGATCTGGCAGTAATCTATTCTACTGCTCGCTGACGTCATAGCTGCATACATGACATAATGTATTAAATAAATGTTTTAGTTGTAAGTTATTGACGATACTCAACTGTGTAATGCTCCATCTTTGTTCTGTGTTGAATAAATAAATATTCTATTCTATGACTTTTGCTCGGATGCTGCCCACCAACCTGACTGACAAAATTATCAATTTATCAAATATTTTACAATGATTTATGTTTTAATAAAAAATAGCTATCATTTAATATTAAAAATTTTTTTGGGAAGAGATTTCTTTATAATAATTATTGTACAAAAGCACTTAGCCAGATCATACATCATACAAGACACCAAATTACAGTAAAAAAAAATAATTATTATTATACGGCTGGCTATACTAAAGCACAGATTAAAGAACCAGATCGATCACGTCGCTTGCGGATTTCCTAGTTAATGATTTAATTCAGAGATAGCGCCACGCGTCAATGATTTCAACACGGGGAGCAGCACTGTTGCAGTGCGGGAATACTTGAATTGTCGGCACTCTACGGATAGAAAACTCGTCCACGGGGAGCAGCACATGTTGCAATGCGGGAATATTTGAGTTATCGCTACTTCATGTAAAAGTTCTTCAAAGTAATTAAATTAGCAACTCTGGAATTACTCATTCACTTATTGATATTGAAGATTCAATGATGGGGGTTCGATTGTAGGTGAGTGGTTTATTCTCGGTTGGGCTCAAAACCATAGGGAGGAATCTGACATTTCCAAAAAGTGCCCCAAGTTACCAGGTAAAGGGGGGGTTGAAAATTTGATAAATGTTTTTTTTTAAGTTTTAAATCAGAATTGGATGATTGTTTATAAGTTGTTGTGAAACGTTTTTGGAAAATTTGGTTTTTGGGGGGGTTTAGGTTGGGATAAAAAATTTTGAAAAAGCTGGACATTGATATTTTTGAAATTTTTTTTTTTTTATTCTATAGTGATTTTTGTGTTAAACGAAATGATATGTGTGCGATTTGGAAAAATATATCGTTTAAGGGGATGAAAGTGGTTTAAAACTGGAAATTTGTACAAATTTGTTAATTTTTTTTAATGAAAAGCTTCTTGATTTTTCATTTTTAAGCACAAGACAATCTATTGGGATGTGCGCGTCACAAATGGATTCTCTTCAAAAGAAATGAGGAGGTTGAAATTGTGGACTTCTTAAATATTAATATGTTTGAAAATTTGTTTCTTGTATCATATATAATGAAAAAATCTGTATTAAATGCGATGTGGAATAATTTTTAAAAGTCACCCCTAAGGCATTAGAAAGTCAGCAGAACATGCATTTGTGAAATAATCCCCTAGAAAAAGAGGGTCGCTTGAAATGGAACATGTTGAAAAAATGATTTTTTTTTTTTTGTTAAATGATTTTTCAAGGGTTTTGTAATTGGAGGTTAAAGGTAAGTTGAGGACACATTACGAACAATGCTATGCCACCCCTTGATTTGAATGCGAGGGCTATTATTGTAGGGGTGCAAAATTTAGGGAAAAATTGAAAGTTGGATTTTTGGCGGAAATTTGTTTGAGCCTTTTAAAACTTCAAAAGGCGTATTCAACGCTGTTTGAATAAATAACCCCTTTCTGAGATATAGGCATAACTTTGAACAGTTGAGCAAAAGGCGTATTCAACTCTTGTTGAAAAAATCACCCCATTTTGAGTTGAAGTACAGAATAAAAAAGAAACAGAAAGCTTAAGCTGGCAGAGCTTGATTAGTTATTTTCAGCAGTAAGTTAGTTATATTTAACTAATATTATATTTATATTAGTTATATTTAACAGTATGTATATATATGTATATATATGTTTAAAATATGCTTCCACAGACGTAAGATTTTTCTTCATCAGGTTTTGATAGATAGTCAGGGCCGGCTTTATAGGCTTGCGAATAAGGCTGGCTCCTGGGGCTGCCAAGTTATTACATTATAAGATTATTATTGATCAACTCTCAAATAACTCACAAAAACATTAGAAATAATCATAGTTATATAAGATAATAGATTTCATAAACCTACGCTAACCCTACGCTATCACCCTGTGGTGGAACCATGATCTCTCCAAGGGGGGGGGGGGGGCTGAAACGTCTGGGAATATGGAATACCCTACAAGCAAGAATTAAAAAAAAAACATTTGTGTAAAATCAATGGCGGATAAAGTATTTTCCAAGGGGGAAAATACATACATCATAAATAACTATGGGAAGTGATACGTCCGAACGGTTAGCGCCGCTATCTGTAACTCAGATAAGATAAGTCACGGCGCTCGTTGACAGAATCTGTAGCGGTGACCGATAGAAATACAAAAGTCACTGCACAGTTACGATGTTTTTGCACAACAAAATAAAAAAAAAATTATTTTCATCAAAAACAGCATTTCCCGTCTTAACTTCTCCAAACTTACCAACGATTTTGCTACTAAAAATAAAAGTTATATTTCACTTTATATTATTTTGATATGATGTGATGGTGATAATCATTAATCAATGTTTCTTTTGATCAGTATAATTTGTATCAATATCATTAAGGTCAGTATTATTTGTATTGAAACATATTAATCAAATAAATAAATAAATTGTTACTAAATCACAGTTGCTTCGAATATATAGCCTACTGAATACTATGACAATTTATTATATTATTTTATAATTCAATTGAATTATTTATTCATTGATATTTCATTGAAAAACATTTCATACTAGAATTTGTTTTTATTATTCAATGTAAGAAAAGCCTGTTGTGATATTTTGACAGGTTTACACCATTATTAAATTCACAATATTACAAACGGAAGGGCCGCCAAATGCGTTTTGCTTGGGGTCGCCAATTGTCTTAAGATAATTACTGATATAGCACCTACTATTTTAAAGAATATTGTAGTTAGCCTATATCTCATAAGAGGTGGAGGAGGGGTTTATTGGTCTTTGAACCTCATAGGGATGGCTTGCGAACCAGAGGCAAATAAAATGTATAACCTAATATGTATTCAACATGAACCTTCTTCCACCCAATTTATTCTCTATTAAAAAGCATTAATTCGAATTGAGAAAATCTTGAATTCAGACAAAAGTGTGGAAAAATCTAGTTTGGATCAATTTACTATATACCGAGTAGTTTTGACCGGTGACAGTTAACATTGGCGGATTACTAAAAACTGAATTACAAGCCACTAGTACTGGGGTGCCCAACTGTTCTCGTAGGCGAGCAGTTCGCGAGCAAAAATCGAGATTTTTCCCCCCCGATTTCCACATTTTCTGGGGGGAAATTTTAGTTTCTTTCTATTTCAACAGGGTCAACATTTTCATTTTTTTTAATGTTAATAGTTTTGGAAAATTCTTTTTTCTATCAGATAGAAACCGACAAATTTGTACTAAATGTAATTTGAACGCTTTTTGATACCGTAATTCACTAGTGTTTGGGGGGAGGTGAAAAACAAAATTTTGTTGAAAAACGTGGGGGGGGGGGGCAAAGAAATTTTAAACTTTTTGTTTGTGAGTAATTTTAGCTTTTTTGATTGGAAGTGTAAGGTAAGTAGGTGCAGAAGTTCAATATGCCTTGTTACTGCTAGAAAAGTCAAAGGGGTTGGAGAAAATTTCGAAAACTTTAAGAAATGTTTTTTATTTTTAAATTATTTTGTAGAGGATAAATAAATAATATTGGCAAATGCATTGAAAAGTGAGCAAAATATGTATGTGAAGTTTTATCAAGAAATCATCCTCTCGTAGAGGAGAGGTGCTTAAAATAAAAAGTGACAATATGGAAAATATTCTGACTTTCTGTTGAATACATTCTATATGATGTTGAAGACCCATCTTATCTTGTTTCCACAAAAGCAGAGCGAAACGGCCGTCACGCCATAACGTGAGTCAATTTCCATTCAAAAGTGTTTTTTAAGTTTATAAATTTTATAGGTTTTTGGGATTGACGTTGGACGTAGGGGACATTAAGAAAATTTCGATGCACCGTCTTGGATAATTTTTTTAATAATTTTAAAAAATTATTTCATGTCAATTATTTCAATCAATAATCCGCGGGCGGGTTTTGTAGGGGGGAAAAGTCCGTATAAATTTTCAAAATAAAAATCCATGTATTATTATTTATTTACTATAGAATAGGTATGGAATATCGGGTCCTTCAATACTCCATTGAATCGGTTTATTTGTTTCTCAAAACAGTTTAACATTTTTTTTTTCATTTTTTTTTTGTTCAGTCAGCCTAAACAGTAACATAAAATTATTCCTAGAAAAAGTTAACGGAAGTAAACACATAGATGGAAATGAAACTTCCTCAAAATGTTAAATTACGGGAAAACATTGTAGAAACGTATTCTATTTATTTTTCTATTTAACATTTTTACATGAATTCAAATTTATTTTTATTTTAAATAATATTTTATCACATAATCTAAATAATTTAGTTATAGAGGCTTATTAATATTTTGACAAAATGAAATGAAACGGGATTCGCAATAGCAGTATACTTTAGAGGCAGTCAACCCAATCGTCATTATTATTGTAGCCGGCAGATCTGTCATCAGATCAGAGCACGCAGTAGCAGAGAAAAACGTAAAATGTAATGAAATCTGGCAATAACGCTTGATCCGGCAACAGGGTGAGCATGCATATGCGAAGGACGCCTGTAGATGATGTTGCAGGAATGAAGAAGTGACGGATGGAGGGAGTGATGATGAGTGAGAGCGAACAGAACAGAGAAAGTAGAGAGGGAAACACTCTACTCTCTAGGCGCTATACCTACGCATTCTAGCGCATGTTTTTGGAACTTAGCGTGAGCAGTCTGGGTTTGTCTGTGACTAAAGCTTGCCAGCTGATTACTACCAGATAAATTTTTCATAACCTTTTCATTGTAAAGAAATGATCATTTCATACAATTATTAAATGGAAATCCAATTCCAGTTGTAGAAAAATGTTGTATGTATTTCAAGAGTTAAATTTCTTTATCACTCTCACAAAATACCGTACTAGTACGTTAACTGTTTGGCTCGAGTGATAAAGTCACTCGTAATAAATAAATAACGACAACTTATTCAATAATTATCAATAAAAGAATAAAACACTTAAATGTTGTCAATTCCACTTCTTTTCAAAGACGTGGAATTGACAACATTTAAGTGTTTTATTCTTTTATTATGGAGTTCCACAACATCAACCAAAATTCTACAAATAAGTTAAAATTCTACAAATAAGTTAAATTATCAATAATGTTGTTGGTAATACATTTTTTCTGAGGATGAGCCCACATAGGTCTGAGACCTGTGTGTGGGTAATGAATTGGATGATGGTGAATGATGAGTTGGACATACAGTTTTAGGAGGGTTCCGAACCACCGGGAAGTGATTTTACAGCAAAGAATGGTGTCTTTTGCTGGCCAATCCAATCGGTCACCCTTACAAAGATGGCCTAGGAGTTACGTAGCTTATCTCTGATTGAACAGATACCTGCTATTGCTCACGGCTATCACTTTATATAATAATTAGTAATAATGCTGTTGATAATAATTATTAACAATCAATTATTTTTAGTCCTCTTTTTAGATCGAAGGAGAAGAAGAAGAAGAAGGCAAAAAAAGAAGATGAAGATGAAAAAAGAAGAAGGAAGAGGACAAAAAGAAAGAGGAAAATTAAAATTAGAAAACGAGGAGGAGAAAGAGAATGAGAGAAAAAGAAGGAGTTTAAGTAACTGGATGAAGAGGAAAATAAAGGGACAGTGAAGGACGAGAGAAAAGATGAAAAATAGAAAGAAAAAAGGAGAAGAAGGAGACGACGGAGCAGAAAAATGAGAAGAAGGCAGGAAAATAAGAAGTAGAAGGAGAGAAAGAAGACAGGAGAACGGAGAAGACACAAGTAAAAAAGAAGAAAAATGGAAAGAATGAGGGAAAGGAGAAGAGTAATAGAAAAAATGCAGAAAAAGAGAAGGAGAAAAAGGAGAAGACTAAAGAGAAAACGAAAAAGGAGAAGGATGTGAAGCATAACAAAAGAGACCATAAAATTTCATTTGCAAATAGGTTATGGCACATACTATATATATTAATACATATATAATACATTTTATATCATTAATTATTTATACAAATTTTGTATATTCATTGTTGATTTTATGTGATGACGAATCCTATTGCAATTGTGTTGTTTAATGGCAATAAATATTCTTATTCTTATTCCGATTCAATTGAGTCGGGCAACCTGTTAGAAGCTAGTCAATAATATATAATGGAATTTTTTATAGCACTCACTCCAAGAAATAATCCTGAGGTACTTCGTCGTCATAGAATCCGAAAACAATGGTGTTGGGTTTCATCGCTCCCAGACCGGACAAGTGCACCAGATGATGCAGACCTTCGCGCACCGACCGGGCCACTGTCAGCTCTATGAACGCTTTCACCTAAAAACAATAAATTCAATAAATAAAAAAACGTTTGGCATTTTACATTAAGTTCAATTGTGAATGAATAATATTTCTACTCACTCAGGCCTTTGAAGATGAGTCTCCTCCATGACTCGAAAACGTTTGGCCTGAGTGAGTAGAAATATTATTTATTCACAATTAAAATTGACTGCAAGTCGTTAAACTTACTATAAAAAGTCAATATTAATATTAAAGTCAAAGTTATTAATAATAATAATAATAATAATAATAATAATAAGCGTATGGCTTTTAATGGTGGGGAGACCCTTACGGGTAGTTCCACCTCGCCGTTTGTGCCATGTTGTGGGGACCATGGTGGACCTACTATTTTAGGTGGGTTCCGAACCACCGGGTAAGTGATAATAATAAGTCAATATTAACAACGCAGATCGTTATGGAACAAGACATCCAAGAAAAAAGTAAGGCAATTAGGCCTACTTCTATAGGAACATATGATTTTTTAAATAATCTCCATTACATGCAATTGGATTTTTTCAATCAGATTCTTAGCCCTCGGGCCATAACATCTGGTTGAGCATTATTCATAAGAATAAACTTATCATTCATAAGAATAACATATTTGTTTGTTTCATTTCTAATATTTCAATTACGACCCATTAATTCTCCAATTAGTAGGGAATAGAGCGCATGCGCGGAATGTGTAGCAAAACCATGGCCACTGTTTGTCTGCATAAAAAAACAAAAAAACTAACCTTTCTATACTTAATACAGAATCCCTCATAGTATAGAAAGGTTAGTTGGTTAGGTTTTTTGTTTTTTTTATGCAGGCAAACAGTTTGCGCATGCGCTCTATTCCCTACCAATTGGAGAATTAACGGGTCGTTAATTAAGTATAATAACAAGTGATTACTAAGTAAATTATATAAAAATGTAATTAATATTGTATTAAATTCATTCATCAGACATCTAAAATCTAATTTGAATAATCAGCTGTCCCGCAAATTGAAAACACAGCTTTGTAGATGTGATACAGAGTGACCTTTTGGGGAAAACAGGCATGAAATAACTACGCAAATTGAATCAAGGGTTGGGTCTAATGATTGTGTCCCAATTTTGCGTAGGTGGTTATCATCGAGTACATCCCTCTGAGCAAGAAGACTTATTCTACGGCGCGATGTCTACTGTTCATATAACTACTATAGTCTGTTCAGCGAGACTATGGAGTGGAGTAAACAAACATGTGCGTGCGTGCAAGCCGAGACTCAACGAAGCCCGATTCATACATAGCCTAGTTTTCGAAACGCATAGAACAGGTAACAGGCCTACCCATTGAAAACGACTTTCAATAATCATTTTCAAACACCTACTTGGATAATACTTATTATTTATTGTAAATGGAAATAGATACATGAGAATAATGAATTGTATGAATGAGATGGCTATTTTCTTATTTTCAATGCTTAGGTAATGTATCCAAACATTCAGCAATCACTGGTATCACTATTATTAGAATTGTTCATAAATTTGTCGATTGAATTATTTTTACCTATACATTTGAAATTAAAATACTGACTTGATAACTGAATTTAAAATCTAATATGTTCTTGAAATAATGCAATAATAATTTATTTATTTCACAAACTGGAAGTGCGACATCAGCTGTTAAATGAACAGGAGTTGGCAATGAGTGTGAATAGGCCGACCGACCGATGCCAGTACAATTCTCGGAATTCCTCACTCACACACATGCAAAGTTTGTTTACTTCATTCCGTAGGCTCGCTGAACAGACTATAGTTCTATGAACCGCCTGGTTCTATGATTTAGCTCACCTTAATATGATCGACGAGTGACAGCCAATGAGAGTACTCGTCGAGTGTGGGATCGTCGAGCATTTGGGAGAACTCGGTGCCCACTTTGACATGACCCACCACGTAGAGGCCGCTCTTCTTCAGGTCGTTGACAAAACTGATGAGCGGACAGCAGGAGCGTGGATTGACCACCATTAACAGCATTTGTGGCCGCCAAAACTTCACATGATCTTTCCTCGAGTCAAGCATTAGTAGATATTTTCGTACCTAAACAACACGAATGAAACAAATATTAGCTAACAGTAAGTAGAAAGTGAGGATGAAAAGATTTAGCTAAGACCAAAATACAACATTTAAACTATTGCCCCAAAACTGCTTTTCACAAAATTTCAAAGTAGAATCAAAATCTTAGGTCTCTTTCACTAGAAATTTCACCTTGAAGCCCAATAATTCACAAGTCTTTTACAGAAAAATAATATGAATTATTACATAATATATAGTATTAATTAACAGTCCAAAATAGGTTGATATAATTTTGAGATTTTTGAGCCAAAAATCCACACTAGCTACACCATAGTTACATTTAACACCTAATAGTTACACCTATGACGCAAAATATGCCAGGCTGAACAACAGGAAACGAACTCGAGACCGCAGGAGTAGCAGTTTCATCACAGATAACACACAAACCGATTACACCACCGCGGTTGCCAATAATTGATCGAACGGAGAGAGTCTCTGTATCTCGTTGTCCGTTTTGCAATTGTCTGTTTGTTTGTCATACATTTACGGCTGAACGCGTAAACCGATTCCTTTGAAATTTGGCATGAATGTTCCTTCTAGTAATACGGACCTTATGTATAAGGTTTTTTAAATGTTGTTGCATTTAAAGGATAATTATAAGGAATAAAGGAAAGGCCTTCCTCTATAGGAACATTATGATGTTAAAAATGAGCTTCTCCATCATATTCAATTGGAATCAGATTCATAGATAGCACTCGCGCCGTAACATCTGGTTATTCATCTGGTTGAGCCTTGTTCATATGAAATTGAAATTATTGCCAAAATATTCTTACAACAATCTTGAAAAAAAGCACAGTAGAGTAACAATGTAGAGTACATATATACAAAATTCCTACATACACTAAATTGTGTTAAAAAGAAAAATTCTGGCAATGCCAACAAATGCTTAGCTTGAGTGTTGGCAGTGAGTTTCAGAAAAGAAAAGAAACAATTTTAAAATAAATACAATCAGAAAAAGCGGTAAAAACAAACATGATTGAAAATAGTAAATCTATGTAGGTACTCCAGTGGAAAAAATGAAAGATTGTACTGAAGGACTACAGAAAAACAAAAAGTAATGGAAAAATGGAAAAACCAATATGAATAAAGTTATCATTCGTAAGAATAACATATTTGTTTGTTTAATTTCTAATATTTCAATCAAGTATAATAACAAGTGATTACTAAGTAAATGCTATACAAATTTAATTAATATTGTTTTATA
The DNA here is from genome assembly GCA_948455865.1 of Conomelus anceps. Taxonomy (NCBI): domain Eukaryota; kingdom Metazoa; phylum Arthropoda; class Insecta; order Hemiptera; family Delphacidae; genus Conomelus; species Conomelus anceps. Next base: position 110,378,800 of record OX418217.1, on the reverse strand, counting down.
AACTTGATCATCAGACATCTACAATCTAATTTCAGCAATCAGCTATCTCGCAAATTGAAACCACAGCCTTGTTGATGTGATTCATAGATGATGAATAAATAAATGATAAATGATGAACTTTTGTGAAAAACAGACATGAAATAGACTACATAAATTGAATCAAGGGTTAGGTCTGATGACTGTGTTCAACTTAGCAATGGTGATTATCATTGAGTACATGGAGTATGTTCCTCTGTGCAAGCACCCTCATCCTTGGGCGTGAGCCCTACTGTTTACGGAACTACTAGTAGAAGAAAAAATTACCTGATGGAAAATAAGCGCTTGCGATATGGAGCCCCAATGCGCTGACCTTGAAGGCGAGAACAGATGTAGAAGGAGAACTAAGAGGAGACAGAGCACAATGCTAGAAGCGGCATAGACAGAGTTGATCACAAACATCATCACCAGAGTGCCTATTAGACCAATCAGAGCCGTGTACCACGAAAAGTATTTGAATGATGGCCTGCAAATCACAATAAAACGATATGATAATAATAATAATAATAGTAGTAGTAGTAGTAATAATAATAATAATAAATGAAAAGCTGATGGGCAAACAAGAAGAGCAAGTCCAAAAAATGAACCATCTTCACTCAGCGACTTTCACTTTGGGAGTTTTGCGTCTAATAGAATTTATTGACTACTTGTACAACTTGTTCTGTAAATAAATACACAATACTTGAAAAAAAAAAACAGTACATAAGAATCACATATTGCTCACAAGACTTGCGTCTGATCGTGAGCTAACAATTTTTTAAAATGAAAAACAAGAGAAAAAAATTAATTTATAAGAGAAAAATTAACATAATTATACATATTAATTTATTATAAAAAGAGAAAAATAAGACTTCTAGAAAAAAAGTGTACAAAAATACAGTAAACAAATCCAGTTTGAATATTTTTATCTGAAGAAAAACTAAAGGTTATAAAGAATATATTACAATATGATATAGCCTGAATACAAAAAATGTTAGGAAGTAACATAAGAAGTCAAGTTGAAAAATTCTTCTGGCGTGTTTCATGAACCATGCCCAAAAATACAATGTATAGAATAGAAAACCGCAACATCGGCCGTTTACCACAAATATTGCCTTGATTAACGATCCCAATATGGAGTATGAAGAACCATTGAAGAAATCAGTCTACAAATCAAGCTATTGCCTTCCATTGTCGTACAAGTCAGTAGATGTTTTAATCCAAATACACATTCCTTTTTTAAATTTATTAATAATAATAATTAATTATAATAATGATGAATTTAACTCACTGAGACAAAACAAAAGTTCCTTTAATAAATATATGGAATAATAAATTTCATTCTTCGATTTTTTGTTCCATAACGATCTGCGTTGTTAATATTAACTTTTTATTGTAAATTTAACGAATTGCAGTCAACTTTAATTGTGAATAAATAATAATTGTAATAACTTTTGACCAAACGTTTTCGAGTCAAGATGACTCACCTTCAAGGCGACCTAGATCGTTGATGTTGGTTTTTAATGGAAAAATTGTGGTTTTTGTTTAATGTGATCAAACTGAAAAATTGAAAATGAAAAAAGACTTAGGAACTACTTCCCCAAAACAGCAAGCTCGAGCTTGAGGATGTAAACACATTCACTAGTTGCTGATTTACTTTCATATTTTCCGAGTTCTGCGTTTGTAAGTAATAGTTAATATTATTTTAGTGCTCATTTATTGAATACATACACATTCGCAACCAAAAGGCTTACAGCTTAACACCACAACAATCCTTATTGACCTCAAAGACTGGACCATACAATTCAAGAAATATAAAGAAAAAACAAAAAGATTCTAACACCATATGCCAAACGCAAAGAACAAGTACTAAAATGTTAGAGAATAGTTTTTTTTTTTTGTAGATTACGTCCTGGAGACTCCAGTTAAGGAGTATAAGACAAGTCAGATTAACATTAGTCATATACACTAGATACCATAATTAGTTACTATATCAATTAGTTGAGGTGAGGCTTAATTTTGATGTGAAAGGAACTCTTGTACACTATAAAAAGCTTTATCAACTAAATATTTTTTCAATTGTTTTTTAAATATTTCTATATTTTCAAGACTCTTTAAAAACTGCGGTAGCTTGTTGTAGAATTTCCTACCAATATAACTAGGTTTTTGTTTGAATAAGCTATGCTATTGTAACTCACCAAGTGATAATCTCCTCGGCTTCTTGTATTATAATCGTGTATGTCAAGATTTTGGTTAGTATCATTCGTTTTTACATATAAAGAAAATAAAGGAATAAGAGAATTGAATTGAATAACCGCCTTTGTTTACAACTGGAAGGGCGAAGTTAAGGCGCAGTCGGCCCTCTCCACCACTTAACCCTCTCCTACAATTCTAATTTATCATTAAACATATCTTAGAAATAAAATTAAACTAAAACAAATCTTTCTACAAGAATGAAAACAAAAGCATGTAAGTTATCTCTTGAAAAAAAGGGAGAAAAAGAGAGTGAATATACGAAAATTTAAAATATGCCAACAAAAAAATAGTAGACATTATAGTATTATTATTATTATTATTTTAGTATCGTCTGCAAAACAATAGAAATAGTAAAAAATTAAAGAGCGTGTACACATTTCACACAGAATTTGCGAAATGGATCACTGAATAGACCAAGAATTGGATTTAACACATTAAATTACACAATAGGATTTAATACCGGTGGTTCGGAACCCACCTAAAACTGTAGGTCCAACTCATCAATCACCATCATTCAACTCATTACCCACGCACAGGTCTCAGATCTATGTGGGCTTCATCCTCCAAAAAAAATTATAAACGTAATGTTCTTTGGAGGAAACAATTCGTATGTTGCACTGGCTTCGTTCTATCTATTGCAAAAAGCATTCTTGAATATCTTGATCCATAACGATCTGCGTTGTTAATATTAACTTTTTATGGTAAATTTAACGACTTGCAGTCATCGGTCGAATGCTGCAATTCGTTAAATTTACCATAAAAAGCAAAAGGCATGTTTAGTATTCATGTTCAATTTTGTTCTTGACTGAATGTTTTACCTGAAGTTCGGAGCAGATGCCAAATCAAGTCCAAGACACGCCAGATTTGTGGCCAAATAGGACAGCAGGAATAGGACCGAGTTGATCTGAGCGATGAGGTTGAGCGAGCCGATCAACAGAATCAACTGTACCAACGCCCACGACAGGAACACTGCCGCCAGTGGATTACTCTTCCATACGCCTTTGCTAATAAATATTAGAAGCTGACCTGAAACGGATAATTAACCAAAAATGCATTCATTCACTTCCACATAGTCTTCAGGTGGTTTTCAACAACTGTGTAAGATTTATTTTTTTATTAATTTCGAATTCCTGTAATTGCTATTACTTTATTTTTTGTACTAGTATTCTGTGAACAGCAGACCTCAGAATAAGGGTACTTGCACCAAGGAACATACTCGATGTACCCCATAATAATCACCATCGCAAAATTAAACACAATCATCAAACCCAACACTTGATTCAATCTGCGTAGTGCATTAATTTCATGTCTGTTTTCTACAGAAAGTCACTCTCTATAACATCACCAAGATTGTTTCTATTTTCCAGACAGCTGATTGTTCAAATCAGATCAGATTCCACATGTCTGATGAATGAATTTATAGAACAATCTTATTCAAATTTTTATTATAATTATAATTTACTTAGTAATCACTTATTATAATTAATTGAAATATTAGAAATGATTTGTTGTTCTCAAACAAATATGTTATTGTTATGAATGATAACTTAATTCAAATGAGGGCTCAACCACATAAATAAGAGGGGCCCCAGGGCTAATTTTAAATCTGATTCCAGTTGCATATTTTTTTGGAGGATGGAGCCAACATAGGTCTGAGACCTGTGCGTGGGTAATGAGTTGGATGATGGTGATTGATGAGTTTGACCTACAGTTTTAGGTGGGTTCCGAATCACCGGGAAGTGATTTTTCAGCAGAGAACGTGTCTTTTTTGCTGGCCAATCTAATCGGTCACCGTTACAAACAGGACCAACGAGAACGCAGCTTATCTCTATCTGATTGAACAGATACCTGCTACGGCTCGCGGCTATCACTTCCCTATATGATTTTTAAAACAATATATTTTCTATAGAAGAAGGCCTGAAGGCCATTCCTTTTTTCTCCTTTCAAATATCCTTTAAATGCTAGAAAATTAAAAAAAAATCCTTGAAGAAAGATCCATGCAAAATTTCAAAGAATTTTGCCAAAGCTTTCATCCGTAAATGCCTTACAAACAAACACACAGACAAATTCGAAACGGTCAACTTGAAACAGAGACCTCTCTTCGTTCGGTCAATAATTGAAAAAAGCATTCAATAATTCACTGTAACATCCATCCCTAACTTTCACACAGACTCCAGATAGTTTTTAAAATTGTATAAGTTTTATTTTTGGTACAAAGTATGTCCCCGTTGTACACAGTGAAGTAGAATTCGATTACTTTCATATGGCGCCTGAACCAATCAAGCATAGTGGGGAAAAAGCTTGTAAACAGACACAGGAGTGTTAGTTACGCACGCACGCACTAAATCACGCTTGCCTGTCCCCGTCGATTTCAAAAACATGAGACTGTAGATCTTACGATCTACTTGTTCTAAACCGGTTTGTAGCTAAACCAATGTTTTTCCTAGACTAAAATTATTGGCCGGACCGACACGTTCTTCAAGATGGTTGCTTGCAGATTGAAGACATACCTACCCCCTCTACCAGACCGTCAACCGTTACCATGGTGATGGCAAACTAGATGTCCTAACCCAAGCGCCATATGAAAGTAATCGAACTCTATCAATAGGTGGTGTGAATTAATTTGAGTCAGCTGAGTGTCTCACATTGAGTTGACTCTATGATTGATTGTTGATCTGTTGAGTAGACAGGAGTCTGATAGGAAAGCGTGAGAAACACTCAATTTTTATTCACATCAAAGAACAAGAATCCCAAGTGCCAGGCAAAAACGTGAGATACACAGTTGACTCAACTTTATTCACACCACCCATTCTGTGTCATTCTGTTTACGACAACAAACCATAAAATGGGCTGCAGTTCGATATCCCAGCAAAATAGTCGCAGTTTTGATACTTGAAAATATCGATACTAGTTATCATTCGGATGATACAGAACAGGTGTGTTGATAAGCAAGACAGTATCGATACATCCATCCGGTATCGAAACTCAAATCGACTATTTCACTGGATGGGATATCGATCTGCAACCATTGTATACGTTAGGCTAGGCATACACCAGTCAGTCAAGACAAGACAAGATTAGTCACAGTATGTAACTTAGTTGCTTCATAAGCAACTAAGTGACGTACTGTGACTAAACATGACTAATCTTGTCTTGTTTTGTCTTGACTAACTGGTGTACGCCTAGCCTTAGAGCGGTTTCACACGGACCACAAAACGCCGACAAAACGTTGGAAAATGTTGTTGGCTGTGGCAAGAAATCGCAGATTCCTTTCAGATGACAAACGCAAGTTTCAGCAGTTCTTCTGCGATTCTTTCCACCCAATATTCATTCAGCAGTCAGCTGTTCATAAGATAACATTTCAACATGAATGATGAAGAATGTTTTTTTGATAAAAGTGTCAGCTGAGATGCAAAAACGCCAAAAGTGCCGAGTACTTGGCCACTGCATGCGCTTGTGGCGCGTTCTGGCTTTAAACGCTGGAAACTGCCACTTCATGTGAAAGCACGAATGATATGCCATTGCTACAACGCCACAACTCCAGCCGGCCGGCAGTCGGCGATTTGTGGCTGACTAAGCGCACAAAGCTGCGTTCGGCGTTTCATCGGCGCTTTGTGGCCCGTGTGAAACCGCTCTTATGCTCCCACCACTTTCTCAAACCTCTCGTTTCCAACACTCACCAAACACATTATCCTTGGCGAGCGCCTCGAGCACCCGACTGGAGCCGATCAGATTGCTGAGCGACGCCGAGAAGGTGGCCGTCAGGATGCCAATGGTGATAAATGGCGGCCACACGTTGGTCGGCAGCATGAAGATGTAGTTGTTCTGCAGCAGGAACCGGTCACACGAGGCGGCGATCAGCACCGAAATGGTGAAGTAGCACAGAAGTGTGAACGCTACTGCCGACAGCGTGCCTTTTGGAATGTTTTTGGCCGGGTCCCGCAATTCGCCTGCCAAAACAGATTGATAACAGAGTCGATAACAATCGAAATCATTGCAATTGCAAGAGGCATGCACGTTGGAAGCAATATTGCAAGAGGCATGCAAATTGAAATAAAATCTGCACAGTGTGGACAGATAGCTTAGAATACAGTGTGGCCATTGAACGGCTCACTTTTGATTGGATGATTCGCTCAGGTGGTTCAAATTCGCCATTCAGTATCCAAATTAAGCACTGACTACAGTGACAGATCTATCTCTTTAATCATGTCAATGTATTATGAACCATAATATGATTCATCATATTGTATTCACTGTCTATACAAAGTCACTGAAGCACAGGTGAGTGTATATACTATTTAGCACACCTCTAAGCTAAATAAATAAGTAATACTGATTTAAAAAAACTAAATTAGTAGTTCTGTGAACAGTAGACACCCCACACACAAGAAGAAAGGTGCTTGCACAGAGAAATATATACTCGATGTACTCAATGATAATCACCATCGCAAAATTAAACACAGTCCTCGGACCTAACTATTCATTGAATTCGGGCAGTCTATTTCATGTATGTTTTTCACAAAAGACAGCTGATTGCTCAAATTAGATTTCAGATGTCTGATGAATGAGTTTATAAAACAATATCAATTAAATTTGTATGCAATTCACTTAATAATCACTTATTATACTTAACTGAAATATTTGAAATTATTTCAACTTATTTAGTGAATTGAACGACTTGCAGTCAAATTTTCATTAAGAATAAGTAGAATTTACTTACTCTGTAGGCCGAACGTTTTCGAGTCTTTGAGATCAATTTTCAGAGGCCTCAGAGTAAGTAAATTCTACTTATTCTTAATGGAAATTTGACTGCAAGTCGTTGAATTCACTTAAAAAGTTAATATTAACAACGCAGTTCGTCGTGGAACAAGAAATCCAGGAAGAAATTATTTGTTTCTCTTAAACATATATGTAATTCTTATGGATGATAACTTAATTCATATGAATAAGGCTCAACCAAATGAATTTGGAAGCCCGAGGGCTACATATGAATCTAATTCAAGTTGCACATGATCCAGAAGCTCATTTAAAAAAATCATATGTTCTGTAGCGTCGCAGAGTTACTTATTGAATAATTATTCAATTATTAGAACAATTTTCCAATATAAGATTTACTTTAATTCTCGAGCTCATTCATTAACATTTCTCCTCAAACCTAGATAAAGAACTAAGCTGTTTATAAGAAAGCTCGACAAACCAGAAATATATATATTTTTTTTTTTCAATAAATAACTCTGCGACGCTACAGTTCCTATCGAAGTAGTCCTAACTTTAGTAGCCTTTAGTCCTAACTTTATTAACTTTAAGTGGCCTTACTTTTTTCCTTCTAAATATCCTTTAAATGCAAGCAAATTTAGAAAATTCTTACACATACATCGCTAGGCATTCCTTAAAGGTAGATCCATGCAAAATTTCATTGAATTTGGTCCACGCATTTAGCAGTTAATTCGTTAAAAATAGACAAAAGAAAAACAGTCAAATAGAAACAGAGACCTCACTTCGCTCGGTCAAAATGTAACTGAAGCACAGGTGAGTGTGTAAACTATTTAGCACACCTCTGAGCTAAATACATGAATAATACTGATTAAAAAAATAAATCTAAATAAATGAATACGTAATCCAGAAAACCAACTCACCAGACATATTAGCTCCAGCCATAATACCGGTGACACCACTGAAGAGGACGCCAAATACTGATGCGAAATTGGTCAGTTCATTTTTCGATGTGTAGTCGGGCGCGTAATCCGGATACAAATTCTGCTTCAGTGTGGCAGTGGACAAGCCGGTGAATGTGCCATTGGCTTGGTATGTGGCATTAGTGAACAGAGAATTGATGTCAGGAATCGCTACCTGCAAATTATAATAAATAAAATAAATGTTTTATTTCTCTTCTAAAGATAAAGTACAATTCAAATACTAAACGTAATTCTTCTAAGACAAGAGAAAATAGGTACTCCCGAGATAATTCTTTTTGGGAGTTACCAGCAAGAAAAGTTTTAATTTTATTTCCAAAGCAAAACAAACAAACTCAAATCCTCAAGGAAACATACAAATAATTCATTCAAGGTACAGCCAAATAAAGAAAAAAAACATACAAATAAAAGATGATTTTATAATAAGTTGGCAAGTCAGGAATTATGTTACTGCATCATTAAACGGGTTTGTCATTATGGAATTCCTCCGACTGATATCTGTACCTACAGAATTTTAGCAATCATGACTTATTTACGAAATCGCTACCTCTATTCTTATCCTAAATCAACAAATAGTTATTAATGTATTAAGAGCGTGAAGCGCGACTTTATCGCTCGAGCCAAAACATTTACTGCGCGACGCATAGCGGAGCGCAGTAATTTTGTGAGACCGATAAAGGAGCTTCACGCGCGAATTGCATACAATATTTTTCCTACAACTGCAGTTCTGGATTACAACACAATAAAAGCTTGTAGTTTGTAACATCACAGACCATGCGCGGATTTGGTTAGCATTCGCCATTGTTGAGGTTATGAGAACTCATGGATTCCGTGATCCACCAATGAGAAGACATCAAAATCAAAACAGAAGCGTAAAGAAAACAGCTGGCGAGCGTAAAGTACTTTACCGCTTGCGGAGCAGTAGAGGTATTTTACAATTAGTTTTCAGTATGTAAAGAACTACTTTACGAGCAGATGTAGGAAAAAATATTTCTATATCCTGTTCCAATAACCACTTAAACATATTTTTAAATTTTCGGGGATCTCTCTGTTTTTTATCTTTTTTGGAATCTTATTGTAAAACTTTGAAGCTATATATTGGTAGAATCGTTTGTAAATCTCTTTTTTGGTTTGTGTATGACTGTATTTCCAGTGGAGCGAAGATTTTAATCTGTATAAGTGATATTCATTTGTCCACTTCAAAGAAAGAAAATTGTTAACACTTTGAAAAAGTACAAATACCTTAGTGGGAGGATTCCCAATTTTCTGAATATTGGCAATGAGCTAAATAGTCTGGGTTTCTTATTAAATTAAAATTCATTTTCAATTTATCTTATTCCAAACATATAAATTCACAAGAACATTCCCAAATACATCATAGAATACTAAAGGATAGAATACAAATCAAAAATATTCTATGTTCATTGAAAATGTTAGATGTAATATGGGGAAGTGATAGCCGTGAGCCGTAGCAGGTACCAATCAGATTAGATAAGCAACGCTCTCCTGAACCCTTTCTGTAAGCGTGACCGATTGGATTGGCCAGCAAAAAAGACTCTGTCTCTGATGTGTGAAATTAACAGAGGTTTGCTCAAACAAACTAACAACTGAAATATTAATTAGGATGTGGATACCATGTGTGGGCACGTGAATGCTTACCTGAAAACTCGACTGTACAGAAAGACTAACTATCACAGAGATCAGACTTATTGTGACTATGCCTAATATTGCTACGCTCGTTTTGGCGAACATGCCAGCGCCAATGAGGCACACCAACAGGTTCAACACGTTCAGAATTGTGCAGTACAAGAAGCGCCACCAATCTCCGTTTGGCAGATAGAATTTGCTATCCTCGTTCATCAAATAACCTGAAATTGCAAAAAAAAATAATTATGTTGTAGAATACTGATATAAATATTTATGGCTGGTTAAGGCAAATAAATAAGGAGATTAATGTCAGTTAACTAACCATCGTAAGTGTAACTGGTTTATTTCTGTTGCACAAAGATTCTTTAGTTGATTTTTGTTAACCGAACGGGCACAATCTGAAGTTGAGAAAAAAGATGAATTAGAATCATTTCATTGTGAATTTATTAATTTTTTTATTTATTTATTTATTGCACAACTTTACAAACAAAACAAATTGAAGTTTCATTAACTTAATGTTAATAAATTAATACATTAAATAAAATAACTTCTTAAATAAATGTAAATAAATAATGTTTTTTTTTTTGGCACCAACCAGCAGAAGGAAAACCTTGTTCGCTGGTGGGAGTAATTCAGAATTATTTGAACCATTATTCAACTATCTCAATATTATTATATTCTTAATAGATTTTATTAATTTTGAAAGGTTTTCAACACCTACGACCTAATTTTCAGTTCCGTGTTCTGGTATTAGTATAACCTATAAAATATAACTTAACGGGCATTAGTAAGATTTAATCATCGGTGATCGGACTGTTAAATATATTTTATGCCGGTTAACCTAATCGGCGTTATCGCTTGTAATTATGCAACTAAATTCTCCCCATTAAGTTCAATTTCCGTAGAATGACGTCATTCTATGGGGATTAAATTTAATTGGCTTTAGTGCAACCGGCCGTTAGTTACTTAGATTGACTATTAATGTCTATCAATATTGTGTACGGTACAATCATATCAATATTGTGACTTGATATGAAGTTTTGTTAATTCCATACACAAAAACATCAGCTGTGTTTCATTCCTGAAGTTCTGTAGAACGATGGCTTGAACGCAGGAAACAGCTCAGAGGTGTGTTAGATAGTACGCACACTCACCTGTGCAGCCAAGCCCTGTGTGAAGGTGATACCAATATCACCTAGAGATTAGTATTTTTCGGCTTGAAAGTTTTTATCTAAATTTTATATTATAGACTACTATTAACTGTTTCATTTACTATTATCGACTACTATTATCAGTGTTTCGTTTTGAGTGAACTTTCAAATTGGTTCTTCTCTTGAATTGGAACTTCAAATGAAAAGGAATCATTTTATTATTTTTTGAGTGGACTATTTTGGTAAATCTAAATTTTCAGCGTTAGAATTAACCTCAATGTTTTGGACAATATAACATATTCAAAATTTGCGAAGAGAGCAGTTTTGGACTTGAGTCTGTTGCGCCTTCACATTCATTGTAACGATGACACAATAAATAAATATAAATTATCATTATTATAAATAATTATCATTTGAAAATCGACATACCTGTCTTCCCGAAGTTCTCGATCAATCCCTCCCCGAATCCAACAATGTACAAAGCACTACTAACGACATTGGCCAAGAAAAACAATGTGCCAATGGAGCCTCCAAATTCAGGACCCAGAGTTCTGCTGATCATAACTGTCCTTGGAAATTAAGGAAACATCAAAAGGCTTTTTGTCGTGTATACAAATAAGATACATTCAAAACTACTGTGATAGCAACTTAGAAAGATATGGAAGGAATTTATGATGCTAAGGTCCGATTTCTCAGATAATGATTCAGTAGCTATTCCAATGTGAAGTCACTTTTCCCGGTGGTTCGGAACCCACCTAAAACTGTAGGTCCACCAATAACATGGCTTAAGCGGTGAGGTGGAACTATCTGTAAGGGTCTCCCCACAAATAAAAGCCATACGCTTATTATATTAGTATCATATTATTTTAAAAAAATCGTTTGTGTGAAGCGCTCCATATGCTACAATTTGAAAAACAATCCCACCAATATTCAAGGTTTTGATAAAAATGATAAAAGTTATCAAAGATTTTACTGAAAGGTGTCCCTTACATAATTCAAGAAGGTATAGAAATGCTGTGGTTTGAGTCACGGCACATTATTCATTTTTTTAAATTTATTTTAGGATGACATAGGTCTGAGACCTGTGCGTGGGTAATGAGTTGGATGATTGTGATTGATAAACCTACAGTTTTAGGTGGGTTCCGAACCACCGGGAAGTGATTTTACAGCAGAGAACAGTGTCTTTTTTGCTGGCCAATCTAATCGGTCACCCTTACAAAGAGTCCCTAGGAGAACGTAGCTTATCTCTATCTGATTGAACAGATACCTGCTACGGCTCACAATTATGACTTCCTTAATGGTGATTGTGATGTCATGAGGTGCTTTCAAGAAATGTCTCTTAATTTTGCTGAATGAATAACTATGTTCAATAATGTTGTAATATTATTATTTTGACGTTTCAAATGTTGCCAAACAACAACAATGGAAAATGAGGCTGTGTAACTTGAAGAGAGATCAAGCCTGGCTTGATCATGTGACTGAACTTTAATAAATATGATTTGATTTTACTATCATAATTTTTTGTAATAAATGTTATTCTTTTCACTTTTTTCAATCCTGTACTAGAATTCTCACTGTCGACTACAGTGTAAGAAATTTTCTTCAGACAACATTGAAATGCGTAGCACCGTCTGCATTTGGTATTGTCAAAATTTTTCTTTGTGTTACCGAACAATAATGGAAGTTTCATTCTTATAACAATAGTAGCGCTAACTGCTCATACTTGCCACTTGTTCTTATTGTCAATATTCAATGAATCTGGTGTGGCATTGATGACTATGATGATAATTATTATTGAAACTCGGCACTCGTTCCATCACACTCTATCACTCTCTCTCTCTCTCTCTCTCTCTCTCTCTCTCTCTCTCTCTTACTCATTCTCTTCGTATCAATTTCTGCTCTTGTTTGCATTTCTCTTCTTCTAGTTACACAGCCTCACTTTCCATTGTTGTTGATTTTCTTGTGGTTTACTCTGTTACATTGCCACATTATGATGAAATTAAAAGTTTAGAATTATTTCTACACTTTCATATTATAACAAGGCGTATAATATAATTTTTCAAGTTGGATGATGCCCACGTGAGTCTTAAGACTTGTGCGTGGGTAATAAGGTGAATGATTATACAAACAACCAAAGGCTGAACGAGAATCGAACTCGTGACCGAAGGAGTAGCAGCCAACCAAACTCAAGCGCTCCAACTAATTGCTTGATTATAGAACTGATTATTTATAGATATCTAAATCTAAAAAAAACTAGCAAAAATGCAAATCAACAAAAAATTATGAATCGATATTAAAAAATTATAAGACCAATGAAATTATTAATCATATTTTGATGTTTCATATATATATATATATATAGAAGCCAAATACCACAGCCTGCCTGTGATTCATCACTGTTTCTCAAACACCACTCGAACAAAAAGTTGAAATTTGGTGAACTTGTTCGTTCGAGACTTTAGACCCTAGCCTAGACGCATGCTAAGAATGGGATTTTAAAACTTCCCAAAAATACCCCCAAAATTGAAGTTTATTTTCAGGAGTTACTCAGTCAAAAAAGTTGAAATTTGGCATACAAGCTCAGTTTTGAACCTAAACGCGAACGAAGGAGTTTTTTTAATTTTCCTCAATTTGACGTTTTTCTAGCGTTCTCATGTATGGCGTGACCAAAAAAGTGCAATTTTCACTCGCCTGCTGGTTTTGTATTAATTTGTCCCACCGGAAGTGACATGGCTAGACGGTTAAGGCGAGCAAAGGGAGCTTGCCGGCTAGTAAATCATATTAATAATTTTTTATATTTATTTTCTCTCTCTTCTTTAGTAGTCAACCCTGGGGTTGGTTTGCAGCAGCTCGCCATTCCATCCTATCTATATCTATCCTATATATCTATCCATTTATTTTCTATCTGATAATTATAATGCTTCAATGACTTGATGTTATAAGCTTTATTATCACTCACCCGGTGGATCGGAACCCACCTAAAATAGTAGGTTTATCATGTTCCCCATAACATGGCTCAAACGGCGAGGTGGATCTACCCGTAAGGGTCTCTCCACCAATAAAAGCCATACGCTTATTATTTAATATAATAAAGTTAACAGCTTGATTTTTATCTATTAACTGAAGATAATACATGGGAGAATGATAGAATGACTTCCTATCCTTTCATGCCTTCCTATAAAAATATTTGTTATATTTTCAATTGAGTTGAAAATTAAAAATATTTGTTATATTTTCAATTTAGTTGAAAATTAAAAATATTTGTTATATTTTCAATTTAGTTGAAAATTAAAAATATTTGTTATACAGAGTGAGCATAAAGTCTCACCCTGATTATAAAAATTTAGTACAGAAAAACCGTTTGACATAATACTTTAAATTTGGTACTGTTACATAGGTTCGTTTTAGTAGTTTTTGTGACCAAGAGATGGCGCTAGTGATCTTCAACAGTGACGCAGCAGTTTAGAACACATTCAAAATGTCGTCGAAGCAGGAGAAAGCGCAATGCGTGCTTTGGTTTCACAAAACAAAATCGCCTATCAATGTTCAGCGTAAATTTAAGAATTCTTATGGACACAGCCCTCCTGATGTTAAATTAAAAAAGCGATGGTATGAAAAGTTACAAGAAATAGGCAGCGTTGAAGATCTTCCTAGAAGTGGCAGGTCTTTCCAAAACATTTCCGGATCGGTGGATTGTAGGGGATGGTTCTACAGGTGGTGGCAGGTGCAACATAAGTAGTCGTATAAAAAACTAGTAAAACTAACCTATGTAACAGTACCAAATTCACAGTGCTATGTCAAACGGTTTTTCTGTAATAAACTTTTAGAATCAGGGTAAGACTTTATGCTCACCCGGTATTTTCAATTGGGAATATTTTCAAGGGAAGTGATAGCCGCAAGCCGTAGCAGGTATCTGTTCAATCAGAGAGATAAGCTGCGTTCTCGTAGGTCCTGTTTGTAACGGTGACCGATCAGATCGGCCAGCAAAAAAGACACTGTTCTCTGCTGTAAAATCACTTCCCGGTGGTTCGGAACACACCTAAAACTGTAGTTCCAACTCATCAATCATCATCCAACTCATTATCCACGCACAGGTCTCAGACCTATGTGGGCTTCATCCTCAAAAAAAAAAAATTTGTTAAAAATTAAAAATAAGTATGTTTTGAATAAAACTGTTTTTAAATATTGTTTTTTGTTTCATCCCTGAATAATGTTGAATATATGATTGCACTTTAATCCGCCTTTCAGTTTAGTGATATTGATAATTTGTATTTATCACACGACACAACAAATGAAGCATTGTGTGTGTTTTTTAAAGGTCTGTAGCCTATCATTCACGATAACATTAACAGCCAGAGGATAGCATGAGGCATGAAACAAATCATTAATCTGTATAGCGTCTGAAATTAAAATGCACCTAAAAAATAAATAGAGGAAAAAACAAAGTAAACAGTGACGATAAGTTCTACGAATCTAGTAAACAAAAAAGAGAAAAATCAATTTTCTGTAAACTTTTCCTTATCGCTGAACATTTCAGTGGGTCATTCAGTTTTATTGAACTTTAATTGTTGCAGTCAAGGCTGTGATTATGAATGGGAAAATTAATTATTCATTACGTAATTTATTATTATTGTTAAAGGAAGATATTACAATATTTTTAAAATAGGAAACAACGTTTAATCAAAGTGCACTCAAATCTAAAGCGTAGAGTGAATGAAATAAAATACATTATGCAATGTACTTGAAAAAAACTTTTTCAAATAAATTTAAAAAAAATATTCTTACAATTTTGAAAATAAATATATAAATAATAATATATCAAGCAATGCACTTTTGCAACCCCGTTTTTTTTGTATGAGATGTGATAAAATTTTGAATATGAAAAATTGAGATACCCCCAATCTAACAGATCGAATTATTACTCAACTACGGCAGCCGCAGTGGTGTAACCGGTTGGAGGGCTTATCTCTGATAGGGACTAATACTCCTGCGGTCACGGGTTCGATTCCCGATCAGCCTGACAAATTTTATGTAATCAATCACCTCATCATATCCCAGGTTGTTTGAAATTTAGTCATATAGTTTATATATTGGATAAATATTTTTCTAATATTTAATGGCTGTATTTCAATAAATAGAAAAATTATTGGTTGAACCTCATATTTTATTTTTATATTTACTTCATGCTTTTTATCTATTGGATTAATACAAATGTTATATTTAATAACTGTATTTCAATGAATAGAAAAACGACTGGATGAGCATTTTATTTGATTTATTTATTTTATTTTTATATTTAAATCATACAGTTTATCTATTTGATGAATACAAATTCTATATTTAATGACTGTAGGCCTATTTCAATGAATAAAAAATCACTGAATGAGCCTTATGTAATATAATACATTTTGCTTTATTTTTATATTTACTTCATGCAGTTCATCTATTGGATTAATACAAATTTTATATTTAATAACTGTATTTCAATGAATAGAAAAATCACTGGATGAGGCTTATATTTTATTTATTTTTTTAGATTTAAAACATGCAGTTCATCTATTGGAATAATACAAATTTTATATTTAATGGCTGTATTTCAATGAATAGAAGAATCACTGGATGAGCCTTATATTTTATTATATATTTAATATGTTTTATTTTATTTTTAAATTTACTTCATGCAATTTATCTATTGGATTGATACAAATTCTATATTTACTGACTGTATTTCAATAAATGAAAAATTACTGGATGAGCCTAATAAAAAATAAGTAAACCCTTTCAAACTTGCAATTTTTAAAGCAAATTCCATAAGATTTAGCAACGGATTTATTTAAAAAACTGCAATATTGGAAAAGTTTACTTGTTTTTATTCATAAGGCCCATTATTATCATCATCACCATCAATAGTAGTTGACTTTTTTTTTGAGGATGAAGCCCACATAAGTCTGAGACCTGTGCGTGGGTAATGAGTTGGATGATGGTGATTTATGAGTTGGACCTACAGTTTTAGGTGGGTTCCGAACCACCGGGAAGTGATTTTCAGCAGAGAACAGTGCCTTTTTTGCTGGCCAATCTAATCGGTCACCGTTACAAACAGTACCTACGAGAACGCAGCTTGTCTATCTGATTGAACAGATACCTACTACGGCTCGCGGCTATCACTTCCCTGTTGACTTGTTCTTTTACGGCTCAAACGTTTTAAACATAATCAAAAGTAATACCACAATCAACAATTGAACTGTGTCACAGCAGCCACAGTTAGGTGGCCTCCGAACCACACAAATAAAAGGATACAGTAAGCACCTCCACCCTCCACGGCGCCGTTTGTCGATATTGCACATATGGATGCCACAGTGAAGAATAAAATTCCATATGCGATTGAGAACTGAATCAGTGTAGTAATTAAGCCAGCGTTGCCTATTATGTAACCTGAAAAAAATTAGAAATTTCATTATTTATTTTATCTACGACCATGTCATAATGTATACATTACAGTTTCACAATTGATGCCAAAACAGCTGTCTTTTCGAAATGCTTTTTGAGACCCGTTGCATAAAGAGCTCATTATAGTACAGGTTCTACATTATAACACGGGTTCTGGACCAATCAGAAGCATTTTTGATGGAATCAATATCGTAATTCAATATTGTGAAACTATCAGCTGATTTCATCAAACTGCTACACCAGCTACTTTAACCTAACAATCTACTATAACTTCTCATATTTGAGATGAGAGGTTAGGTATCTCTGACCGTCACAGGTAAAATGAAATTGTTTTAATTAAATGTATACTAGTGGTCGTAGATAAAATAGTGTATGCAACGATTTTATTTGGCCATTAAGGCACTCGTGAGATATTTATAACACTCGCATTCGCTCGTATTATAACTTATATCTAACTCGTGCCTTAATAAGGGTCAAAATAAAATCGTTGCATAAACTACTATTAAATAAAATGTTCCCCAAAGCATTTTTTTTTTTTTAGATTACGTCTTGGAGACTCCAGTTAAGGAGTATGTGACAAGTCAGATTAACAATTATACAATCTTATACACTAGTTACCATAATTACTATATCAATTAGTAGAGGTGAGGCTTAATTTTGATATGAAAGGAAACTCTAAAGCCGCGTCTCCACCAACCGAACATGCTCGGCGAACAGTGTTCGCTGGAATCACCTGATGTCGCTGAACATTTTTTGGAGTTGGTTAGGTGTGGACGCCTTCTCGAACATTATGATCGGAGTGGCGGGAACCTGTTTTTGGTCGTCACTGTTCGCTCACAGACCGAACATTTCATTTGAACTCACGAACATGTTCGGTGACCCATATGTTTAATGTTTGTCCGGTTTTTTTATTCGCCAACAATGTTCGGCAGATATGTTCGGTTGGTGGAGACGCGGCTTGATACACTATAAAAAGCTTTATCAACTAAATATTATGGCTTACTAAAATGTACATGGCTTAAACGGTGAGGTGGAACTACCAGTAAGGGTCCCCCCACCAATACAAGTCATTCGCTTATTATTATTATTGGTGAAATATTGTTAGGAAACGCTAGAAAGAAGAAAACATATTTCTGCGCTGCCCATTCTGTCAAAAGTAATTCCAGTTACATTGATAACAGACATTCTCAGATGATCGCCTAGAACAGTGTTTCTCAACCGGTGGGTCGCAACCTATCTAGGGGGGTCGCGAAAGGGTCAGGGTCGACGCATTGCTCTGTCGTTGTGATACGGGGGGTGAGGATTAAATTATTGAGACCATTATTTGCTTTACAATAGTCAAGTATTTATTTGAAAAAGACCACACAAATTTTACATTACTTTCAAAAATTTTCCAAATTGATTAGTGTAAAACTTGGGTTTGTTTGGAGTTAATTAATTTTGGAATGTCTGGATTTATTTTTGTAAGACACAAAATTATATCATTTTCCAGTGCCAAACGATTTCTTATTTTGGTTTTTATATTCACCATTGTAGAAAATCCTTGTTCACAATAAATTGTAAGACGTTGCGAACGGCATCAAGATTTTTATTGCAGTTTTGGACAGTTCTGGGTATTCCATGGGGAAAAATGTAACTTAGGAACTTTCTGGCAACACTGCTCGGCTGACAGAGAGAACTGCCACTCACTGTGGTCAGTGGCATGTGTACAATGAGAACATGTGTGGATTTAACAATGAAGGGACTTAGGTTAATATTTCATATTCGGTTGTTCGGAATGTAAATTGGATTTTTCTGTAAGATAATAACAGACTTGACTGTATTTTAACAAATATTTTTTGTATTACAATGTTGAGGATATCCACAAAATACTTCGTCTAAAAAGGGGGTCGCAGTGTCGAAAAGGTCGAGAACCACTGGTCTAGAATGTTCAAGACAACGTTATCTGTGTAAATAGAAACATCGAGAAGCCTATGGAGACTTCGAGAGTTTCCTGGAATGTTACAAAAACTTAAAAAAGCAGATGTCCTGGTGAATAGTAGTTCAGTTGTTATTCCAACGTTTAATGTGATTAACGAAATAGTGACAGTTTGTTGTGCCAGTTTACAGTGCGATTGCTTTGTGTTGCACAGACACTGTGCTTCGTAAGTGTTCAGTTTATTTGTTCTCAAGTTTTAACTGTTTATTAGACATTCATTTTTACGACATTGAACAGTTTATAGGACAGTTATTTATTAAATTATTGATCGACCTATCGACAGTTAGTAATTAGTTTTTGCACAATGATATAGTAAATTCATTATTAGTTGAACGTTATTGAACGGTTTCTTTCTTACTGGGTTTTCTAGCTTGATAAAACTGATCAGTGCGAGTTGTAAGTAATTTGTGTAAATAAAGTTACAGTGTTGCCATCATTATTTTAGTGATAGAACTCGTAACAATACTATATAGACAAACAAGACTACAAAATTATCGAATAGAAACTATTGCAAAAATATAGAAATGCATTTTAATTGTGTATACGTTACAAAGTCGAATGAGACTATATAACAGACTGCAGTTTCGCCACAGGTTTGAACTGAATTGCCACATCTTCAGCTGTAGCACAATACCAGTGTTAAATGACCATCATGAAAAAGTGAGTGATTTCAAAACAATCAAAAACGCAAACAACAACGCTTGCACTGTGAAAAAATAAAGTTGATATTTGGGCTGATCAACAGCCTTCGTAATTTCCAATTCTTTTATTTTCAAATGCCAAAAGCAACAGCTGCCAATGTTTTGATTTCCACTACCCTAAACTAACCTAGAGCCTGGTGGAAATGTGTTTTACATCATAATTATTTTTATAACTCCAAAATCAATAGCGTTCTCACTTGGACTATGAGGAAGCTATATTTCAAGTTTCAAGAGTATAGAATCTTTTTTTAAGCTCAAGGACATAGACGAACAACGGTACGATTTCAAAAAGGCCCTGTCGGGTCCGAAATATGAAGGAAAAGAGGAGAAAGACGGAGAAGGGAGAGGGAAAAATGAAGAAAAATAAGACGGAAAAGAAGATCAAGAAGGAAGGAAAGATTTACTATAGTGAAGAAGGAGAAGTAGAATCAGGATGAAGATGAATATGAAGAAAAATAAGGAGGAGGGAATGAATAAGAAGGAGAAGGGGATGGAGAAGAAAAAGAAGAAAAATACATTACAGTACCTGGATTAGGGTAGTAAGATATGAGGCATGCAATTGCGCATGCCCCTCGTACCTAACTTGAATTGAAAATGTAAATATGTTAGAGGTTACGTTGAAGTGGTGAGACATTTTTTTTGCAGCTGTTTTTTTGTTGTATCTATGAGTCTTAATTTTTATTGTTGGTAACTTAATTTAAATTTTTTGTATCAAATGCGAGTTCATTTTTGTATAATTTGTAGGTAGGAATGTATTAATTAGTAAAGCAAGCTCATTAATTGGATTTTTTAATCTGTTGGGCTTGTTTTGAAGGAAAATTTATTTTATAGTATGTAGACTACATTAGTTTAAATAGTGCAGTTGACATTGTGTACTCTGCAAGCTGTTTTACTGTTTTGTTACGTGCGTTTTTTTCCTATAATAAATTTCTATTTCCTTTTCGAGAGGCATCTTGTAGCATGAGTGATGAACAAGTGTTGAAAAGTGTGAACGTAGAAACACCAAAAGCGATTAGGCTAGTTTTTGTTGTAAGTATTATCAGTGTCCAGTTTGTGCCAAATAACACTAGGTTATTAGTGTTGGCTACTACTGATTAGGAAAATTTCTTCACTAGGTTAGTTAACTACAACAGTAGAAACCGTTTCACGCTCATTGCTAGATATTGTCTTCAAGCGTTGACCTCATGTTCATATTGCACAAAAATCTAATAATAGGCAAGATTGCAATTATTGGAAATGCAAAAACTGTGAAATTAGATCCCAAGACTGAATGCTGATAACAAAATATAATCTGGGATAATTGATACATGGTGTTTCAGAAGTAACTTTTACGAGATAGTATTTTTCGCTATATTAAGTTAAAGACTATTATTTATTGTTTACAGTGCTTCGTTTTGAGTGAATTTTCAGATTGATTGACTTCAAGTGAAAAAAATCATTTTATTATTTTTCGAGGGGAACATTTTGGTAAATCTAAATTTGCAGCGTTAAAACTAACATCAATGTTTAAGATAATATAAAATATTCAAAATTTGTGAAGAGAACAGTTTTGGACTTAAGTCTGTTGCACCTTCTCATTCATTGCCACAATAGATAAATAAATAATATGACAAAGAAGAAAAGCCCAAAAAATAAACCATCTTCACTCAGCGTCTTTAGGAGTTTTACGTCTAATAATAATAATAATAATATAACAAATCTCTCAAGTTCATTTCTCACATAAAAATAATGAAGAAAAATGAATGTGAATCACTTTTTCATTTGATATTTAAACATAAATAATCGTTGAAAGTACTTGTGAATATAACACTTTCTTATTCGTGAGATAACTATTTCGCATTGTTGTAATGCTTCTTCAGATACGGTTAGAGGCCTACTGAATTTTCAACAATTATTTATGAGTCTAATATCAAAACTGAAGCTTTATTTCTTAAAAATAGATTCTTACACAATCTATATAAATACAGTGTCAGTTATGATATTTATTAGATTGTTCAAGTATTTCGTCATGGAAAACATCACAGATATTAGGTTTAATAGAAAAAAGTTAATATAAGCAGAAGTCCAGAAACGCTTCGTTACAGAAATAAATATGGCTGAAGTGGACAGCGAAAAATGTTTTTCAATACAAAAAAAAAATCTGAGGAGCGATGCATCCTGTTGGTTAGTAAATACTCTGTGGCCTGGTGTGTGTTAGTCTAGTCTAGAAGCTCCTTGTGAACAATAGTAATCACTTATGTAGGTCCAATCCAGTGCTCAAATACAAAGCTCTAGAGCCTCAATTTTTTTTTGTTTTGAGGATGAAGCCCACATAGGTCTGAGACCTGTGCGTGGGTAATGAGTTGGATGATGGTGATTGATGAGTTGGACCTACAGTATTAGGTGGGTTCCGAACCACCGGGAAGTGATTTTACAGCAGAGAACAGTGTCTTTTTTGCTGGCCAATCTGTTAATGTGGTAAATTGAATAGGTTTCATGTAGAACCAGTTAAGAAGTCCAGTTCGGTTACATTTTTAGTTATTGGCTATTTCTGTAATAAAGCGTTTCCGAACCTATGTTTATATGAACTTTTCTCTTTATTTTGACGAGCAGAGTACAAAGTAAAACACAATGTATGACATAATATACTATGTCTCAACATGATCAGTAGTAAACAGTTTAACTATGTTGTCCAAGATAGCCTAATATTTCAATATTTAGTTTTTCAATTCTTCTAACAAAATTGTTAATCTATTTTTATGGAAATGTTTTTTCAAACTCAAGTTTGAACCTAAGTTACTTCAATGTCGAAAAAAAACAATCAAAGTATGCGTGGGCATCAACAGAAATACTGATATACTTGACAAAATTAAATTTGATAAGAGATCAAAAGTGAAGTATGGGCGTAATTGTGAAATGAGAGAACACTGCAAGCATCTAAAATTAAACTGTGACAAATCTCTATTAGTGAGAGAATTAATCATACTTTCAATTATCATATCACTACCACGCTGTGCTATTCACTGGCTTTCATCGATTAGTCTTTGTTAAATTCATTTCTTTTTTTATATTTCTTTCTCGCTCTTCATTCATTTCGATCTTTGCTTGAACAATTACTGAGTAAGTTAAACAGAGGAGAACAAACAGTGTGAATGATATCATAGATAGGTCTAGTATTGTTATCGAATTCAAGCTGGTTAAATCTTTATTTTTTTTACTGAGATATAATAAACTCTATCTACTCTATGAGACGTACATAATTTTCGAAAATAAAATTTTAATTATAAAAAAATATAATTTTAATTATAAAAGAATATAATTATAATAGGACTAACAATTTTTCGAAATAGTTTTCAAAAATTACAATTTTAATTAAAAAATAATTATAATTATAATAGGACTAGCAGGTTGCCTGATTTAATTGAGGAGTATATATAGAATGTGAGGTGTCCTATGAGCTATGAACCTGTAATCCAGAGGTTCTTCTCCATTTTTATTTCTTCTTTCTTCGCCTTCTCTTTTTTTTCCTTTTCTACTACTTCTTCGCCATCTCCTACTTCTTCTCTTTGTTTTCATTACCTTCACGTTGTTCTATCTTTCTTTCTATATTTTACTTTATTTGCTTCCCCCCTCTCTCTAAATTATCTTCATTCTTCTACTTCCTCTTTTCTTTTTCACCTCTTTTTTCTCCTCCTTACTCTTTTCTTTTTCTTCTTCTCTCTTCTGTTCTTCTTCTACGTCTTTAGTTATCTCTTTTCTCCTATTTTTTCTTCTTTTCTTTCTTCTACTTTGCCTCCTCCTCCTTCTCCAGAAATAAAATCATATTAGATTAAAAAATGAGCTCAATTTTCGATAAAAAATCTAATACTACAAAACAGGTCTGAATACATAAAAGACATCATATGCCTGAACAAAAAAAAAATAATCCAACTGAAATGAAAATGACAGCTGTTGAAAGAAACTGTTTATTTCAGTGCTATGGCCGTTTCGTTTTTTGTTCGAGCATCTTCAGTCACTGCTGTCGTCTTTTGGTGTGACGGCTGTCTCGCTCCACTATTTGAGCATATTCAGTAATCACTTTAGTTTACATGACTTATATTGAACTACATTACTGCCTGAAGATGCTCGAACACTAGAGCGAAACGGCCGTCAAACTAAAATATACCAGTCTATTTCCACTAGTCATTTTCAATTTATTTCAATCATGTATTCATTTTAATACATCAGTAGAAAAGAAGAAAACAGAACTATCCTTGAAGAAAATATATGTATCCTCAATTGTAATAAAGCTAAAGGAAATTTTCAATCTGTTCCAGATAAAACTAGTGATGAGCAGACTGTTCAAGGACGATTTTTTCTCTTTTTTACGCCAACTTTCAAATGTAAAGTTGTGTCAGCTATCATTTCTGAACTTTGGAATAACCAAATGTAAACATTAATGTAAATAAAATCAAATCGGAATGATGACACACATTCTACTAAATAATTTTTTCTTCTATCAGCTTGAGTGAAATAAAACTTATCAGCTCTGAGATCATTTGTTGGAATGTTTTTATGAATGAATAGAATCAGAGTTCAATTCGAAGCATTCACAGAATTTTATTGATGGAGGCGTAAATAGAAATGCAGGCTTGATGGCGTGAAGCAGTGTGACTTTTAAGATTCATATATCTGTTTGCGCAGTCTAATTCATTAAAGAGGTTCATCAAAGTCACACTTTGTCACGTCACAAGCTAGCGTTTCTATTTATGTCGGAGCCTCAGGAAAAAAAGAACTTTGGCTGCCGTGGTGGCGCAATCGGTTGGAGCGTTTGTCTCTGATAAGAACTATGGCTGGCTGCTACTCCTGCGAACATCAGTTCGAATCTCGTTCAGCCTTGGATATTTCAAGTAACCTTTCACCCTACTACCCACCCACAAGTCTTGAACTCATGTGAGCAACATCCGACTAAAGAAAAATAATAATAACGACTTGAAAGTGGTTACACAAAACTGAGAATGAATAAAAATCAGGACTGCTAATGAACGTAAAATTAAAGCACAGAATCTAGTTAAATGTAGATAAAATTTAATGGAAGAACTTACCAACACGTAAAAAAATAAGAGCACTAAACATGGACAATGCCACTGGACTAAATACTCCAGCAAATGTACCCAAAGTTCTTCCATTTGATATTTCACCGAGGCTTCCAAATTCAACATATCCGTTTTCTGAATTTTCATTATCCATGTCTCTCCCCCCACAAAGTTTGGTTAGTTTTTTAAAGAACCCGTTTCTCGATATCAAAGGAATGTTCTCGGTTTCTGGAGTTATTCTAGGTGCTTCGTGACCACTGTTTATGTTAAAAGCAGATGGATCTGACATGTCTCAAAGTGGACTGAAAGCACAATTTCAACAACGAAAAAACACTGGATATCACGAGAAAAGTGAAATATTGGAACAATTATTCATAATGTCTATCATTCACCCAAGAAAAGAAACATCCTGATTGCGCAAACTTCTGGTACAGCGAAAAAATCCAACTTAGTTAAAGCGGAGGTTAAGTGATTGTAATTCTTGAACGAATAAAGATAAATTTTAGAGTTCACCCTAAATTAGTCAAAAATTACATAAGAATACCGAAAAAACTATAAACAAATCTAATATTGAGTTAAACACTGATTTCGACTGAATTGACATAAAGAACAACGAAAACTTAACGTAGGACGCTGAAAAAACTCAAATCACACACACTTGACACTCTCACACTTTGACAGGAAAACACAGACGCAAGCACAGATAACTATCGATATAAATGGTTGATAAATCGATAGATGCTTCTATCGATATTTACAAACTATTGATGATTTTGCAATCGACTGATTAAAGTCGACAACACTACGTCATGGTCCCGGCACAAATAAAAAATCAACTCAATTTAGTGGGGAAAGTTTTATTATTCTTCAAATAATTATTAGAAAATTGTGAAGTTGAATTTTAATTTGATCTTGTGTATTATGAGTTTTGAAAATGTAAGTGTGTGACATGATGCATTTTCAAATAAAAGGTAAAAAGTAACAAAGTTGTTATAAACACACTAAAAAAATTATCAAACATTTAAAAAGTCGATTTTAAATTTCTAAAAAACTTAGCAAAAGAATAATAGTTTTTTTGCCTTTGCCGATGGCCCAAATTCAATGCCAAAATTGAGGTTAGTGCTCTCGTTTCATAAGCGATACGTAATCATAATCAAGTTGCTCTTGAGTAAACCCAGAAACTAGAAATGACAGAGCTTTCATTTTACATTGCAGCAGTAATAAATCTTCTAAATCTTTAGTTTCTAATACTTTGTCAATTAGTTCTTTTGAAAAACAATGCTGCAACGTGTTTTGTGACAGAAAGGAACAGAAGTACTGTATATTTGATTGCTTGAAAGATGGACAACCTCGCGATGAGTCTCACCTCGGAACAGACTGCTAAGATTCTCCAATTTCAGGTTAAGATTTGTTCTTTATTTTATTTTGTCGAGAGTAGTTTATCATCTATTGAATTTACATTATCATCTCTCTCATTACTAACATTAAGTCATGTATATGAAGTGATTTATTATCTCACCACTTCGGTTGAAAACAAGTTTCTCTGCTCTAAAACTTTTCAATTATTCAAATGACTCTTATTCTTCCGAATATCAGCGACATAGTTACCTTATTCTCTTTAACAGCAGCTATTGTTACATATCGTAAATATTGCATGATATATGCTATATTGTATAAGACTCTGTACTTTGGTTTTAGTTTGACGTTGAAAAGGAAGTGATAGCCCAAACTATAGCATCTCGTGTGTTTATTTTTTGTGGTCGTATAATCATGCTATGTATTTATGCAAAATTTTTAATGAATAAATCGAATTGACACATAATATTATTCTTATCATTTCTGGTTATCTTTTAGGATCTGACGGGCATTGATAACATGACGGTGTGCCGTGACGTGCTGCAACGACACTCGTGGGACCTGGAGGTGGCGGTGCAGGACCAGCTGAACATCCGCGAGGGGCGGCCCACTGTGTACGCCACCGAGAGCGCTCCGCCCACCGTATTCACAGACACACTTGCCCAGCATGTCTTCGTTTCGCCACCCTCTGCTTATCGGTAGGCTACAATCACCACCAATAAGAAAATTTATTGAAAAAAAATATTTGAAAGCATTTAATACAGAGTGCTCCTCACAAAACGCAACCTAATCGCCATCTATTAAATTTAGGTGAAGTGATAGCCATGAGCTCTAGCAGATATCTGTTCAGTCAGATAAACTTCGAACTCCTGGGCACACAACAAACACACACACACAAACACCTACATGCTGAGTTGCTGAGTGAACACACACAAAACTTTCTTGCTTTCGATTGGAATTTGAAAAAATATTGCACTTCTATTAGAGTTAGGGAAGTGATAGCCGTGAGCCGTAGCAGGTATCTGTTCCGTCAGATGCTGATAAGATACGAACGCCTAGGCCCTCTTTGTAAGGGTGACCGACTCGATTGACCAGCAAAAAAGATTGTCCCTGCTATAAAATCACTCCCCGGTGGTTCGGAACCCACTTAAAACTGTAGGTTCTACTCATCAATCACCATCATCCAATTTATTACCCACGCACAGGTCTCAGACCTATGTGGGCTTCAACCTTCAAAAGGCAGACAAACTCCCTGATTCGTTACTTATGTGTTTTGACAGATTGGTCTCTACTTTCTTGCATATTTGACACCTAGTGAGATCGAACTCCCGTTGAGGAAAGTTACTGATACTGAAAAACTCATTATGTTACTGTCAAACCTCTCAGAGCGAAAAAATCAATAGAATACATAATATGTATGAAATCATATATGTTATGAAAGGACTTGAAATCTGAGCCCTGATTCTGAGTATTTAATTTTGGTCATGTATGTGTCGTAAGTGTCTGAAATAAATTTAATTTTGCAGTAATGTTTCATGTAATAACTTAGCAAGGACTCAACCGGAGAGCATAACATTAGTGAGCCTTTTATTCCAAAACAAAAATATTCAGTCAATGCCGGCAATCAAACTGCGGATCTTCCAATTTCTGGTCGGATGCTTTAACTACTTCTTCTATCGTGTCTAGATGTACAACGTGAGATATTTAGCCGCAGAAACTACTTTGTCAGCTAAAATAATTTCCTCCATTGTGCAATTTATTTCCATATCGGAACAGTTTTGGACCATTCCCCATTCGTACTCTGTTTCATCACCATAGTCCCATCGCACAAGGTCTGACTTACCTTTGGTTACCCTCATTCTAAGGCGGTTCAGGGACTTCCATATGGTGTAATTGATTACCAATAACTCCGTAAATGGATTTGAAGCTTTTCTTCTCCATAGAGACAAGAAAATCGCAGAGGTACTACTGTCAGCTCACAAGCCTTAACCACTAGACCACACTGACAACCTGTGTAAGGTGGCATTCATTTAATATTTCGTTTTTTTAATAGATTCACTAACTTACTTTCTTTTTAGAATATTAATTTTACATTTTGTTTCAGATGGGGAGGAGGAACGTTTGGCTATGTGGTATCGCTCGTCTTCCGGCTCTGCTTCGACACAATCTCATCTCTTTTGAGGCTAACATACAGCATATTTTGGAAGCGACCACAGCGACGTAAGTTATCCTCTACTTTAACTATGTGTATTTATTAACTTAAGTAAGTAAACGCACTTTTGGGACCGTATTTGTGAAAGTTCCTTCAGTGTCTCTTGACTCGAGGGACTCCTGAAATGCCGCTAAAGACAGAGCAAATTCAAAACGTTACAAGCTAGCGAGTAACACTGAAAATCAACTGAGATCCCTCAACAAAGATCTGACTTGATAATAATTAAACAACATCTATAATAGGGGTATTCACAATGTCGTTTTAACTAGCTAAACTGCTATTTGCTAACTTGGGATTGTGAGCACCCCAACTAGGACCAACTGCTATATGCTAACTACAATAGCGCTCCAAGCGTATATTCGTGAAACTTCATAGTTGAGGTTGTAAAAAGTAGGGTTAGAAAACAAAGATGGCCACGGCTTTAACGGAAATAGCTGGAGTTAGCGAACTTGAACCTGCGCTGTCTGCTATCTCGTCTGCTAATTTTTTTCTAACGTACCACTATAGCATTGAGTTAACACTGACTGTTAAATAGCAGGAGTTAGCAAATAGCTCGACTAACTCCAACATCGTGAATACCCCTATTTTACATTAAATACGGTAACACTAATTTACATTAATATAACATTTATACTGCATAAATGCGGCTGGGACAGCTGGGTCGCATAATATCAATAGCACTAGTTCATTTTTTGTTCTGAAGGTAGCGCTAGGAGTTTACATTAAACATTCCTCTTTCTATTTGATTTGATTTAAATTTCTTCCTGGTGACTCTTCAAGAGTATAGGAAATCGTCAAAGAATGAAAAAAAAATCACACACACATGTATTATATGAAACATTACACGATCAACATTCTGTTATATTTTCATCCATAAATTCTTGCACACTGTAGTAGACACCGTGTGTTAAATATTCTTTCAATTTTTTCTTAAAAATATCCTTGTTCTTAATCTCTTTCACAGATGACGGCAGTTTACCCATTAATTTTAGACCCATGTATGTAGGTTTCAACTTTGTAGGTTATAACTTTGTCGGTTAGATAATGCCCTTTTTTTACTGCTATTTAACAAAGCGGCTATTTCTGCACTCATTATAGTTCGCAAAACATCTGATTTCTGAACTCTTTTACTTTGCCGCACTCCAGGTGCGCCAACTGTAATTGAATTTGTGACATGTGCTGAAAGTATCTTTTCCTACAGTGAGCCGAAAAAGTACCTATTCTTGCACTAACTGTAGCACGCAAAATAGTCTATTCTTGCACCAGTGCGGGAAAGTTAATTCCAGTGCGCGGAAGTACTTTTCCGCACTCCATATTTGCAACCTAACAACAGAAAATAGTGAGCATGCAAAACGCAGGTTCCCTATTCTGCATTCAAAAATAGGTTGGCTACTCTGTTTCAGCGACGAATAGCTGTAGTTGTTGTTGAGGTCGATTTGATTCGAAGATAGGTTACGTGAGGAATTGTCAGGTTATGTATGTCCTGTTTTGTTCTGTTTAAATTACTTTATACGTTACTGCAGGAAAAATGTAATGTGTAATTCGAGCGCAAAGTATTGTTTCTGCACTCGAGAAACTTTTTTCTGTTTCGGTGCAGAAAAATCCCATTTTGCACTCTAGTTACACAAATATCTATTTTCTACTGTTATATAACAAAGCGGCTACTTATGCACTCATAGTATGCAAAATAGCTAAATCCTGAACTCTTTTACTTTGACGCACTCTAGGTTCGCCAACTGTAATAGAATGTGTAACAAGTGCTGAAAGTATCTTTGCTGCACTCGAAAAACTGCCGAGAAACTTTGCTGCACTCGAGAAAATAACTATTGTGCACACTAGTTAGACAAATAACTGTTCTTTAGATTTTATAAATGATTAATTACTATTCAATGTCTGTTTGTTTGTTAATGTTTGTACAGAAGTAACAGATCCGGTTGGTGATGTTATGAGGTTCATCAAGTACTTTAACGACACGTTTGGCAGCGTACATCCGGTGTTCTACCAGGGCTCCTACAGTCAGGTGCTCAATGACGCCAAACAGGAGCTGCGTTTTCTTCTCGTCTATCTGCACAAGGACAACGATGACGAGTGCAACAAGTTTTGCAGGTCAGTACAACTCTTTATTATCAGACTAGCAGGTAGCACGATTCAATTTCCTCCAACGAGTAGATGAGACATCGTGATGGTTACCTACAACACTACAACAGTGCACGACGATGTTGAAGTTGAAAAGCTCCATCTCCAGTGTGTTTCCACTTTCATAGTGTTGATAGATTATCAGCCTGATGTCTGGCGTGTTTTCAAGTCTGAAGAAATGTGTGAGAGGGAGGTCGTTTTCCAACTTCGCCTGCTCAGGATAAAATTAAGTCAGCCAGACAATAATTTATTTTGAATATTTCTTTTTTTTGTTGAACGAGCGTAGCGTGTTCTTAGTTTTGACTCGAGGCTTTTTCTGTGTGTTTGTATGTTCGACGATAGCTTTTGAACGCTTTGACCAATCAACTTCAAATTTTAAACACATATTCTTGGAACCTTTATACAGATCAAGTTCGTTTGCCAATGAAATTGACCTACTCCTTCATCCTTTCCGAGGTGAAACAAAAGGATAGGTTCTCAGATAGATTCTTCATTACTATATCTTTTATTCCTGTAATGTATATAGTAAATAAATTGTTTCACCATATTATGGAATTTGCATTAGATTTCAAAATAGCATAACCAGAAACTTTTATGTTTGCTGTAGTGAAAGAAGCAAAATTTGTTACTGTTTTCAATATTCATATAACGAAAGTCTTTACTTAAGTATTATATGGAGGCCCCTATTTAACAAGATTAACCTGACCTCGCTAGAGCGTGACATTGAAATGTATTTATTATTATGGTGACGTCCCGTTAATTGGAATGTTCTGAAGATTGCTTGTGCTAGAGTATTACATTATTTATTGTATTCGATATCTAGGAATTCACGATCTAGCGAGGTTAGGCTAAGCTTGTTAAATGGTGGCCTCCGTATAATACATGAGTACCAATTATTCATTGATAGAAACAAGTTATCATCAGCTGTAGGTGAATAAATGTGATCAGAACCATCTCATTAAAACGTACTTTGGGTGTTTTTCAATAGATATACTAATTTCATTGAGCAGCGGTTTGGTTTTTATGTGGTAAATATAAAACATATTTATCTGTGCAGCGATGGGCGCCATTATCAATGTAATTAGTATCTGTAGAAACTGTATGAAGCTGAAACGTGACTAGTTGACAATCGCGGATTTAATTTGAATAATTTGGTACGTGTTAATTTTTGAGAATCATAGTCACATATATGGAAATCATATTTCCATATTTAGGCCTTTATGTAAATCTCAAACTTTGCCATATTGTTTTTGAATTGTAGATTACTTGAATCGGGCAAAGTAGAGGCTAGATTACAGCGACTTTATATAGAGTCACTAGGCTAGATTAGCTTTGAAAGTCTTTTGAAGTTCAAGTAATCTATATATATACAGGGTGGGGGAAATGTTTGGAAACGGCTTAATATTTCATATACAAAGGTGATTTTGCGGTAGGTATGATTGAGGATCCTACTCAAATTGAAAATACTATTTTACTGTGACTTCAAAAATCTGGTCCGCCATCTTGGAACCGCCATTTTGAATGTAACTTTTTTTTTTTAAATAGGAAGGGGGTCATGCGATACATGATTTCAATACAGAATTTTAAGACAAAATGAATGCCGAAAACCGCACATCGATATGTCAACCCGTTTCGGAGATATTTACATTATTAATCGATACCATTAAAAGCAGAAATGAAATAAATAAGTACATTAAAATCTTACCTATCAAATTTTTTGTTAATAGTGTTTGCTAATAAACATTAAAACCCAATTATTTTAATAAATGTTCAAACTGTTTTCCTTCAGCTGTTTGACAATGTGCTAATCTTAAATAATAGCCATCAAGCACATTTTGAATCATTTCGCGTGATGAACATCTGACTCTGGATATCATAATATCAACAATAATCATGATATCAACCTAAAATCATCTGTAATAATCCAACTGATTTAATGAATTCTTTTTCAATCATGAAGTAGTGAGTGTGTTTAAAGTCGTTCGCAATGGCATTTTTAAATGAAACCGCACATTTTGAATCATTTCGCGTGATGAACATCTGACTCTGGATATCATAATATCAACAATAATCATGATATCAACCTAAAATCATCTGTAATAATCCAACTGATTTAATGAATTCTTTTTCAATCATGAAGTAGTGAGTGTGTTTAAAGTCGTTCGCAATGGCATTTTTAAATGAAACCGCACATTTTGAATCATTTCGCGTGATGAACATCTGACTCTGGATATCATAATATCAACAATAATCATGATATCAACCTAAAATCATCTGTAATAATCCAACTGATTTAATGAATTCTTTTTCAATCATGAAGTAGTGAGTGTGTTTAAAGTCGTTCGCAATGGCATTTTTAAATGAAACCGCACATTTTGAATCATTTCGCGTGATGAACATCTGACTCTGGATATCATAATATCAACAATAATCATGATATCAACCTAAAATCATCTGTAATAATCCAACTGATTTAATGAATTCTTTTTCAATCATGAAGTAGTGAGTGTGTTTAAAGTCGTTCGCAATGGCATTTTTAAATGAAACCGCACATTTTGAATCATTTCGCGTGATGAACATCTGACTCTGGATATCATAATATCAACAATAATCATGATATCAACCTAAAATCATCTGTAATAATCCAACTGATTTAATGAATTCTTTTTCAATCATGAAGTAGTGAGTGTGTTTAAAGTCGTTCGCAATGGCATTTTTAAATGAAACCGCACATTTTGAATCATTTCGCGTGATGAATTTCGCTTTTGGGGCTACATGAAAGACAATGTGTACAAAAAGAAACCAGCAACAATTAATGAACTGAGAGAATGTATAACTGAAGTGGCTAACAGAATTCCACGCGAAATGATTCAAAATGTGCTTGATGGCTATTATTTAAGATTAGCACATTGTCAAACAGCTGAAGGAAAACAGTTTGAACATTTATTAAAATAATTGGGTTTTAATGTTCATTAGCAAACACTATTAACAAAAAATTTGATAGGTAAGATTTTAATGTACTTATTTATTTCATTTCTGCTTTTCATGGTATCGATTAATAATGTAAATATCTCCGAAACGGGTTGACATATCGATGTGCGGTTTTCGGCATTCATTTTGTCTTAAAATTCTGTATTGAAATCATGTATCGCATGACCCCCTTCCTATTTAAAAAAAAAAAGTTACATTCAAAATGGCGGTTCCAAGATGGCGGACCAGATTTTTGAAGTCACAGTAAAATAGTATTTTCAATTTGAGTAGGATCCTCAATCATACCTACCGGAAAATCACCTTTGTATATGAAATATTAAGCCGTTTCCAAACATTTCCCCCACCCTGTATATATAAATGAATGTCTGTCTGTCTGTATGTCTTTTCCTATAGACTTCAAAACTACTTGACAGATCGGCATGAAACTTTGGGAATATGTTGTGTGAATATTGGGGATGGTTTCTGACCATTAATTTTAATAGGGGGGCTTATAATTATTATTAATTAATCCATTTTACAGACCTAACCTACTGAACTTGCCGGCCATTAGGCTATCGAAATGATTGGAACGGAAAGATGATCGTGTGTAATCCAAACTTACAAAAATTGGCAAATTTACTCCATGCCTGAGTAGCCCAGTGGCTAGCACTCACGCGTCTTGCGCTAAAGCCCCTTAGCGGTGTTATTTACGCTGTCTGGATACATACAGATGTATGTATACAAACATACAAAGACTTTGTGTATGTACCGTGTAGTCGGAGCCTTGCAGTATGTAGGAAACATACGACTGGGTATGATGAAATGTAATTATGCCAGGTTGATGACATCTGTTAACCAATGCAGCTAGAAATTTGAAATGCAGCCTCAGCGGGAGGTAGTGAATAATAAAATAAAAAACCTAGCTTCTACCCTTATAATAGTCGTAGGAGGTTTAAATTTGAAATGTTTCTTCATTCAGAGGTGGTGATTACGAAAACAACGAAGGAGGCCTCTATGATCAGCTGGAAGAGCCCTAGGACTAACTTCTTTCCTAATTTGAATGTAACCTCAGCGGGAGGTGGCGAATAATAAAATCAATAATAAATCTAGAATAATAAAAACAAGGAGAATTTTTATGAGAACGCAGCAACGCGCGTCGGGCCAGGTAGTATGATTATAATTTTTATTACCCGTGATACTTTCTTGAAAATGTTATTTAAATCGGTATCCTCAAAACACCTGTTTGTTTTTACCTTCTACTAGAATAATCTAGAAATAAGTTGCCCTTTGGCACTTGGTATAATTAGTTGTTTGCAAGCGATTTCTCCAGCCCGGGGGGCTCACTAGTAATATATTTTGAATAAGGAAATTTTTTACTGGATTTATTTTTGTTTCGCTTGCTTAGAACGGCACTAACGTCGCCGATTGTGGCCGATTTCATCAATCAGTCGATGCTGTTCTGGGCGTGCTCGTCTGAGTCGGGCGAGGGTCAACGCGTAGCGCAGACCTTCCAGGAGAGCACCTTTCCCTTCCTCGGCGTCATCTGTCTCAGGGAGAACCGCATGACAATCGTTGGCAGGTAAACACTTCTCATTTATAATAAGCGTATGACTCGAAAAAGACAAATTCTTTACATTAGTAGTAAGAGAACATCCTAGAAAATGAGTTACCAATTAATAGCTACAGAAACTTGAAGCACATGAAAAGAACCATGTATAAAATAAAGTTTTTTCTCATTACCAAACTTCATCTAAAAATAATGGAATTGTTATTCCCATTAATTCAGTTATTCTGGGATTACAAGGTACTTAATGTTAGGCAGTTATACATATTAGTAGTTAGCACATATATAACGAAACACCCAAGCCAAATTCAATTAGATGATCATGCTCACAATTAGGCTTGGCAATGATGACTCTTTTCAATGAGTCGTACAATCGCCCTCACTTTTCAATGAGTCGTTCATTTGAACTAGTTCAAAAATGAGTCATCAGCAATGCTCGTGTTCATTTACTACCATAGCTTGTTCAGACGCTCAGCGGTCACTGAGCACTCATACACACACAACAATAAACAGCCTTGTCGTATGTCTGGCGCCTCAATATAAATAATTCTCAGAATCTGAGTCATCAGTTTAATATTCCAGAGCACAGAGCGTATTCTATTTTTCAGAAGTAGTCAGCCAGGTTATGGAGCTGAGAGAGGTGAGTGAGTGAGCAAGCTGTTGTTGTAGTTAGTTCACTTCACAGTTTAAACTGCTTGTGGAGTGGGGAGGTGAGTGCTCTTGTCTAGCAGTGTCTAGCAGGCCGCTTATTCAAAGAGCGCTCACTAGTTGAAAACACAAACGCAGCTCAAAAATGAACTAACTACTTTCTGAATTTGAACTACTAGTTTGTAGTTCATTTTAAAGAGTCAGTTACTTTGAACGACTCGCTCATTCTGGTCACATCTCTACTCAAAATACCAGAGCTCGAAATAGAGATATTTCAGTTCCCAGAGTAAACTCAACATTCGCACAAAAATCAGCATTATATGTTGGCTCTAAAGTTCTGAATAGAATGACGAGTCTTCTGAAGAACGAGGCTTACTTGAGAAAATGTAAGAGTTCATTAAAGAAATGGCTAATAGATATAAATTTCATTGAATCCGAAAAAAATTTAGCAGGTAACTTCTGATTGTATAATTGAATAAATTCAAGATATAAAAACATAAAGAGTTTAAAAATTTCAGTAAATTTTCCAGACAATAACTAGCATGCAATAATTCAAGGATATTTCCTTTTGCTGGTGTTTTGTTTAATGGATATATTATCGTATGTTATTCTGTAATATTTTGTTTTATTTTCTATTAAAATTACTCTATTAAAGAGTGATTATTGCAGTAAGTTGTCTAGTACAATATAATATTCCTAGAGAATTGCAAAAAGGTGCCTAAAGCCTTGAAGAAGGATGAAAATGAGAGAAAGAAGAAGGAGAGGGATAAGAAAAACTACTATCATATATTTAATTTGTAAATAGGTTATGTCATGTTGTAGATATCTCGATTCAAGTGAATCAAGGAACCTGCTATTCCTTATAATCTGTTTAATTTTTCTTTCAGACTGCTGGGTTATTTGGAGCCGGTAGCTCTGTTAAATAAATTGCAGACAATATGCCAAGCGAATGAGGTCTCTTTAATTGCTGCCAGAGCCGACAGGTGAGTTAGACATAGGCATCAGTAGCCTCTCCTCTATATTATATAGGATCATATAAACGCTTACACGCATTTCATTAATTTATTCATCAAATCACATACAACAAAATGAAACACAAACTTTCTAGCCCAATACTGCCTCCTTCATAAAAACTTCATAAACAATAATCTACAAACCCAATTAGTAACTCTGAGTTAGTAATCCTAAACAAAAAACATAATTTATTATTTATCAGCGACAGTTTTTTGAACTGCTTTCTTTTTTCAATTCAATTCAATTATGCAGAGTGACAAATGCGTTTTGGCGGCTCGGATAGCGCAGTCTGTTGGAGCGCTTGTCTGTGATAAGATGAGGCTCTGGCTAGCTTCGTTTCCTGCCGCCCTGGGTTCTAATCTCATTCAGCCATTGATGTTTCTCATCATTCACCTCATTACCCACGCACAAGTATCCAGACTCATGTGGGCATCATCAGCAATAAAAAAAAGTACCGATACCTTTAACCTTTCTGCTTTGCTCAATTGATCTGTCTTTCTTTTTTGTTTCTTATCCACGACTGCGTTATAAAGTAGTGTTATTAGAGGCTAGAATGTAATGTCAAAACAGCTGACTCTATTCATACCTAATCAAAAGCATCGCAGAATGAAGCTATTATAGAATGAGAGAGTTATTTTTTGACATTTTCTCTGGATCAATCAGAACTCAGTATTTCTTCAAAATACTGTCGAAATAAATATTAAGCAACACTCACATTATCGTTTCAATATTTGAGTTCTAGTTAGATTTCAAACCCACAATCGATCAGCAACTAGCAAGTAATCTAGGTTATGTTGGTTGTTTGAGTAAGCTATTGATAATTGAAAGTAAGCGATAGAAAGTCAAAAATGGTAGTGTAGGCAACGATTGTATTATGGCCGCCTTTAAGCCAATCATGAAATGTAAGTTAGGTGTCCTAACTTACATCTCACTTGTGGCTTGAAGGCAGTCAAAATACAATCTATTGTAATATAAACTTGAAAAAAACACTTTTAAATGGAAATTAACTCATGTTATGGCGTGACGGCCGTTTCGCTCTGTTGTCTAGAGCATCGTCAGACGACCCACAGTACACTGA
Source organism: Conomelus anceps (assembly GCA_948455865.1). NCBI lineage: Eukaryota > Metazoa > Arthropoda > Insecta > Hemiptera > Delphacidae > Conomelus > Conomelus anceps. The sequence continues at coordinate 110,340,880 of OX418217.1, read as the reverse complement.
CTTAAGGTATCATATAGGTGAGTTAATTTCCATTTAAAAGTGTTTTTTTTTTTTCAAGTTTATATTACATATTAGTGGAAACAAGATGGATCTTCAACATCACAATCTATTGATTTATTTCAAATACATGCATGAAAATTACAAATAATAGAGGCTTACAGCTTAATGCCAAAACAAACCTCATTACAACAGATTGGCTCAAATCAACAAGGAAAGTTCAAAACAAAAGTTGAAACGCTATGCTTACAAAAAAACAAAGTCAAAATAGATTCAATTCAATTCAATTTTTTAATTTGCATTTTCATTCATTTACATCATTTTTGAAACATGTAAAGAATTTCTGCATTGTCAATATACAAAATGAAAATAAACATATTCAATTACAAACAGTCACAAATTAGTAAAATAATAAAACAGTCACAAATGAGAAAAATAATAGAATGAAATACATTATAAAGATACAGTAAGAAAACGTTGCATTACTGCTACTAGAGAGGTTGCGCAACCCCCTTGAGGCTGTGCGCAGGGTTTTTGGTCATAATTTATTTCAAAGTTTATTGTATTGGATATTATTAAGGTATTGAAATGTTGACTATTGCCATGAGAAATTATTTTATTCAACAAATATTTTATGGAATATGGGAGTTTAAAGTTGAAATTTTTCGGTTTTTGGGGGCAATTGGTCTCCCCTACAGTAATTTTGAACTGTTGATATTTTTTTCAAATGGAAAACACATTGAGTAATAAAATGACATATTTTTCATTCCAATCAAACAATTAGTTTTCTCAAATGAATTTTTTTTAAATATGCGAAAAATTTCAGTTTTTCAAAAAATTATTTTGAAAAGACCAATTAATTGTTAAATTGGATTAAAAATGTGTCATTCTTTTCCCCAAGGTTCCTTTCAGCCCCAAAGCAGGACAACGGGCGAAGGTGCGACATTGTCGCAGAACGAGAAGGAGGCCTGCAGAAAGATCGGCCAAGCGGTGTAAAACTAAGCTGTAGCACCCAGAAATGGAATTTTGTATTTTACAAAAAAAAAAAAAACTATCTTTGTAACGATGACTTGCAGTAACAATTTTGATTGCACAAAAACGAATAATAAATTTGCTGGAAGACACTCGGTGAGTCTTGCAGTGTGTATAGCCCGACCGGCTAGCAGAAAGCACACAGCTAATTAATAAACTAACAGATCTCTAGCTTTAGCCTCTAAGCTCTTTATAATTATTACGTTAAGTGACCAAAGACCAAAGCTAAGCAGCTCTGCTGCTACTATGTAAAAATACACTCTAATATTGCTTATTAAACTAATTCATGAATTAAAGTTTAGCAACCAACCAACCATCCATACTATAAATATTAAAAGAAAATTAGAATAAAATTATTCACATTAATTACAGCTTTATATGGTTTGTAATAATATTGCTTTTAACTATGCGGAAAACGTCAAATAATCCAGAAAGATGTAGAAAGATTTTGGGTCCGTCGCAGAAAGACCAAAAACATTCTGCTTTGGGGCCTTTCAGTTATAAAAAATTATAAAATATTTAAAATGACGTAGGTGAGTTCAATAACCGAAAAATTTCAACTTTGAACTCCCATATTCCATAAAATATTTGATGAAAAAAATAATTTCTCATGGCAATAGTTAGCATTTCAATACCTTAATAACATCCAATACAATGAACTTCGAAAAAAAATTATGACCAAAAATCCTGCGCACAGCCTTAATGCTATAAAATACGAAGTTACACTTTGCTAGAAGAAATGAACGGCCCATCCTTACCTTTTTTGAGCGAAATGGATTAAGTTTTGACATGCATCACGTATTAAATATATTTCAATTCGATTTTTGTTGTTTTTGTTGGATGCAGGGTGGAGCGAAATTTCAACCAGACGCTGCGTCGACAGCAGGACGAGGCTTATGAGGCGTCGCTGCGCGCCGACCAGCAGAAGGAGCAGCAGCGTCGCGTCGAAATGCAGAAAATGGAGGACGAGCGACGCCGACAGAGACAGATCGAAGAGGAGGAGCTACTCAGAAAACAGGTGAATTAGTTTAGTTGATAGTTGAGCCTTCTCCTTGCGAAAATGTGCCAAATTGTAGGGGTAAGTCAAGATTTCTCTTTTTGAAGATTACCGGCCGGTTGCTGAAAGCCAATTATTAAGGAGTTTAATGTCAGTTAACTAACCGTCGTAAGTGTAATGGGTTTATTTTTCGTTAACCGAACGGGCACAATCTGGCTACACTGTAATAATTTGATCAACAGCTGATTCTGAAGTTGAGAAAAAAGATGAATTAGAATCATTTCGTTGTGAATTATTTGAATCATTATTCAACTGAAATAATGATTTATTCATCAGAAACAAACAATACAACTCATAATTCAATAAAATATAATCCATAAAAAAAACGTTTTTTTTTTTTTTGAGGATGAAGCCCACATAGGTCTGAGACCTGTGCGTGGGTAATGAGTTGGATGATGGTGATTGGTGAGTTGGACCTACAGTTTTAGGTGGGTTCCGAACCACCGGGAAGTTACAGCAGAGAACAGTGTCTTTTTTGATGACCAATCTAATCGGTCACCGTTCAAACAGTGCATTATAATAAATGTTATTGAATAATTTTTAAAAAAATCTCTGATGGAATTACGCATTTATGCAAGCTTGATTGAGCATGACCGCATATGGGAGAAATCTCAATAGTATAATGGGAACTACCTCAATATTATTATATTCTTAATCGGTTTTATTCATTTTGTGAGGCTTTTAACACCTACGACCTAATTTGAAGTTCCGTGCTCTGGTAAAATAAACGTAACCTATAAAGTGTTACTTGACGGGTATTAGTGAGATTTAATCATCGGTGATCGGGCGGTTAAATATCTTTTACGCCGGTCAACCTAATCGGCGTTATTGCTTGTAATTGTCCTTTGTGCAACTAAATTCTCTCCATTAAGTTTAATTTCCGTAGAATGACATCATTCTAAGGGGAATTAAAATTTAATTGGCTTTCGTGCAACCGGCCGTACGTCTTGAAGTATAAGACGGTTATGGAGTATAAGACAAGTCAAGACAGATCAACAGTTATATACAATTCTTATTCACTAGTTACACCAGGGGTTCTCAACGTTTGAGGCGCTTTGCCCCCTTTGAGCACTGATGTGAGTTCACGCCACCCCTACATCCCCTCCCCCCTCCCAACGACATGACCGTAATGTGATCAATACTAGTAATACAACGGAAATATGAAACCAAAGCTGGTTTGCTGGTTTTGGCAGATAATTTCATACACAATTTAGTATTACTACACATCTGTGTTGAAGAAACCGTTTGCCTCAGCAAGAAACAGTTCTCACGCTCTTGCAGTGTTGCCAGACTTCCGACAGTTATCATGTTTTTACAATGGTCATGTGTTTGAGAAGTAATAGAACATACAAAAAAGTACGATAATGTTGAAAATATTTACATGCGACCACAAAATTGAGTAAATTTCGTAATTGAGACAGTTTTGTCTTATTATTCATTTTGAGTAAATTTCAGTTAGTTTAACGTTTTATTTATTTTTATTTTCTTGTAAAATAACTCACACCTCCCTTGAAAGTCTTCTCTGCCCCCCAGGTTGAGAACCCCTGAGTTACACAATTACAATTTAAATTAGTTGAGGTGATGCTCATTGTTGATCTGAAAGGAACTCTTGTACACTATAAAACGCTTCAACAACTAAATATTTTCTTAATTGTTTTTAAATACTTAAATATTTCCAAGACTCTAGAAACTGTGGTAGCTTGGTTTAGAATTTCCTGTCAATATAACTAGGCGTTGAAGTGATTTTACATCAGAGAACAGTCTTTTTAGCTTGTTCACCCTTACAAAGAGGGCCCAGGAATTTGTAGCTTATCTCTGATTGAACAGATACCTGTTACGGCTCGTGGCACTTACCGCTGTGTATCAAGTGACTGTATCAAATTGAATGAGTCTGTATCCAGTCTATTTATGTATCAAATCTTGTCTCCTACTCACAGGTTTTCCTACTTGGTGAGTCTAGTTTCCAAATTAGTGAGAATTTAAGATTCATTTTGTATTTTTTGTAATTATTTTTCCATTAAAGTTGTGTATAAAATTGTAAATTGATTTTTTTTGGGAATAAATCTGAAGTGAATGCAACTGTATCAAATTGAATGGTTTGTGTATCAAGTGAATGCAACTGTATCAAATGAAATGGAGCTGTGTATCAAGTGAATGGGTTTGGTTTTGGTGTTTAGGAGTTGCAACAGCGCAAAGTGGATCTGCTGAGTCGCATTCCGGCCGAGCCAGCCGCGTCAGATGCTGACACTGTCTGCGTTGTATTCAAAATGCCCAATGGCGATCGCCTTGAGCGCCGATTCAACAGCACTACCACTCTAGAGGTCAGTTTAAACGATTTTTATTCTGTCGTTGAAGCTAAGTACACACTCCTTCATCTTTTCTTCTTCTTCTTTCTCATCTTCCTCATCATTCTGTCTAATTCTAATTCTTAATCAAGTTTTAATTGATTGTAAATAAGCTTTAGTTAAATCTATGCATTATTACTTCTTTATTATTCTTGTTTCAGTTGATTGTTTAGTTTTAGTTTTGAATTTAATTTTTCTTCTCTATTCTCCATCCAATTACTTAGTTTTTCTCTGAATCATAGCAAGTTTAATAATCAACTTTAACTATTAACTCATGCACTTTCATTGTATTCTGTGAAATATCTTACTAAAACATATTCTTTTATTCTATATAAACTAATTCTAGTAGAGTTGACTGGTAGGTTGAGTGTAAGATAGGGCTATTTTGCCCTAACTCCGCCCTTTTGTGTAAATGCATCACCTTGATATTACAATTCATTCATTATGCAAATATTCTTATTGATGTCAGTAATCTAACTCACAAAACAGTGTAATAGTAACGTATCGTCTTGTATCTATTTTTATCTATCTTTCATGAATTAAGGTGATGTCATTCATTGCAAGGTAATAGTCAGAAGTCATATCAATTATACTTTTACTCGAATAAAGCTATCTGAATCTGAATCTTCTTATTTTTTCTCCTCATTCTCCCATTCCCCTTATTATTTTTTACTATTATTTTGCTTTTCCATCACATTTGATGTGAGTTTTCTAATCAAAATCGGCCTACGGCAAGACTTTTATACGGGAATGTTCAGGAATTCCCTGTCAAATAATTGATACAGTGCTAAGTACTACTGCATTCTGCATTCTTTTACCTTCTAATTGAACCACTGAAGTCAATCATTCTCTGGTCCTCCTTAAATTATTATTATCTACGACCATGTCATAATGTATACATTACATTTTCACAATTGATGCCGAAACAGCTGTCTTTCGAAATGCTTTTTGAAACCCGCTGCATAATGAGCTCATTATAGTACAGGTTCTACATTATAACACGGGTTCTGGACCAATCAGAAGCATTTTTGATGGAATCAATATCGTAATTCAATATTGTGAAACTATCAGCTGATTTGATCAAACTGCTACACCAGCTGCTTTAACCTAACAATCTACTATAACTTCTCGTATTTGAGATGAGAGGTTAGGTATCTCTGACAGTCACAGGTAAAATGAAATTGTTTTAATTAAATGTATACTAGTGGTCGTAGATAAAATAGTGTATGCAACGATTTTATTTGGCCATTAAAGCACTCGTGAGATATTTATAACACTCGCATTCGCTCTTGTTATAACTTACATCTAAGTCGTGCCTTAATAAGGGTCAAAATAAAATCGTTGCATAAACTACTATTATATTATTATCTATATTCTTTAGTTTAATTTTGTTTCTTTTGTTTGCAGGACGTGTTCAATTTCGTGTTCTGTCACCCAGCGTCGCCCGATGTTTTCGAGATAGCAACCAATTTCCCGAAAAGAGTTCTGCCATGCCAGGGTGCCGACAGTCGCAAGACACTCGCCGATTCCGGTCTCAAAAGGAACGAAGTGCTGTTCGTCTACGACTTGGAAGCATGAAATGCACGCGCACTCGCATGCACGGGCATCGGATTGTGTGTCTTAAATAGGAGAAAGCACTCTAGAGCTATGATATATATACTGGGACATTATTTTCGCGGAAAAGGTTATTCAGGCCTACAGAAGTACCATGTGATCTACTGGGTGTTTTTGTGATTGTTATATGCGCATCAAAAGTAATTGTGCGCATGCGCATTACAGAAAAAAATTATATCATTAGTCAGAAGTAAGAGCACCACTTGTTCTAAATAATATAGGGCTGTTCAAAAAAAGAAACAGATTTCAAACATGTTTTTCAAAACTACAAAATACAGATGCAGTGTATCAAAAATTTATTTTTGCATTAAACACAAAACACAAAGATAAATTACAATAAAGGAAAAATATATTCAGTTTGACTTTGCTTATCAATTGTAACATCCCACTATAGGAACTATGTAGTCGGGACGCGAATATAAGCGTAATTATATCGTAATTGTTGAATTTATTACTCACTTTATTTAAAATTTCAACTATTTTCGTTATAAAAAAGTAGAAATGATTTCAATAGCAGGTCGTGACTAGAAAAAACAATTTGAAGTTTGAAAACAATTGAACTGAAACAATTAGAGATTCTTACCCGGCTGGGAATCGTGTAAAATTCTTACTTTAGCTCCATCTTGAGCTCTTTCTTAAATCTATGAAAGCTTGATTCCTTTGAAATTTTCTGGTAATTTCCACATAACTTCAAAATTCCATCAATCATCATCATCCAACTTATTGCTCACGTCTCTGATACCTATGTGAGCTTCATCCTCCGAAATAATTTAAAATATAAAATATAAAATGCTATAGAAAGAGGAAATGCTTAGATTTTAAATCGTCCAAGAAGTACCAGAGAAAATGCTTGAATCTCAAATCGTCCAAGAAATACTAATCACTGCCGCCGTTGTTCGTATGTATTAAAATGATGTCATCAAAGGAAATATAATTTTGTGTTTTAACTCACAAAAATCTACGTCATTAGCAGGAAAGAAACTTGACATTATTCAGCATAAGGTATGGTGAGTTCTAAATCATCTATTCAATGTAAATGCTCTTCATTTCTATATCGCATTACATTAAAACAAAATACACAATTTTCTTACTCATTATTTATGTATTGAAAAGATAACACTACTTATAAAATATCACTAACTGTACAGTGATGCTGATCCTCATGGGCTGAGGAATCAGAAAACTAACTTACCTGTGCATTTACTGGGTTGGAATAAGAAATTTTAATCAACCTTATTGTATCGAAGGGTTTTAAATGGAAACAATTCGGGACAGTAATGCTGGTCCTCAAAAATCTATCAGTGCGTTCAGTGGGTTTGAATGAATGATTTTATTAAAAGGATTTTAAAGTAAGAAAAAAAATTCTGGATCAAAAATATTGAAGATGATATATATTCAATACAAAAAATACCAATGGTGGTGGGGATGAACATAATTAATGTAACAATTTAGACTGAGGTATGCACATTAAATATTACAAACTTCGTAATTATTAATTGCAATTTCCAATTTAGCTAAGTACAGCACAGGAAATTATTATTTTGTATGTTTTTGTAATTTTACTGTAGATCAGCGCCAATGCGACGATGCTTAGAACTTCTACTTATACTCATGGCTGTTTCAAATTTCAAACTTTCCTCTTTCTATGATCGTTCTATTTTTTTTTTTTTTTTGTAGTTTGTACAAATAACTGTTTGAAATTTGTACCTTCTTCTTGACCATACCTGTATAAGTACAATGAATTACGTTACTCACTAAAAGGGGGCCGTTAGCTTTGAATAATGCTCAATGATTGTATTCGGTCTTTTCAATAATTATTCTTTTGGTATTCTATTCTCTTGGCCGATTTTTCATTGAAGTATTTTTGTACTAAAAATAGATGTCATTATTTATAAATATAAATAATCATATTATCATTATCACTACACATTGTACATAGTTCTTAGGTGTGACAAAAGTAGATCGCTTCTTTCGCTACTCAGCCATCTTGGATTTTTGTGAAGCATATAAATGAGAAAATAATCTAAGCTAAGTAGCTTAATCTAAAAATCAACGAGTGGTAGTTATATAGAACGTTTATTATAGTGTTACCAACACTTCGTGCGCCAGCTGTCCTCCAAAATAATTATGTAAAAGTTCATACAAGCATAGAACTGGAAATGCTTTGTTTCCGAATTAATGATGGTCGAAGTTAGCAGCAATCCTAATTTATTTAGTAAAGTGACATTTTACTAGTAATTTGGTCAGTTCTAATGTTAAATGAGTTGAAAATACAATAAAAAAAGTTAGAATTTGTTAAATAGTAATATCTTTTTAAATATTCAAAAAAATGTCCCCAAAACACGTTTTTCAAGTTTGAAATGTATAATTTTGGTAATTTTTACAATTAAACTAGTTTTTTCTAACAAAACTTAATAATTATAATCTGAAGAAAAATGTTTGCAGAATAACTAAAAATAAAACTAAACCGCATAAAATTAATATTTAAACTACTTAAAAATGACAATTTGTGCAAAATTAGTGTGTTTTAATTTAATAACAGCGAAAATTATGAAATTATGTTTTGTGCTATTATGTTACTTGACATTACTTATTTGGAATTAAATTCTTTACAAGTTTTGTCAGAAAAAACTGCAGATCTGTTCACTATCAACCAAGTTTATTTATTTAAAACTTAAAAAGCGTGTTTTTGGAAAATTTTTTGTCTATTTTGAATACCGTATCTAAAAAAATTACTGTACTTACTGACTTGACTAAAAAACGTTTTTACGTTTACTTGTTTTTTCCGATGTCTCATCTCATTTTACATGAAACCTGATCAATTTACAAGTGAAACAAAGGCATTATCAATTTCTAAATGAGTAAATAATTATGATCCGATAGCTGCTGACTAGTCATTTTTAATTCTGTAACAAAAATTTTCCGGGTCTATGTTTATATTTTAAAAAATTATTATTTTAATGAATACAATAATCCCACATTGCTAGCTCTATGCTTAATACTCTGTATACAATTCAGTGAACGAGACAACTATCTCTCGTTTGTATGTGGGAACTACAATTTATTTCTGTGCTTCACAAAAACGAACGCAGTGGCTGCGTGTTGAAAACTGCGTTCTACTTGCGCCAGGCCTTGAAGTTTATGAGTTAATTGTGGACTCAAGTGCAATAGTGGTTAAAAAAATATATATATTATGTGCGTGCGTTTTGAATAATTGGTGATTTAAGTTTCATGCAAATAGTTACTTTACTGTATGTATATTTTGCCCAGTTTTGGAAAATAATTAATTTTGTTACTGTTGAAAAAAAGTGTTATCTTGTGTTTCAATCTAATGTTTTTGATTTTTCTAATGTTTCAAGTTTATTTCATCCCGATGTTCTTGTTGGAAATATATGATGTTAGAAGCGGTTATAGTGAGTTTTTCGCATGATGAAGCCCACATGGGTTGATACTTGTGCGTGGGTGATGATGATTGATGAATTAGACTTACATTTTTAGGTGGGTTCCGAAACATCGGGAAGTGATTTTACAGCAGAGAACAGAGTCTTTTTTGCTTGCCAAGTCAAAGCGGTCACCGTTACAAGTGCAGCCTGAGCGCTCTTGAGTAATTTCGAAATTCCTAAAGCCGCGTCTCCACCAACCGAACATGCTCGGCGAACAGTGTTCGCTGGAATCATCTGATGTCACCGAACTTTTTTTTTTAGGATGAAGCCCACATAGGGGTGAGACCTGTGAGTGGGTAATGAGTTGGATGATGGTGATTGATGAGTTGGTCCTACAGTTTTAGGTGGGTTTGGAGTTGGTTTAGTGTGGACGCCTTCTCGAACATTATGATCGGTGTGGTGGGGTTAGTGGCGGGAACCTGTTGTTGGTCGTCACTGTTCGCTCACAGAACGAACATTTCAATTGAACTTACGAACATGTTCGATGACCCATATGTTTAATGTTTGTCCGTTTTTTGTATTCGCCAACAATGTTCGGTTGGTGGAGACGCGGCTTACAATACTTTAAATTATGCCGCTACTGCGGACATTGACAGCTGCATTAAATAGCTAATGGGAATCGATGAATGCCACACAAAAATATTCAGTCAGCGCCGGGAATCGAACCACGGATCTTTCAGTTTCCGGTTGGACGCCATAACTACCGGACCACACGGACAACCTCTGTGAAGCGGCATAATTTGTTGCATTAAATGGTGTTTCGAAATTATTTATTTTGGTAACATTTAGTGATTAAAACAAATTGTAGCATTTCAAATTACTTGAGGTTAATTATTGTACTGATTGGTTGGCAAAATCTCAAATGAATTCTACAGAGGTCGTCAGTTACTGCTACAGAGATTTAAAACAATGATCTTGGGTCTGTTGCATATCATTTTGCTAGTAATAATAACTACGAGCCATGAAATTAGGCGGCTCAAATAAATTGCGGTGTAACAAAAACAACCGAATGAATAATACGAAATTGTCGGAACCACATTTATTAAAAATTTGAGAAACTAGTTTCGGTTGTTACACCTTTATCAATCTGAGTTTGATTCAGATTGATAATGGTGTAACAACCGAAACTAGTTTCTCAAAGATTTAATAAATGTGGTTGTCACAATTTCGTATTATTATTCATTATGGATACCTTCCACAATATCACCTTCGCCACTACAAAGAAAGGAAAAAAACAACCGACTGCAGTGGCAAATCATAATCATGTCTGCTAGCTTCAGACTTGTAGACAACACGGTACGAGCAGTGTTGTCAATTTGTGCATTGAGCTTGGTGATTCTCTTCTATCAGCTGTTGGCATGTTCCCTTACCTGGCAACAGCGCCATTTTTCAGAGCCGCCTAATTGGGTGACGTGAACTCGTTTTTTTTTTTTTTTTTTTTTGAGGAATCCCACATAGGTCTGAGACCTGTTCGTGGGTAATGAGTTGGATGATGGTGATTCATGAGTTGGACCTACAGTTTTATTACTGTACTAGCCCCATAGGAGCAAACTATCCAAGTCTAATTTATTGTCATAGTGACCAAACTATTTTTGCCGGAGGATGAAGCCCACAGAGGTCAGACCTGTGTCTTTTTTGCTGGCCAATCCAATCGGTCACCCTTACAAAGAGCGGCCCAGGAGTTTCGTAGCTTATCTCTGATTGAACAGAAACCTGCTACGGCACTCGGCTATCACTTCCCTTTTTGGTTTGGTTGCCATAGTAACCAGATATTGTTACTTCAATAATGTATGAATCCATGTTGTGACAAGGAAACCAGCTGTAGTCTGCTCCTTCCAATACTATTAGTAATTTTCAATTACTGGAAAATCTTACTGTAGTTTTTATTTGCACAATGTATGTAAATTGAGTATTTTGTTTTGAAACAGACCCCTCACCTGTCACAATCAACAGCTGATACCTGAAAAAATGGTTATATTAAACAAAACACACAGATTAAAAGCTAATTCTAAAAAATTGACTACAATCTACAAAAATGTTCTATCTTTTTTTGTGTTGTAGTGTTTTGCTGTGACAGTAGAATAATTCTGAAATGAAGTTAGATAAATTTCTACTCAGATACTATCCTCCAGGTAAGTTTTATTAATAATTTGCCTAATATTAGTACAAAGATAGTAGAATTTCATTGAATTCACATCATTCAATAACATTACTATTATAATAAAGATTGAATACTCATATTACCAATCTGTGATGATGCAGTATATGGTATTGTTCTATGAGTTGGGGCTACTAAATTGCTATTAATAAACTACTTACCAGAAATTCATTTTGAAAACTTCATAACGTTTGAAAATTATTGCTTTCTATTAACTTGTATACTAGTACCAAATTCCATATAGATTATAATGGTCTCATCTTTAAATGGCAGAAATTGGAACAATCATTCAAATAAGGCGAAGTTCTTTTTTTTAAATCTTGGAAGACTCCCATTATGGAGTAAGTCAAGTTAGATCAACAATTATATAATGCATTCTTATTCACCAGTTACCACAATTACATATTTAATTAGTTGAAAAGCTTTATCAACGGAATATGTTTGTTTTAAAAATATTTTGATACCGTATTTCCAAGACACTAGAAAACGCGGTACCTCAAATAGACTTTAGAATCTCAAATATGTAAAAACGAATGATATTAACCAAAATCTTGATGTACGCTACCGTACATGATTATAATACAAGAAGCCGAGGAGATTATCACTTGGTGAGTCACAATAGTAGCTTATTCAAACAAAAACCTAGTTATATTGTGGTAGGAAATTCTACAACAAGCTACCGCAGTTTTTGAAGAGTCTTGAAAATATAGAAATATTTAAAAAACAATTGAAGAAATATTTAGTTGAAGCTTTTTATAGTGTACAAGAGTTCCTTTCACATCAAAATTAAGCCTCACCTCAACTAATTGAAGTAATTATGGTATCTAGTGTATAATATTGTTGATCTGACTTGTCTTATACTCCTTAACTGGAGTTTCCAAGACGTAATCTACAAAAAAAAAAAAAAATAGAATAGACTTTTTACGTTTTTATTTAGAGCTGTAATTTTATTAAGGGTTGGTTACCAGCGAACGAGCTTAATACCAAACGGTATTACGTTTTTCATTTCGTATATTAATACCAGTAATACAGTAGATTTGTATTCCATCTTTTTAATTCAAGAAATATTTTGATATGTATTTGTGAATAAGTTTAACTTTTAAGTGAATTCTACGACTTGCAGTCAAATTTTTATTAAAAATAAGTAGTATTTCACTTACTTTGTAGGCCAAACGTTTTCGAGTTGTTGAAACCCATCTTCAAGGCATCCTAAAAACATCAACAACTCGAAAACGTTTGGCCTACAAAGTAAGTGAAATACTACTTACAGTATTTTTAATAAAAATTTGACTGCAAGTCGTTGAATTCACTTGAAAATTTAATATTAACAACGCAGTTCGTCATGGAACAAGAAATCCAGGAATCAAATAAGTTTATTATTAATGAATCTGTGAATCTTGATGCAATAATTGCGTGAAATAGAAAAATAATCAATTATTTTTATGTTTTCTAAGGTATATGTCTACAATACACTCAAGGAGGCGAAGTTAAGAGCAAAGTGATTGACTTCCTTGATCTTTCTCCAAGGTAAGTAGTTTGTAATGTGCGTCTTACGAAATGGCGAGTCAATACGGTACCTACCACTATATCAATATCACCGCAGATCACAATAAAAAAACTACAATATAGACAAAATCAATGTTGAAATTTCACTTATTGTTATAGCTTATGGTTACTTTCATCTAGCGCTTGGAAAATGACGCCGTCACCATAGCAACGGTCAGGTAACATGTGTCAACTATAGTCTATTCCAAAAGTATTATTTGAAAGTACGGTGATGTAGACCGTACGTTACTGCCTTATGTTTTTGAGACAGACAGGTGTGCAGTAGTGCGGGCATTCATAAACAATACTCCCATCGAGGGGAACATTTATGTAACGTTTTTGTTACCATATTGGTAACCATTTTGTTTTCTGTTACCTTGTGACCATAATGTAACGTTATTGTAAGGTTTCTGTTTACAACTGAGTTCTATGGGTCTCTCTGGTCTCAAGTACCAGATGAAAGTAACCAAGATTTACTATTACTGTTTCAAAATGTGTTTAGATGCAGGAAGCTCATAGAACAGCTAATAATATGATACGTCACTATGGTGATAATATAGATGATACGCCGATATGTATTAATCCAAAGCGCATATATTGGCTATGTGTTTCTATATTACAGCTGCTAATTACCCATCGTCATGCGAACTGACTTATTGTGTGTATTGAGTTTTTTCTGTAATGCATTAATCGAATAGTAGTTTATGCAACGATTTTATTTTGACCCTTATTAAAGCACGAGTTAGATGTAAGTTATAACAAGAGCGAATGCGAGTGTTATAAATATCTCACGAGTGCTTTAATGGCCAAATAAAATCGTTGCATACACTATTTTATCTACGACCACTAGTATACATTTTATTAAAACAATTTCATTTTACCTGTGACTGTCAGAGATACCTTACCTCTCAAATACGAGAAGTTATAGTAGATTGTTAGGTTAGCAGCTTAGTTGTTAGCAGTTTGATCAAATCAGCTGATAGTTTCACAATATTGAATTACGATATTGATTCCATCAAAAATGCTTCCGATTGGTCCAGAACCAGTGTTATAATGTAGAACCTGTACTATAATGAGCTCTTTATACAACGGGTTTCAAAAAGCATTTCGAAAAGACAGCTGTTTTGGCATCAATTGTGAAACTGTAATGTATACATTATGACATGGTCGTAGATAAAGAACTAAAAACAAAACTAGGCAGGTGGAAAGAGCTGCAAAGCTGCTAAAAATGAAGACGTCATAAAAAACACTAAAAATTCACATCATCATTGCAAAAAAAAACCGGTCGAATTGAGAGCCTCCTCCTGTTTGGAAGTCGCTTAAAGATGTTTTTGTGAACTTCTCTTTTCAAACAAATGAACTGTATGGTATAAACACAATGGTATTTCACTCACTCTTCCCAATTTCGTAATTTTGTGACCGATACCATAATAAGTTATCTACCAGGAAAGAAAAACTCCAAAATGGATTCCGAGGCAAGACCGGGTAAAATGCTAGTATCATATAAATATGTCTTTATTTTTTACAGAACAAATGTCTCAGAACTTGCTCGATCAGTGGCTAAAAATGAGCCACTTGTGACACCAGCCGTTGAAAATCAACTTGTCGAGTCACTGAAAAAGTTGCAACAGAAATTGTTTGACACAAATTTGAAATTCCACAAGCATAAAACACTCAAATCGCATCTACTGCCAATAACTAATGTGGCATTTGATAAATATGGCAAAAAGTAAGTACAGTAAATGAATAGGTGTGATGTTTTCCATGACGAAATACTTTATAAACAATCTAATACCAAAACTGACAATTTATTTCTATTTAAATTATGATTTTTACTAACATACTGTAGGGATGACAGGTGGCAGGCTGATGAAGCTTCAGTATAGAAGCGAAATGCATCCCTCCAAATAGAAATGCAGTGTCATTTTAGATATTAGATTGATAATTTTTTGACTGGGATATAGCTGTTGTAAGTTTGTGTTTTTATTGTTTTCTGTGATGTTGATGTTTTTGTTGCATAATACCAGAAATACTGTGATATTGAAAATTGAAAGACTGATAATTTATTATTTTGAGATATTGACAAATTTGTACTATTTATGACAAGACTCTATGTTTGTATTTCAAGCTCTTGGGTCAATAAAACATATTTATTTATTTATTGTAAATGAATAGACATGAAAAAAGTTTCCGCAAGCTAATACCAAAACTTACTCTGTATTAATTTCTATTCAAATTATGTTTTCTACTTTCTTCAACTGAAGGAAGCATTTCGGGTATGACCCAAAGAAGGCTGAGTTGCAGACTTATGAAGCTTCTTCTCAGAAGCGAAATGCATTCCTCAAAACTGACACCTTATTTCTATTTTGATTTTTACTCACTTAAACTGGTGCAATACATTTCGCTTCTGAGGAAAAGCTTCATCAGCCTCCCTCTCAACATTTTCCTCAGAAGCGAAAATGCATTCCTCAAAGTGGGTAAAAATCATAATTTAAATAGAAATACAGTGTTAGTTTTGATGTATTATCAAGTGTTGAGTATTTTGTCAAGGAAAGCCAAAACATCACAGTTTTCACAATGTTCAAATTATTATTGGATTGAGCAAAAATGTTGAAAAATCATCAAGGAAATTGATTAGCTTATAAAAAGAATGGTTTCAAGAAGATTAAAATTATTGAATTGAACGTAAATGTTTCAAAATTCATCAAAAATACATCGATAAATTGCATTTAATAATGGGCAAATCACAAATTTCAAATAATTGAGTTATAGAATACATCCTCAGCCTGGAACTAGTACTTTTTTGATACGTATGATATGCTTCTACATTCTTTTACTACGAAGAATTAGTAAAAGAATATTCTGCCTCCCTAAATACAGTACAATGACAGTATATTATATATGGCATACATTTAACTATTCTGTGTTAAAAAAACACATGTATTTTCTTGGTTTTCTTGTTCCATAACGATCTGCGTTTTAATATTAATTTTTTGTGGTAAATTCAAATACTTGCAGTCAATTTTAATTGAGAATAAATAATGTTTTTATTCACGTAGGCCAAACTTTTTCGAATCGTAGAGATTTATTTTCAGAGTAGTATGAAGTGGTTGAAGTATTTTAAAAATATTTTTTTTTATTCTCACTAGCCAAAACTAACCTGAAGCCTGTATGGAGAATCGGTTTTACATCATAATACTTTTTATATTCGACCCCCAAACTCCAAAATCAATAGCGATCACACTTGCACTATGAGGAAGCTATATACCAAGTTTCAAGAGTTTAGAATTTACCTTTCAAGCGCTAGGGCACGAACGGACAACGTTGTCAAACAAATCGTGTTTCAATAAGGCCCTGTTTGGGTCCTCAATAAATTGGTGTGGCTCATTGTATAAATTTAGGCTATGATATTCTGCTTTTATGATGTTCAAATAATAAAATATTGAAATGTTTGCTCTATGTGTTGTGTAGATGTGTGACCGGCAGCTATGACAGGACATGCAAACTGTGGAATGTGGATTCTGGGAAAGAGATTTTCACGCTAGAAGGTCATCAGAATGTGGTCTACGCTGTCAGCTTCAACTATCCCTTCGGGTAAGATTTTATGGAGACCTAGTATAATTCAAACTTCCAATAAACATGTCTGATTGATCCAAGTTCTAAGACTGATTTAATGCCATTATATACATCATGCTTGTTGTACTCACTGAAATAATGAAAAAAGTTCATATAAACATAAGTTTATATGTTTAGTTTAAGTTTATAAACATAGAAATAACCCGATACTTTTTAGGCTTGTTGTACTCTCTGAAATAATGAAAAAATAATTTATAAACATGGGTTGGAAATGCTTCGTTACAGATTTAAAGAAGGCGCAAGTTAACTACTAGCCTCATCAATTTACTTATTCAGAAATTTGTATTCTCTTCTTTTTATTTGTAATTTGATCAAGTTGTACAAAAGATAAGCTGAGAAATTGTGTAAAACTAGTTAGAAGTCGGTAAATATTTTATGAACAATCTAATATCTAAACTGATACTGCATATTTCTTTTTAAATTATTATCATTTTAATGAAAGGATGCATTTCACTTCTAAAGAAAAATTTAAATTGTTCAACTAGAAATACAGTGTCAGTTTTGATATTAGATTGTTCAAGTATTTTGTCATAGAACATCACAGATTTCAACACTGCAGGACCAGCAGACTTTGGACTTCCAACTATTCAGGAAAATTGTTTTGAAGGTTAGGACATTGGCCTCACATATTAACTTTAACAA
This sequence comes from Conomelus anceps, assembly GCA_948455865.1. Taxonomy (NCBI): domain Eukaryota; kingdom Metazoa; phylum Arthropoda; class Insecta; order Hemiptera; family Delphacidae; genus Conomelus; species Conomelus anceps. Next base: position 110,323,411 of record OX418217.1, on the reverse strand, counting down.
AACTTGCTTAAAACTAAACCTTACCGTTCCTACTTATGTTAGAATACAAATGAAATTACCAAACAAAACTGCCAACATTACACAGAAAAAAGCACACATAATATGAAAGACAGTTGTACAATAAAAAAGATAAACTTAATAAAGAGTGAGTAAAAATCATAATTTAAATAAAACTACAGTGTCAGCTTTGATGTTAGGTTTTAAGAGCTTTACAAACTACATCTTAAAATAGTTTGCATTTACAACAATCAAAAGAGGCTGACGAAACTTCTCTTTAGAAGTAAAATGCATCCCTCCAGTATAAGTGAGTAACATCATAATTAATTAAATAGAAATACTGTGTCAGCTTTGATATTAGATTGTTCAAGAATCTTCCTTCGAGAGTATTTCCATAGACAAACCGACAGGAAATGGCACAATTACAATAGGGTGCTGTAGGGATCTTATTGAAATAAATAAAACCTTATCAATTTCGAATTCCTCAAAGTGCTAAAATATACTAAAGACTTCCGCAATGATGGAGATTGACAACTACATTGAATAGCTGATGGAAATCAATGAGCGCTACTACACAAAAATATCAGTCACCGCCGGGAATCGAACCGCGGACCTCCCAATTGCCGGTCGGGCGCCTTATGGCTATGCGCAGGGTTTTTGGTCAAAAGTTTTTTTCGAAGTTTCTTGTATTGGATATTATTAGGGCTTTGAAATGTTATCTATTGCTGTGAAGAAAAATGCTTTTCTTGAATTATTTTGTGAAATATGAGGGTTCAAAGTAGAAAGTTTTCGGTTTTGGTGGGGGGGGGGGGGGGGGGCAATTTGATCTCTTCTACGTGTTATATTAAACTCTTGATAAATTTTCTATTCCTAAAAGACAACTCAAGGAATAAAATGACATAATTTTTATTTCAATTTAACAAATCGTTTTTTTTTCGAAATAATTTTTTTAAATCTGTAAAAAATTTCAGTTTTTTTAATTGTTTGAAAAACTATTTGTTAGATTGAAACAAAAAATATTTCATATTATTCCTCTAGGTGTCTTTTAGTTATAGATTTATCAAGAGTTTAATACAACACGTAGAAGAGATCAAATTACCCGAAAATTTTCAACTTTAAACTCTCATATTTCAGAAAATAATTGAAGAAAAACATTTTTCCTCACATCAATACATAACCTCTCAAAGCCCTAATAATATCCAATACAAAAAAAATTGGAAAAAATGTATGACCAAAACTCTGCGCACAGCCTTAACCACTATAACGACTAGACTAGAGTGACCCTTCTGTATAGCAGCGATCATTTTAGACTTGGCCATATTGGCTCGAATATCACGTATCGGGTTTCGAAATTAATAAATTATGTTCTATACATTTGTCAGTTTCATAAATTGTCAGTTCCTTCAAAAGCAACTTGTGATATATACAAGCCGATATTGTCAAGTCTAAAATGAGCGGTGCTGTACAGAATGGTCACTTTAGTCTAGTGGTTAAGGCGCCCGACCGGCAATTGGGAGGTCTGCGGTTCGATTCCCGGCGGCGGACTGATATAACTTTCTACACATTTTTGTCAGTTTGATAAATTGCCAGATCCTTCATAACCAACTTGTGAAATAAATAAGCTAATAGAAGCAAAATGAGCTAATATAAGCGAAAAAAGCTAATAAACTGATACCAGTTTTTTTACTTTTCAGTGACCGGATTCTGACTGGCAGTTTTGACAAGACAGCAAAGCTGTGGTGTGCGGAGACAGGACAGTGCCAGCACACGCTGTGGGGCCACTCGGCCGAGGTGGTCTGCGTTCAGTTCAATCCCCTCAACCAATCGGTGCTCACTGGATCCATGGACACAACATGTCGGCTCTACAACATAGCTACTGGTAACACTTACAAAAACCTAGTTATAATTGTAGGAAACTCTACAACAAGCTACCGCAGTTTTTGATGAGTCTTGAAAATACAGATTTAAAAAACAATTGAAAAATATTTAACTTTTTGTTTTAAATTTAACGACTTGCAGTATTTTTAGATTGTGAATAGATAATGAATGTACTCACACTTGGCCGAAAGTTTTCGAGTTGTTGAAACTCATCTTCAAGGTGAGTAAACTCGAAAACGTTCGGCCAAGTGTGAGTAAATTTATTATATATTCACAATCTAAAAGTGACTGCAAGTCGTTAAATTTACAACAAAAAATTAATATTAACAACGCAGATCATTATGGAACAAGAAATCCAAAAAATATTTAGTTGATAAAGCTTTTTATAGTGTACAAGAGTTCTTTCCACATCAATTAAGCCACATCTCAACTAATTGATATAGTAATTATGGTAACTATAGTGTATAAGATTGTATAATTGTTAATCTGACTTGTCTTAAACTCCTCAACGGGAGTCTCCAAGATGTAATCTACAAAAAAAATAGTTGATAAATACCAAGGATACAGAGGAGGCTACGGAGGTATAAGAAAGTGCAGGGCTATTTTGGTGACGGGTTTTCCTAGCTCCTAGCTCCGCAATTTTTGCATAGCGGACTGCGCACCAGTGTTGGCGGAAGCAAGCTAAAGAATTGTGGGGTATTAACCTCAAAATTACCGTACGTTCAATGCATACATCTTTTTCTTGTGATTTGGTCAGATGTTCTAAGTAAAATAAGCTGAAAAATCGAATCAGACAATACTCTGTTCACGGAAAGGGGAGAAGATGTAAACAACGATGCACGTGCGAGAGTGTATCTTCAAACAACAAGACCGATTCACAGTTGCCAATTCACAATTAACTACAAAAATACAATTAACGCGCAGTATATAAGTGAACCGGTAACTGTGACAACGAATGTGATACTGAACTCTTCAGTGTGAACTGGTAGAAAATAATCGATCGATCTACAGCTGATATGAGTGATGACTCACTCTTTGACTCACACAAACGCCAACGTTTGTTTTGGGTTTTCTCTCGTTTGCTTGAATAGACGAGTAGTAAGAAGTCGGTAACTACAATAATTTTTGAAATATTCAAAGACGTACCTTATGCAAAAAATCACGTTTTTTCATGTTTGAAGGGGAAAACTGTGTTAATTGCACAACTAACATACAGTCTTTTCTGACAAAACTTGTAGCGAATATGAATCTGAACAAAAAATGTCAAATCAAAAATAAAAAACAAACCAAGATTTTTTAAAATCTACTTTTATAGAATCAAAACACACCAACTTTGCACAGCTTGTTATTTCTATAAGGGTTGAATTAAAAAAATCCTAAATTTATGAGATTTAGGCGTGTTTTTGGCTATTTTACTTGAGAGTATTTCTTCCGAATTGAAGAAATACGAAATTTTTTAATACATTGTTTAGCTTTTTTTCTGGTTATATTCTTTTTATTAGTTTTTCTTGATTTTCAGCCGGGTTGGAATTTTTTCCTTTCTCTCCCAAATTTTATGGTTATCTGACTGGACTAGCCTGTAATATACTATTTTGGATTAAATTTTCCAATTTGATAATTTTCTAATTGGAAGTTTCTAATATTGAATGAGAAGTAAATGATTATTTCGATTCATTTTAATTCTCTGTTCAAGGCCAAGAAGAAGCGGTGTTGAGGGGCCACAAGGGCGAGGTAATAACAGCTCAGTTCAGCACAGATGGATCACAGATTTTGACCGGATCGTTTGATAAGACTGTTCGATTTTGGGACCGACGTCTTGCAAAGTAAATCAACTTTTTCTATAACATTTTCTAAAATAAAAATATCTTCATTGCTGTTAATAACGGTCCAAGAATGATCATAAATTACTTATAGAGTCACTTGTTATTATACTTTATTACTTAATTACTAGTAGTTCTGTGAACAGTAGACCTCATGCCCAAGTATAAGGCTGCTTGCTCATAGGAACATACTCGATGTACTCTATGAGAATCATCATCGCAGACTATGAAAATTTAACCAAGGGTTAGGTCTGATAATTTTGTGATGATGACTATCATTGAGTACATCGAGTATGATCCTCTGTGCAAGCAGCCTTATACTTGGGCGTGAGGTATACTTTCCACAAAACTATTCTTCTACTTTGGTTATCAACCCGACGAAGGTTGGTTGGCAGCAACACACCACTCCACACCTAACCTAACTTAACCTGCCTGCTTTCCTCTTCGAATCTGCATAGGTCTTGCCATGGTGTGTTGCTGATTCTTGGGATAGCTTGTGTGATCTTTAATGGAGTCGTTTCCCATTGCCTTCTCCATCCTATGCCGTTGACTGTGAAGTTCTTCAGCCTTTAGGAGAAATTTCTCACTCAAATGACAAGAGGAAGCCCAAACTATTATCTTGAATTTATTGTGTGTAAATGACTTATTATGTTTTTCAGAGAAGTGGGAGTGCTGGCGGGACACGAGGAGGAAATCAGCAATTGTCTGTTCAGTTTCGACAGTCGCCTGGTAGTGAGCAGTTCCTTGGATAAGACGGCCAAAATTTGGGACACCAGGAGCCTCAGCTGTCTGTGGACGGTTGCTGGTCATAACAATGAGGTTAACGTATCTAATTTCAACAATACACAATTTTGGAATGTAGTACATAATTAATTAAAATCATATTATTTTTATCTGCGGCAAGAAATTTGTAGCAATTGGCACACTTAAAAAATGAAAAGTATAAGATATTGTTTTTTCTGTTTGAAAAAAACAGATGCTGCCTTTAATGGGGGTTTTCATATTTTTTTATTGCAATCTTTGTAAAACCTTTTATGAAGATCACGTCTTGGAGACCGGTTAAGATGTATATGACGAGTCAGATCTACTTCTTCTAGGCACTCTTTGTAAGGGTGACCGATTAGATTGGCCAGCAAAAAAGTCACTGTTCTCTGCTGTAAAATCACTTCCCGGTGGTTCGGGACCCAATTATGTAAATGCAATAGGCTAATTGATATAGCAACAATTTCAAGTTTAACCCTTATTTTAATTTTTTTTAATGATGAAGCCCACATAGGTCTGAGACCTGTGCGTGGGTAATGTGTTGGATTATGGTGATTGATGAGTTGGACCTACAATTTTAGATGGGTTCCGAACCACCGGGAAGTGACTTTACTGCAGAGAACAGAGTCTTTTTTGCTGGCCAATCCAATCGGTCATCCTTGCAGAGAGGGCCCTGGAGAGCGATGCTCATCTCCGATTGAACCTGTGCATGTTATTTGATAACTGCTACGGCTCACGGCTACCACTTGCCCCAATGTTTGTTTCTCACATAAACATCAAGTGTGGATATCACATTGAAATGTTCATAACATGAACTCAACTAGAATAGAATTCATGTTGGTCAACGAATAGCATGAATTCTATTCTAAAATTAAATGAACCACGTTATACAATTATTACAGAAATCTTAGAAAATACGATAAATTAATGTTAATTGTCGCTGACAGCTGTCGTTGATATTAATAAATATCAATTAAATAAAAATATATTGTATATGACTAGATAATATAAATCCTGGTAGCTGACTAGATTTCAAAATGAAGAGTTATTTAAAAAATCTCTTAATCTTCTTTTGAAACTTATAATTGGGCAAAATTCTTGTTTCCAGGAACAATTTATTAAACAAAACCACTTTTTTCCCTTTTGAAAGGGAATGTATTTTGAAAAGGAGGCACATAGGGTTTGCATCACCCTTATCGTTGTCTCCAGCAATAAATGATTGATTTAAACAGAATTTATTAATTTCGAATTCCTTTAATTGCTATTAGTTTATACTGAAGACGTCCGCAATGGCGGATATTGACAACAGTATTGAACAGCTGATGGAAATCGATGAATGCCACTGTACAAAAATATCAGTCACCACCGGGAAGTCTTCAGTATAAACTAATAGCAATTAAAGGAATTCGAAATTAATAAATTCTGTTTATGTATATTTGTCAGTTTATTCAATTGTCAGTCACTTCAAACTAACTTGTGAGATACGAGCCGATATGGCCAAGTTAAAAATGAATGCTGCTGTGCAGAAAGGTCTCCATGGTCTAGTGGTTATAAGGGCGCTCAATCGGCAATTGAGAGGTCCGTGGTTCGACTCCCGGTAGTGACTGATATTTTTGTACAGTAGCATTCATCGATTCCCATCAGTTGTTCAATGCTGTTGTCAATATCCGCCATTGCGGAAGTCTTCAGTATAAACTAATAGTAATTAAAGGAATTCGAAATTAATAAATTATGTTCATGTATATTTGTCAGTTTATTCAATTGTCAGTCACTTCAAACTAACTTGATTAATTTAAGCTACCGTAACGGTACTGCTTTTCCTGTGAGAAATCAAACAAACGTTGTTTTTAATTTGTTTTTATTGCAATCTTGGTGAATTGTATTTTGAAAAGGAGGAATATAATATAAGGGTTTTATTAACTGTTGCCTCTGCTGCAGCAACACATTCATTTTTTCTTTCTGTGTCAATAGATGTATTATTATTTTTATTATTATTATTATTATTATTATTATTATCATCATTATTTGTTCTTTCAAGTTTCTGTTATTTTTTAATTTCTAAAATTTCTATATTTCGACAGGTATTGGACGTGTGCTTGGACTATCGTGGTCACCATTTAGCTACGGCTAGCAGTGACTGCACGGCCAAGATTTGGAATATTTGTGGGGATCCCAAGCTAGTGACAACGCTTAAAGGCCACACCGAAGAAGTATCAAAGGTGAAACAACTTTGAGCACTCACAGAATACAGTATAATAATTTTAATATCAGGAGACCATGGTTTGTTATGCCTGAGAGTTTTATTTATTTCCCACTATTTTCCAATACAATCTCCATTAATTTTTCTGTAATATCCTGCTTCAGAGGCGCGAAAACCTGAAACAGAGGTAATAGAAAGATTGTGCAAATCAAAGCTAAAAATCCGTTAACGCTACAAACTGTGATAATCAGTTTCAAGCCACTTGTACACTCATGTGCAAGAATGTAGTAGTTTTACAAGAGTTAGAATTATTGAATTATTGTTATTCAGAATGATGCAGTTTATTTTCAGTAAATGAATGAAATATCGATAGATTAAGAAATATTCAAAAATAATCTAATATCAAAACTGACATTGTATTTCTATTTAAATGATGATTTCACTCACGTATACTGAAAGAATGCATTTTGCTCCCAAAGAGAAGCTTTATCAGGCTGAGTAAAAATAATTATTTAAATAGAAATAAGTGCCAGTTTTGATATTAGATTGTTCATCAAATATTTTATCATGGAAAACATTAGATTCAAAAAATTTATTTCTGTTTAGCATCTTTGGAAGGCAGCTTCTCTTCCAATCTCTTTGTCAGGTTTCATCAAGTAGTTTTATGATGCATTTAATTCAATTATGACTGATTATATATGAAAATATAAGTAGACATATAAGTAAATATATATGAAGACATACACTTTTGCCTGACTACTTTTTTAATACCTGGATTTCTTGTTCCATGACGAACTGCGTTGTTAGTAATTAGTATTAACTTTTCATGTGAAATTTAACGACTTGCAGTCAAATTTCAGTCTGCAAGTCGTTAAATTTCACATGAAAAGTTAATTTTTTAATACCTTATGCGTGTAAAATCATACTACTTTATTATGACAAAGAGGATGTTTTAAAACCTTATGCATGTCAAAACATAATCCATTTCACTCAAATATGGGAAGCTGGTCGGCCATGTTTATTTTTTGTAGTAGAGGAAGTGTAAAAATTATTATTGTCTATGATGTTTTTCATGACGAAATATTTGATGAACAATCTAATATCAAATATCTATTTCTGTATTTCTATTGAAATATTATTTTCACCCACTTATAGTGGTGATGCTGGAGGGATGCATTCCACTTCTGAAAAGAACGAAAGGCTGACGAAGCTTCTTTTCAGAAGTGAAATGCAACCCTCCAGCATCTCCAGTATGAGTGAAAAATAATATTTTAATAGAAATACAGTGTCAGTTTTGATATTAGATTATTATTGTATTTTTAAGCATGACCAGATTTTTAGCGTAGATTTTTGCAACCTATGGTTCATTTCCTAATATTTTCATAATGGTGTAATGCTTATTTCTGTTCTAGGTGTGCTTCAGCCCCGGAGGACGTGTCATTTTGACAGCATCCGAAGACCAAACGGCTAGGATTTGGGATTCTGAATCGGGTGCTTGCAAACAGGTGCTCGAAGGTCATACTGATGAAGTGTTCTCTTGCGCTTTCAACTATAACGGAGATGTCATTGTTACTGCATCCAAGGACAACACTTGCTGCATTTGGAAGAGTCATCGCTGAATGCTATAAAGTAGTTAGTAGTAGTTTAAAAAGTAATAAAATAAAAATCTAATATCACTGACATCCGATTTAAATTATGATTGTCACTCACTTATACTGGAGGGATGCATTTCGCTTCTGAAGCTAAAGTGATAGCCGTTGCAGGTTTCTGTTCAATCAGAGATAAGCTACGAGACTCCTGGGCAATATTTGTAAGGGTGACTGAATGGATTGGCCAGCAAAAAAGACACTGTTCTTTGCTGTAAATCACTTCTCGGTGGTTCGGAACCCACCTAAAACTGTAGGTCCAACTCTTCAATCACCATCATCCAATTCATTACCCACACACAGGTCTCAGACCTATGTGGGCTCCATCCTCCGAAAAAAGAGAAGCTTCATCAGCCTGCCACAATAAAAATCAACTTGGCCAGCATGCCACATAAAATAACAACGTATTCATGCCTAGTCGAAACCGTTGCGTAATGAATATATTACAACATGGGAGTGAAGTTATTACGACTTTATCCATGGCAACGTTATATAAACATTATAAGAGGTTGGAGGTTGTCAATCCAGTTTACTGTTCTGTATTTCATGTCTTATCAGACTAGTTGCAAACAGTGGCGAAGCTGGAGGGAAATCTAAGAGTCTGAGACTCCCCAAAATAAATATAAATAATAATTTTGTTTTTATAAGCATGCATGTTCTGCTACGAATTTGAAAAAGAACAGAGAATCTAAGTACCCAACTGCCTGACTTCCTCTCGTTAGGCTCTGAGTACTGAGTGAGGCTCTGAAACGCGAGACTCAGACTTCCTATGTGTTGGGCGGAGCTATTAGGATAGTTGCTATGGCAACGTGACGTCACGCCATGTAACCTGTTTCATTCAGTAGCGTGGCCAAGAGTCTAGACTCCAGGCTCTGGTTTCTAGTGTGTTGTGTTGCTTCTGCATACTGTGTTGCTTGTACTGTGTTGCTTTCTTCATATATTGTTAGATACAGTTGCATATTATACAGTAGCATCATAACAGCTTAGTATATTTAAGCAATGAATGAATGTGATGATTTTGTCACATATTTGTTTCGAACTCTATTTTCTTCTTTGTCCTTTGAAGAAAAATGTGCTTTGAAAGGCGGTATTGGAAATTTAAAAAAAAATTATTGAAAAATTTAAGGGAAGCTCGAAAATTTCTAGACTCCCCTATAGTAGTTAGAGATAGCTTCGCCATTGGTTGCAAAAACAAGCTATTGTAACACTACTGTCACTTTCCAGTACAGGAGTCTAGACCAATTTCAGGAGTCTAGACCAGGAGTCTAGAACTCAGGATTTCTTCAAAACAGTGACGAAATGAATCTTATGCATAACTCACATCAGCTTATTTAAACATCTAGGTCTCCTAACTGTACCCTGCTTATATGTGAATGAAGCTACTTTATATGTGTATGAAGCTACTTTATATGTAAAAACGAATGATATAACCAAAATCTTGACGTACACGATTATAATACAAGAAATTGAGGAGATTATCACTTGGTGAGTCACAATAGTAGCTTATTCAAACAAAAACCTAGTTATATTGGTAGGAAACTCTAAAACAAGTTTCCGCAGTTTTTAAAGTCTTGAAAATATAGAAATATTTAAAAACAATTGAAAAAATATTTAGTCAATAAAGCTTTTTATAGTGTAAAGAGTTTCTTCCACTTCAAAATTAAGCCACAACTCAACTATTGATAAAGTAATTATGAGAACTAGTTTATAAGATGGTGCGTGTAGTATATTAAATGCTTATAATTGTTGATCTGAATTATCTTACACCTTAACTGGAGTCTCCAAGACGTAATCTACAAAAAAAACTTAAAATCAAACATTTTGAATTTGTCTAAACTATTCTAGAGTTAAGATACTAGTTTGTTTGAAAAATTAAAGCTAATTTACTTTTAAGTTTTTGGTCCATACAGATCTGCGTTGTTAATATTAACTTTTTTTGATAAATTTAACGACTCAGTCAATTTTAATAGAGAATAAATAAATATTCACTCACATAGATTAAAACTGTAGGAAAATGAATCGTCACGATTCGAAAACGTTTCAGACTACGTGAGTAAATATTTATTTATTCTCTATTAAAATTGACTTCAAGTCGTTAAATTTGTCATAAAAAGTTGATACTTTTAATTATTGTTTTTTTTTTCGGTGAAGCCCACATAGTTCTGAAACCTGTGCGTGGGTAATGAATTGGATGATGAGATGGACTTACAATTCTAGGTGGGTTCCGAACCTGAGGCTACATTTCTTTCTTTTTCGGGCATTACAGCTCTCAATAAACTTCAGTCTCTCCAACTATCTGCCTCCGAGCCGACTGAGACTACATTTACCCCTTTGAAATAGCCAGTAATATGAGTATAGTGTATGTTGTTATAAGTTAGCACACTCGAACTTAGTGGAACCAAGTTGGTTACTCTTAGGGTGATCTCAGGATTTGAAATTTCCAGTTGGCTGCATCACAATCAAACTACCATTTGTGTTGTTATTGGAAAGATACTATGTTCTGTTCCACGAGAGAATGGAATTAGGCGCCATCTACTTAGTCAATGACGTCAGGGTCGGGCCGATTCACAAGCCAACCCATCAACAAAACTGAAATCAAGCGAAAGCGGAATTGTAACAGCTGGCTGCAGACTGAGTGATGACTGTGAACTAGAAAGTCACATTTTTGTTACAATTATCTTCCAAAAATATTAGAATTTGGCGGCTCTGGTAGCGCAGTTGGTTGAAGCGCTTGTCTGTGACAAGATAAGGCTCTGGCTAGCTTCGGTTTTCCTGCAGCCTTGGGTTCGAATCTCATTCAGCCATGAATGTTTCTCATCATTCACCTCATTCATTCATCCGCAATAAAAAACAAAGAAGGATTTGGGTTGAGCTTGACTCCATTCTCTTGAAACAGACCATAGTCTAAATGTTGTGACATAGTAGGACGTTTTTACAACCTACCATTTATGATATGATTTATTTCCATTTCTCAATATGATATTATATATATATAGCCATTCGACCAAAGATAAATAACTTTTTGTTGTTAAAATATATCTATATTAAATATAGCTTCATAACATGCAATATAAAACAGTACTTCAAGCTATTCAACCAGTGTATTTGTAAGGGTGGATATAATAATAAATCATATTTTTGTTGATAAAATATATTTATTGATATAAGTACCTAAGTCCTATTATTCATTCGATTTGTGAGTTCAAATATTGTTATATTTATTAGAATAAATATACGTCTATATGAAAATACAATATTACCACAATCACTGAACCATAACGTGATGGTGAGCGGAGCTTCCATGATTTTCAAACAATTTTCACCAAGAATGAGTGAAATTCAATGGTTTAAATTCAATATCGACGGAATTTGGAATTTGAGACCGTTTCCAATCAACGCAAACGTAGCAATAGAGGGTACATCTCAAACTACAAATGTTTATGAGATGGTATTCTCTTAATACAGTGTTCCCAGAGGAATTTGTCATACTGTACCAACTCATTACCCTCATCAAAATAAAGAAAAAGGTTCATATAAACACAAGCCCAAAAACGCATCTTTACAGAAATAAAGATGGCCAAAGTTAACAACTATCTCTATCAATTTACTGTATTTATTCAGGATGTAACTTGGTCAGGTTTTATTCAAAATCAGCTGAAAAATTGAATAAAACATGTTTCAAGTCTGTAATTACAGTAAATTTGGAAATATGCTATTAGTTAATCAAAATTTGCCATAAAACCCGCTTAAAGTGGCATGCACTTTAGAAATAGTGTAGATCTATATTTCATCATACTATAATTAATAAGCCGACAGGATCTTATTGAAATCGTGCCATTGTCCTTCCGTCCGTCTGTGTTATATCACTTACATGGAAGATTCTATAAACTCATATAGAATTAACTTTTTGTTGGAAATTTAACGACTTGCAGTCAGTTTTAAATTGTGAATATATAATAAATGTACTCACACTTGGCCGAACGTTTTCGACTTCTTGACTCGAAAACGTTCGGCCAAGTGTGAGTCAAGAAGTCGAAAACGTTCGGCCAAGTGTGAGTACATTTATTATATATTCACAATCTATAACTGACTGCAAGTCGTTAAATTTACAACAAAAGGTTAATGTTATCAACGCAGATCGTTGTGGAACAAGAAATCCAAGAATCTTATACAATTTTAGATTCTTATAGAATTATAAATTTATAGACTCTTAAAACTTAGTATATAGCTTCATCATAGTCCAAATGAGTTCACTATTGATTTAAGAGTTTGGTGGTCGAATATAAAAATTATTATCATGCTGTAAAACAGATCTCCACTATTGTCTCTAGGTTAGTTTTGACTAGTAAGAATCAAAACATTGGACAGCTGGTTCATTTCGAACACAAAAACAATTTGCAGAATATTACCAAGGTCCTGCTTAGGCTAATTACGGTATCAACTTTATTTTAATATTGCAAGCGTTGAAATTTTCATTTTTCAATGTGTTTAAATCATTTCTTAAATTATTTTAATCTTTGAACTAAAAAAAGTATAAGTAAAGTAAAAAATATTGGGACATGATATATTATGAGAGCTGTTGAAAAGAAATAAAACTTTTTCAAGAACTGCCGATGTGCATTTTTTGTGAATCAGGAAGCAGATATGTTCTTAGTAATCGAAGAAGCAGACTATGCTCTTAGTAATCAAAGAAATCAAATCTGTTCTCCGTTGTAAAATCACTTTCTGGTGGTTCGGAACACACCTAAGACCAACTTATCAATCATCACCCAACTCACGAACAACAGGTCTCAGAACTATGTGGGCTTCATTCCAAAAAAAAATAAGTTAAATGGTGCATATATGCCTATCAGCACAACTGATAATGATAATTATTATTGTTTTATTCGTCGGGTCCTTGGATACTCCATTGAATCGGTTTATTTTCTTTATTTTGATGATAGGAATGAGTTATTGCGACATGCCAGACTCTTCCTGACTTCTTACTCTGTATTATAGTCTATGAGTTTGTGTTTTTAAGTATTTCCACAGCAGAGAGCGAATGGTTTGGCAGGTCTAGGTGCCCGCAGCTGCAGCCACAGCTCCTGATTTGGCACGTACATCTCTGGCGGCATCATTTCAGCCGGAGACTGCTGTGTTCCCGCGTTCGCTTCTTCATCTGTAATCACAATAATCACTATCATCTCAGTTTAGCTTACTCGGTAATCTTAAACACTCATTATATTTGTCTTAGTTAAGCTTATTAATATAAAAAACCTATTAGGAGGGACATTGTTTTTAAACCACCGACGGGCTACAAATAAAAGTCCAGTAGATATAAAATATATATTCTATTACCAAAATGTACGTACACTTATGTTTACTTCTCTATAAAGTCACTGTAGTGCCTTGACTCACAGAGTCACTTGCAGATAACACAGACTAAGTTCTCTGTTGTAAAATCACATCCCAGTGGTTTGGAACCCAGCTAAAACTGTAGATCCAACTCATCGTCATTATCCAATTTTCAAAGTGATCATGTTAGGAAATAGACATAAACATACAATTTAGGTGGGTTCCAAACCACCGGGAAGTGATTCTACAGGAGAGAACTAAGTCAATCTTATCTGACTGAGCAGGTACCTGGCACTATAGTGACTTTATGGAGACAGTATGGCCAATTCTTCATATTTCTATTGTATTTTATTTCTGTCTCTTCTACAATAAGGTTAATAATCATAAGGATAATGAATTACCTATACCTCATTTATTAATTGCATGGTTATTTTTCTCTAGATTATTTTTTTTTTATTTATTCTCTAATATTGATATATCAATTATATAGTTACTCTTACATGAATATATTCTGTAGACTAGTATTGTATTATTTAATTTGTTTTGTACCACTACGGGTCTCATCAGACCCAGTGGAAATCACCAACTTGTAAATAAATAAAATAAATCACCAACTTGCAAATAAATGAATTGCTTACAGCCGCCATAATATTGTCTCCAACTAATATTAGTTGATTGAATATCTATATAGGCTAGCTAGATAATTAGATATATATACATATATTATAAATATATGTTCTCTATGTAAGCATGTAGACCTTTGCGTTCCCGCCAGCTTACTCTATGTACAATAGGATATCATGTATGATCCATTATACAAACTACATTGACTGTAAAGAGATATGACTCAGTATCTGTAGCCAAAACTTAATTTGGAATCAGATTGCGGATTGAACGAATTATCCAATCACAATTGAGACGTCCAATGGCGTCTATATAAAGTCACAGGTCTCAGACATATGTAGGCTTCATCCCCCAAAAGGCAGGTATGTAGGTATGCTATCTTAGTATGAGGTAACTCATGAAAACAAAACCTTGATAGGCTCTTATTAACTTGACTTGGTCTATTAACTTTACCTTGCTGGTATATGTGAAAAAGTGATATAAACCAAAATCTTGATTATAACACACGAAGCCGAGGAGATTATCACTTGGTGAGTCACAATAGTAGCTTACTCGAACAAAATCCTAGTTATAATGGAATGAAATTCTACAAGCTAACACAGTTTTCAAAGTACAGTATACATATAAATATTTAAAAAACAACAATTTAAAAAATATTCAATTGATAAATCTTTTTATATAGTGTACAAGAGTTACTTCCAAATCAAAGTTAAGCCTCACCTCAACAAATTGGTATACCAATATTAAAAATAACACTGTACTTCTATTAAAATTATTATTTTTAATCACTTATATGGGAGTGATACATTTCACTTCTAAAGAAAAGGCTGAAGTGAAATCCTATCCTTCCCATATAAGTGAGTAAAAATTTTAATTTAAGTAAAAATACAGTGTCAATTTTGATATTAGATTGTTCATCAATTTTGATATTAGATTGTTCATCACGTATTTCGTCATGGAAAACATCATAAATTGGTATTGCAATTGTGGTGACTAGTGTATAAAATTGTAAATATTGCATTTACCGGCATATAATTGTTGATCTGACTTGTCTTATACTCCTTAACCGGAGTCTTGAAGACATAATCTTTAAAATAAAAACTTCCCAATAAAAAGTCACTTTGAAATTGAATTTTGTCAGGCATTCGTGGCGTCACAAAAAGTGGTCATACCTTGTTGCAGTTTGCGCGAGGGCAGCTTGTCCATGGGAATCTTCTCGCCGGGCCTGCGCAGTAGCAACCGACCGACGCCTTCGCACCGACGCAGGACGTCGTTGTTGAGCAGTACCTTCCTGACCTCGGGCAGAATGCTGACACGCTCCAACACCCACGTTGGCACCGCCCCGAAATCCGTCAACAGCTGGAGTGCGCCCCATTCACTAATCACAACGACAAACACACATAATATCTTTATTGCCAGTAAATTTACAAAAGTAATAAGCCAGTCAGGTTGTAAACCCCTTTAGGGAAGTGATAGCCGCGAGCCGTAGCAGGTATCTGTTCAATCAGATAGAGATAAGCTGCGTTCTCGTAGGTCCTGTTCGTAACAGTGACCGATTAGATTGGCCAGCAAAAAAGACACTGTTCTCAATCACTATCATCCAACTCATTACCCACGCACAGGTCTCAGACCTATGTGGGCTTTATCCTCCAAAGAAAAAAAAACAGTTACAATACATAAAAACAAATACAATACTGATAATATAATCGCATGAGATGTTGTCGTCACAATTTAACCCTATAACTACAAATAATAGCAATTTTTTATCATAAATTCATCAATGGAAATTACCCTACTCTGGCATGTGCCATTTCTAGGAGTTATGTTGGATAGACGATTGACCTGCACTCCATACATTGAGAAAATATGTAGTAAAATTTCATCTGGGGTATTTGTCCTGTGACAGCGCGCTAGATTGAATGACAAAAAGTTACTTCTTACAGCTTACCATGGGCTCTTACTGTCACATATTAGATATGCTATCTTAGTATGGGGTAATTCATCAAAACAAAATCTTGATAGGGTGTTTAAGATCCAAAAGAAAGCGGTTAGGTGTATAGAAAGAGTAAATAGATTAGATTCATGTAGGCCGTTGCTCAAGAGACTTGGTCTCCTAACTGTACCCTGCTTATATGTGTATGAAGCTACTTTATATGTAAAAAAGAATGATATTAACCAAAATCTTGATGTACATGATTATAATACAAGAAGCCGAGGAGATTATCACTTGGTGAGTCACAATAGTAGCTTATTCAAACAAAAACCTAGTTATATTGGTAGGAAATTCTACAACAAGCTACTGCAGTTTTTGAAGAGTCTTGAAAATATAGAAATATTTAAAAAACAATTGAAGAAATATTTAGTTGATAAAGCTTTTTATAGTGTACAAGAGTTCCTTTCACATCAAAATTAAGCCTCACCTCAACTAATTGAAGTAATTATGGTATCTAGTGTATAATATTGTTGATCTGACTTGTCTTATACTCCTTAACTGGAGTCTCCAAGACGTACGGTAATCTACAAAAACAAAAAAATTTAGAGTAGAGGTGCACGATTGATATTTTGTGAGTGAGCTCAAATATTATTTGAAATCATTGTTTCTATATTCTGTCTTCTATATTATGTTCTGTGATTTTGAATATTTTGTAGTTATCTTATATCAAAGCTGACACTGTATTTCTATTAAAATATTATTTTCACTCACTTATACTGGAGGGATGCATTCCACTTCTGAAGAGAAGGCTGACGAAGCTTCTCTTCAGAAGTGAAATGTATTCCTCCAGCATCTCCTATTAAATACATGATTTTCACTCACTTATACTGGAGATGCTAAAGGAATGCATTTCACTTCTGAAGAGAAGCTTCGTCAGCCTTCTCTTCAGAAGTGGAATGCATCCCTCCAGTATAAGTGAGTGAAAATAAAATTTTAATAGAAATACAGTGTCAGTTTTGATATTAGATTTTTCATCAAGTATTTCGTCATGCAAAACATCACAGAATTTGTAGAATGCTATGTCTTTGATATTCACGGGAAGCAGATTGTACAAGGTGTTAAAGTGCGTCTGGTTTTCCTAGGTACATTAGCAATAATTAGCATTAGTGAAAAAACAGAGAAAATATTGATGCATGATATATTATGAGATCTGTTTACAAGAAGAAACGAAACTCTTTTCCAAGAACTGCCAATGTGCATTTTTTGTGAATTGGGATGCATAAATTATGATGTTTGTAGAAATCGAAGCAGTTGAATGGCAAGGTTAGTAGAGAGGTTAGTAAGCACCTTAGTTTAATAGTGCATATGCCTATCAGCACAATTGATAATAATAATAAAAGAATAAAACACTGTTCGATTTTGTCAATTCCACTTCTTTATTATTACAGCACTGGACCGCGGTTTCGTGGCTTCACCAGTCACATTTTCAACAGTACAACAGATAATAATAATGATTATTTAATTCGTCGGGTCCTTGGATAATCCGTTTCATCAGTTTATTTATAAAATTATTATTTTTTATATAATTTCTAAAATATTATAGAGTCGAGGCCTACATCATAATGATCCACGTATCGTTACAACATAAAATGAAAAAAAATAAATAAAAATAGTAGCTTAGTCCACTTTTTTTTAGATACTGTACCTGAATTTGATTCGATGTGTGGTGATGTGATCGAGCCATGCTTCACACATTATATGCAGAACCAGGCCTCCAACGTGTTGCTGCACTTGCACTGAGAAAGGACTAGACGCCAGGAACACTGGTCGCATCACCACTTCTGCAATAAAAAATATTAAAACATGTTAAAAATTATTTATTAGAGTCTAGAAAGCGATGTCATAATATTTACACCTGATCAAAACCATTGTAGAATGTGAAGCTTTTATAACACTGCTCTCACTCTTCGGTGTTGGCTCTGAAAAAACGCTCGATCATTAGCTCGATGATTGTAATAGCGAAAAATACACCATAATCGGATGCTGGGTTGACAGTAGGTCAGGGACGCCATTTGGGAGGGGTAAGGGGCCGTGT
This sequence comes from Conomelus anceps, assembly GCA_948455865.1. Taxonomy (NCBI): domain Eukaryota; kingdom Metazoa; phylum Arthropoda; class Insecta; order Hemiptera; family Delphacidae; genus Conomelus; species Conomelus anceps. The sequence goes on along the minus strand of OX418217.1, from coordinate 110,305,122 downwards.
CCCCCCCCCCAATTTATGCCAAAAATGACAAAATTGCATGTATTAATATTATAATATTGAACAAAATGTATTTATTGGAATAACAAATACAACTCAATAACATAGTAATCAGTTATTAACTTTCTGTTGTGAATTTATTTGTAAAATATAAAGCAATAAACGACCTTGAGGAAAGTTAAGATTTTGCGGTATAAATTATCATGAATGTCTCTCATTAGTTTTCGCATCACCAAATTGATATGAGATGTCAGCCTGACGAAGCTTCTTTTCAGAAGTTAAATGCATTCCTCAACATCTCAAATATATGTGAGTAAAACATTATTTAAAAGTGAAATACTTAATATTTATAGTGTCAGTTTTAATATTAGATTGTTCATTAAGTATTTCGTCATGGAAAACATCACAGAAGTATTATAAGATAGAGAGTTCTATAGTGGGAATTTATTTTTTTTTAAGAAGAGGTTTTTGTTTTATCACATTTTTACTATTCCTTGTACCATTTGACTTTAAGCGATAAATTGTGTAATCAAAGAGTATCTACAATTCCAAGTCATCTAATACCAAAACTGACACTTTATTTCAATTTCATATATTGTCTTTACCCACTTATATTGGAGATACTGGAGGGATGCATTTCACTTCTGAAAAGAAGCTTCGTCAGCCTTTTCAGAAGTGGAATGCATCCCTCCAATATATCCAATATAAGTGAGTAAAGACAATATATTAAATTGAAATACAGTGTCAGTTTTGATATGAGATTGTTCATCAAGTATTTTGTCATGGAAAACATCACAAATTCCAAGAATTCTGACAATATGCACTTTTAAGTTTTTTATAGTGTACAAGAGTTTCTTCCAGATCAAAATTAAGACTCACCTCAAGTAATTGATAAAATTATGTGTATAAGTTTTACTAGTGTATAAGTTTAGTGATATTATATGTATATAATTGTTGATCTAACTTGTCTTACCGTACACTTTTTAACCAAAATCTCCAAGATGTAATCTTAAAGGTTTCAGAAACCGTCCCAATCAATGTTAAAAATAATGAACAATTCTTTTTTGGAACACTTGATTTTAAATTTATTTTCAAGTTTTAATAACTTAGAAAAGTGCACTAACCAAGATAATCCTCAACATAGTTGGTGGCGTACTGAGGCACTTCGTCGACATGCTGTTTCCAGTACTGGGCTGGCGGAAATATCATGCGCAAGTTGGCCAGACAAAATGTGCGACACACTGTCGCCAGCACTGCCACGCACTCTGATGGCACTTTCTGTTAATAAAATAATTAATTGAAACCAGTCATCAGTATAGAGCGCATACTATATGATAATACAGTAATAATATTTGACTTTTTCAAAAACAGAAAGACAAATGTAACTGGTTCAAAAAAGTTCAACTTGATTTTAATGAATTGAATATCACAGAGAATGAATAATAAGACGACATTGTCTCAACCACATTTATTAAAAATATTGAGAAACTAGTTTCGGTTGTTACACCATTATCAATCTCAATAAAAAAAAATTGATTGAGATTGATAATGGTACCTATAACAACCGAAATTAGTCTCTCAATATTTTAAATAAATGTGGTTGTGACAATTTCGTCTTATTATTTATTATGGAAACCTTCCACAATATCACCTTCGCCACTACAAAGAAATATTACAGAGAATACAATCAAGAACATTACATTTAAGAAATTTGTTAAAAGATGAATATAGAAGATTCCAAGAACGTACTAAAACTAGAAGAGGTACTGCAGTATCAGAGGAGGGGAGAAAATCTTTAAATCTTTTCCACAGATGATAAGTTTAGTTCAAACATTTGAGCTGAGATGAGAGTGGAATCGAACTACTTAGTCTGCAGATTCCCCTCCATCGCACGGTCATGTATAATTCTTCATTCACTGTTACAGCTGCTCGAATGTGGAACAGTCTTGCATCAGAGCTTATTTTTTCGCCTTCTTTCAAAACTTTCAAATCACGGCTCTTGTTATCCTTGATTAATGATACATTGGCATAAAATCTTTCAAAATTGCTTTTATTATCATTTTCTAATCATCACTTAACTTTTCTTTTTTTTTGTTTTCAACCTTCAAATAATTACTTTCTGGAATTAGTTATGATTATTATAATTTTTTCTCATTTTTATATTTATTATTTCACATGAAAATGCATAATTTATCTTATAATTTAGTTTTGTAATGTGTTACTGAATCTAGGTATCTGGATGGTAATTATTTTTCAAATGTTTTGTAAATTATTATCTTTATTCTGTAGTTATATATTCTGTAACTATTATTTCCAATACTTTGTATTTATTTATTATTTTGTAAAATCAAATAATTTGTAAACTGTATGTTACAATAGGCGAAAGCCTTGTGACAATTGACAATAAAATCTATCTATCTATCTATCTATCTAGTTTGAATGACGGTGATATAGCCGCAAATGTCAGGTTTAATGATGTCATTGAAGTGACATGAAAGTGGAATCTTGTAAAAGTGATCTACTTAGTTTGAAATTCGCGGTGATATAGCCGCGAATGGCGTCAGATCCCATGCAGTAGGTCTTGATTGCTTCCATTTCCGGTTACACTTTTTTAACATTGGCAGTATATGTTATGCTCCCTCCACTTTCTTATACCTCCATGGTTATAACATTTGCAACTTTGTTGGACAATGAAATGATTTGAACTTGATTTAAGCAATAAATTAGCTGAGAGTTGATACTTAATACTTATATACAGAACTACTTAGTATGAAATTCGCGGTGATATAGCCGCCAATGGTGTCAGATCCCATGCAGTGATGCAACTTGCTTGCTTCCATTTCCGGTTACACGTTTTTAACATTGGAGGTATATGTTATGCTAACTCTCCACGGTTACAACATATTTGTAACATTGTTGAACAATAAAATAATTTGAATTAAGCAATAAATTATCTGAGAGGTGATACTACTCACCTCCAGCTTGGAAATGTTAGCTTTGACCTCAGATACCAGTTTTCCCCTCATCTTACAACAGACGGTTACATGCACACTGCTCTCCACAGTCAGCAACTCCACTTGGCTTGATGTCTGAAACAGTAATAGTGAATATAGAAAAAATGGCCGAACAAAGAGAGGTCTCTGTTTCAAGTCCATGGGCGTAACGTGGGGGGGGGGGGGGTTTGGGGACGTAAACCCCCCATTGCTTGGAAGAAATTAAAAAAAAATTTTTTTTTAAAACAATTAGAAAATGTTCAAATTAGAAAGATTATTTATTTAATTTGAAGCTAGTGTAAAGGAACCTGTAGCTGACACCTCCTTAGTAAGTCAATTCATGAATATTATCTATTAACTTTGGAACTATTGTCTGGATTAATAAAAAGTGTTCAGAATCTATTTATTCAAGTCATTTAAAGGGCTAATTGAAATTGGAATTAATTTGGATACAAATTTAATTTTGATTTGATTTTAAAATCACTTGACATCTACACCAATAGCTGACACCCCCATTTTTGTCACCTCCAGTAGCTGACATCCGTGTCAGGTAAGGAATGAGCTAATTTGATTACAGATTAAAATCAAATGGTAATCATACATATAAAACATATACTACACATACTGGAGATATCAACAATAATTTCAAACAAAATTTCAGTCATGGTCCCCATCAGTGCCTGACATACCATGGAACATAAAATATGAAAATCATCCCCTAACAAGTGAGCTCGGGGTATAATCAACATATATTCTAGCTCTAGCATTCTAAGCATTAGTTAATTTCAAATAATGATTACTTTGTCAGTACTTGGAGATTTTCAAACACTCTTACTTCGTTATTACCTGAAGAACTCCACCTAGAAATAAAGGATTCTAGTAGAATGTCTGACAGCTTATCCTCAAAGTATTTTTCCCCGTCAAAAATGATGCCTAGTACATGATTCAATGGTACCAGTTTATGCACAAAATACCACAGTTTAATTCAATGGTTTGAATTTCAAAGCTACCCACTATGGCCTTAATAATAAGAAAAAATATGAAGATGTGTCACCAGGGTGGGGGGGGGGTCAGCTTCTGATTCCTTTACCCTACATGAATATTGTATAATATATATTATATCTATATTCTGAGTTTTTTTTTGAAGAGAGTAATATGTAAGTGTGGGGGGGGGTTGAACCCCCCATAAGTCAACTCTAGTTACGCCACTGTTCAACTCAACTCTTTTGCATTTAGTTTTTTGTTTATCTGTCTGTTTGTAACACATATCAGTTAAATGTGTGGACGAAATTTGTCTTAGATCTTCCTTCAAGGAAGATAATGAATAATAAGACGAAGTTGTCACAACCACATTTATTAAAAATAGTGGGATACTAGTTGTTTGGACAAACTGGGAGTTTGTTTGAGATTGATAATGGTTTAACAAACGAAACTAGTATCTCACTATTTTTAATAAATGTGGTTGTGACAACTTCGTCTTATTATTCATTATGGATGCCTTCCACAATATCACCTTCACCACTACAAAGAAACTATAAGGAAGATCTCCCAGCGATGTATGCGTATGGATTTTCAAAATTTGCTTGCATTAAGAGGATATTTAAAAGTAAAAAAGGAAATGCACTCAGACATGGGCGTCCCTCTCACATAATCTAGGGGGGGGGGGGGCCTGGGAGCCATTTTGTGTTTAAAACTCGATTCTTGTGTTTAAATTCTTGTGTAAACTTGTGTTTAAAAACAAAAAACTGGATTCTAAGGGGGGGGGGGGGCTCGAGGCACCCCTTGCCCATATTGATGGACGCCCATACACTCAGGCCTTCAAATAAATCGAAGATAATGGTATTTAGGAACGGGGGGAAATTGAGTAAGAATGAAAGATGGACTTATAAGGGAGAACAGATTGAATGTGTGAGTAAATATAAATATTTAGGAGTAACTCTAACGCCAACCTTGAATTTTGAGAGTCACCTTAGTGAAAAATTAGATAAAGCCAAACTGGGACTGAATTTAGCATGGGGAGGAATATTAAAAAATAGTAATGTGAGTTTTTCAGCCAAATGTAAGTTGTTTAAGGCTTGTGCAAGGGCAGTCTTATGTTATGGAGCTCAAGTATGGGGCTGTAAGCAGTATGACAATGTTGAAAAACTACAGCGTTTCTTTATTAAGAAACTATTTGCTCTTCCAATCAATACGCCTAATTATATGCTATTCCTCGAAACTGATCTAACACCTCTTTTTGAATACTGTCTGCGATTGCACTTCAATTATATTATAAGGGTTATGAGAATGAAGGATGAGAGGCTACCAAAATTCCTTGCTCTGCAAGTTCTGAAAAATAAATGCTTTTGGCTGAAAGAGTGGAATCGCATTTCTTATAAATTAAATTTAAATATCAATTTTACAATAGAGAACGCGATTACTTGGGGTGAGCTCTTCAAAACAATATTGACTAGTTTGAATAAATTCCATAAAAATAATGTCATACAGGACGCACAGGCAGGACATTTTCATACATGGTACAAGTCTTTCAACTTGGATCTGAGCTTTAAAAACTATGTAAATGATGACAATGAAATTTGGGTTATGCGAGGTGGATTTTTAAGGCAAGGGGTGAGTTGATTAATTTGAATTACAAACCATGGGTTCCGGAACGAAATTATTTCTGTTCAATGTGTAGTCTAAAAGAGATAGAGGATATATTCCACTTTGTTGCTAGATGTCCGTGTTTGGAGGAATGGAGGAGGAAATGGTTAGGTGGGAGGGTGCTTTCAAGGGAAGTTTTTCTCATGTTTATGAACGGCAAAGATTGGAAAAGTTTAGCCGGTTTTTGTAGAGACGCTTGGAGTTATAGACGAGTTCTCACTCAAGAGTTTAACTGGTAGGTATCATTGTCTGACACTTGGTCGTTGTAGGGAAACTTTGTATATACAGCAATATAGATTAATTTTAGTAATAGGTTAATTTAATGACGTGAATAAAGTTTGTTCTTTTTTCAAGGATTCCCAACTACAGGATTTTAGGAATAATGTTATTTTTAAGCTAACAATACATTCTTTCTTAAACATAATCATTTCTTGTTTGGTAATAATTATGATGACTATATTTTTATTTGGATTTACCGACTTTCCGGCTGGTGATCATGTGATCAAGCCGTAAATGTGTGTAAGATAACTATTTTATTTTTCATTTTAAAAGAAGGAGATTAAAAGCATTTTTCTATTCTATTCTATTCTATTCTATACACTCAGGCCTTCTTGTATAGGGAACATATAATTTTTTAAATGAGGTTCTTTATCCTATAGAATTTTATAAGATTTTCAGATTTATTTATTTTATTCATTTTCTTATTCATCTGCTTCAGCCTATATATGAATAAAGTTATCACTAATAAGATTAACATATTTGTTTGAGAGAAACAAATCATTTCTAATATTTGAATTAAGTATATAACAGCAAGTTATTACTCAATAAATGATAACAATACAAATTTAATTTATTTGTCTAAAAATTTATTTATCAGGCATGTGTAATCTGATCTGATTTGAGAAATAAGCTGTCTGGAAAATAGAAAAGCAGCCTTGTTGACGTGATACAAAGTGACTTTTGTGGAAAACAAACATGATCTAGACTACGCAAATCGAATCAAGGGTTAGGTCAGATGATTGTGTTCCATTTTGTGATATTGATAATCATTGAATACATCGAGAGTGTTCCTCTGTGCAAGCAGTCTTAATCTTGGAAGTGAGGTCTACTGTTCACAAAACTACTTATAGTATAGTCTGCAGTTCACCCTAAGCTCCATGAGTGCCTGCAGCGAGCTGTTGACGTCAGACTGAGTGACGCGGAAGAACTGGTCGATGTTCCAATGGTTGGCCAGCTGGCGGGCGCGGCTTGCCGCCCAGTTGCGCGCCGTGTGCACTGAATGGTCCAGCCGATGCAGGATGGGAATCTGCTCGACCAATGGCAGCTCTTCCAGGTCCTCCAGCGTCCAATTAGAACCCTCGCACGAGTTGCTCAGCGACACCAGATTTGAGAATACCTCCCGGAACAGCTCGCCTGTCCATGTGCCCTGAAATTAATTAAAAAATAATCGGACAAATAAATAAATCCTTTATAACAAACTCAGGAGTGCCCATCCACCCCAAGTCTCATGACGCACCCCCTCCTAAATTTAGCACCAGCCCCCCCCCCCCATAAATTAGGCACCCCCAGTAAAAATTCGAAAAAATAAGCCCCCGTATTCTTTCTAAAACTAAAAGAAGATTTATATAGGTATTGAAAAAATTCAAACCCAGTCGATAATATACAAAATGTATGTTTATTTCTTGAGATTCTTTTAGGACTTAATTTCTAAATTGAGAAATACGGGAGTTGTGACTTACCGGGGGGCCTGGGGGTCCTTCCCCAGAAAATGTTTGAAAATTACACTTGAATTGGTGCATTTTAAACGCATTTTAGCATGGTTAGTAATGCACATTATAATATTACATGATGTACAAAATAACAAGCTAGTTCAGATCTGGTTTAAAATAAATTATTTTATTATTGATTTAGATAGCCGGAGCTCCACTTCGGTGTGCTCCAGCTGAAATTAAGCTTGGATTCTTTACATAGGTAACATTTTTTTGTAAATGTAAAAATGAAATAGCTTAATAACTTCCTGCACAAATCCTAAACATAACTATTTTAGCTAATTCATATTCAATAGTATAATTATAAATCTATTGTCATAAATTGACATTCTATCTGGTCACTTCATAATATATATTTTTGAATGTCGTCATGTTAAACACAGTTTTAATCAACTTTACCGCCCCCCTTTTTTAGAACCCCCCCCCCCCAAATTTCAATGACGCAGTCTGCGTCATAGCCCCCCTCCCCCTGTGGGCAGCCCTGACAAACTGTTAATTTGAGAGAAAAACTTGGTTTCTACGCACATTTAACTATGGTAACTAGTGCAGATGTTTGACTTAGAAATTTCAAAATTCAAAATTATATTAATCTTTTTTGGACTGTTATGGTATTTTGTGGAAAGTAAAGTCAAAATTAATATTATTTTTCTAAAAAGACTTGTGAATTATTGTGCTTCAGTGTGAAATTTTTAGTGAAACAGACCTAACCTCAGATTTCGATTAAGTTATAATTTGAAATTCTGTGAAAAGCAGTTTTGGGCAATAGCCTGTTGTATTCACATTGATTATACGTTAGTTGAATGAATAAATAAATGAAATTTATACAGAGTGAATAAAAAATAATGAATGAAAAAACAAAATGGCGGCTGTGTGAGTAACTGGGGACTTTTGCTGGGATATTTACTTTTGCAAGTGGTCGAGAAACACTGACTAGAAGTAGTATTATTATTGGTTCAATCTACATAAAACCTAATACAGTAACAAGTATTCTGAATGAGCTCCAAGACTGCTTAAATCACCATGAATTATTGTTGTCTTCTTTTCCTGTTGTGATTGGCGGCGATTTTAACTTGAGAATAGGAGAGTTGAACCAATTCTTTGAAGGGGAAGTTTTTAATAATACAGATCTATGCGCTAACAGAATATCTCGAGACTGTTACATTTCAAGCAATGCTCAAAAATTGGTTAGTATTATGGAAGAAAATTTATTTTTTGTTTTGAATGGCAGATGTAGAAGTGATATTCCGGGCCAATTCACTTTCAATTGTTCCAACGGAAGTAGCTTAATAGATTTGGTTTGGATCAACTTGGAGTGTTTCCCTTTTATTTCAGATATCGAAGTTTCCGATTTGGTCTTAACATCCGATCACCTCCCGCTTATTGTATCTACAAAAATAAAATCGAATAGGGTATTAGAGACTGTATCGAATGAGCGACAAACATTGGTCTGCTGGAAGGAATCATGTAAACTAGAATATAGTAGTGACTTTGTTGTGCCATGTAGATTCACTGAGAGTTGTGAAAATGTTCAGAGTATAGCTGATGATTTAATGAGGGGGATCATGGAAAAGGCTGAATTACTGGGCATGGTGAAAAATGTGTCACGAGTTAAAGAATTTAGAAATAAGCCTTGGTTCGATAGACATTGTAATGAATTGAAGAGGGAGTTACGTAGAACATACAGAGAGTATAAAAAGAGAAATCCCGATTCAAACGCATTAACTCATTTTATGAACGCGAAAACAGTATACAAAAATACAGTAGAACAGAAAAAGAAACAATTCTATGAAAAAGTAAAGGAAAAATTTAAAAATGTTACTAATGCGAAAGAATTCTGGGGAACGTCTGGTTAAGGGGAAAAAAGGAACAGATGATAACTGTATAAGTTTAGAGGATTGGGCTAGTTACTTCAAACTGAAACATAAACCAATGTTTAGAGAGTATTGCGTATTTTGTGATGTAAAACACCCACTTATCGATAGAGCAATAAATTTGTTGGAGCTGGAGAATAGACTGAGGAGACTAAAAAATGGAAGTGCGGCGGGCTTTGATAAAATTCCGTACGAGTTTTTCAAGTATTTAGCTCCCGAAGGAAAAGTGTTAATGATTCGTCTGTTCAATTCAATATTAGAGACAGGCAGAATCCCTTCAAATTGGGCAAGGCTTAAAATTTTCATGTTGTATAAAAAGGGCTGTAAAATGGACCCCAGAAATTACAGAGGTATAGCTATTGCGAATTGTATTCTCAAACTCTTCTCCGGCATAATAACAGACAGATTGGCTCTATGGGCGGATGAGTGCGGAGTGATGGAGGAGAGTCAGTCGGGATTTCGTAAAGGCCGATCATGCGTTGATAATATTTTTGTATTAGACACAATAGTAAAATATTACATGGACCATAAGAAAAAAAAGTGTACGCATTGTTTGTAGATTATGAATCCGCTTTCGATTCCGTTCCACATGATCGGCTTTGGCAAAAATTAAGAAGACTTGGAATTAGTAGGAGAATTATCAACATATTTCAAAACCTGTACTGTGACTTTTCTTTAGTAGTGGAAAATCGGTCTAGTGGGAGTTTTTCTGAGCCAATAGCTATGACGAAAGGCGTTTTGCAGGGTGACCCGGCCAGTCCACTCCTCTTCGCCCTATACACGTCGGAAATAGAGTCATTTTTTAGAGAGAGAGGATTGCATGGCCTGAATCTAGACGGAGACAACGATATTTTAATGTTACAGTACGCTGATGACATAGTTATATTGGCCGATAGCATCTCAGACGTGAGGAATAAATTAAAATGTTTAGATCAATATAGAGCTGAAGTAGGTCTGAAAGTAAATGCAAGTAAAACAAAAATATTAACGTTCCATAAGGGACGTTTAAGTAAAAGTCACAAAGCCAATTTCATGCTCGGGGAGGAAAAAATAGAAATGTGTAGCCAGTATAATTATTTAGGAGTTATATTCCAGTCTTCTGGTAGATATTCAGAGATGTGCAAGCGATCAATAAGTAGGGCTAAAACGGAATCAGCAGTGGCGATTAATGTTTTATCTAGAGTTAGATCAGAGAAGTGGATAGAAAAGATGAAGCTATTCGATACAGTTATAATCCCTTCCTGCCTGTACGGTTCGGAGGTTTGGGGTTTGGATTGTGAAGAAGTCGTAGAGGTAGCACAGTTATTTTTCTTGAAACGCCTGCTTCTGCTGATCCGTTCAACCCCGAGTTGGTGTGTCAGGTTGGAGACAAATAGGCCAAAACTCAAGTTCCATATATTCAAGAGATATTTGTCATGGCTAATAAAAATTGTAAACATGGCAGAGTCGCGGTTTCCATTCATTTGCTATCGCCTCATGTTGAGAGCTAATTTCAAAAATAATTGGATAGCATATGTGCGAAGGGAGTTGAATTCTATTCAATTTGAAAATATTTGCAATGATGATGGGGTTGATGCAATTGATTTGGTGAACAATAAGGATAGAATTCTTGGCACTTATTTGAGGTATGTAAAGGAGGAAGACTTAAATCGTGCTTTTTCTTCCCTAAGATGCCCTCTCTATAAATTGATTAATCCCAACTTTGAATTAGGAGAACAGCTGAATTTTCAATTAGGCCTACCGATAAAGTTGATTCGCTGCATATCACAATTGAGATCATCAACAGCGTCATTTACTTCCCTTTATCTAGATGGGAGGAAGTATCAGCTTGATGCTGAAAAAATTTGCCCCTCATGTCATTCTAGTATGGAGTCATTAGCGCATTTCCTCCTGGACTGTTCAACCTACGATAGTTTTAGATATCTCATTTTGCCATACACCAATAACATCATTCAACAGGTGGACAAAATCATGATTTTACTGTCTAATTTTAATGAAGAAAAAATTAAAAATGTGTATGATTATACCTTGAAGGCTCTGAGTAGGAGAAGTGCTATGATATCCGAAACTGAAAGCGAAAGAATATTGGTGTAGAATGATAAGATTAGATTATAGGTTGGTATTCAACCAAGTGGCTTAATGAGAGTAGATAATCGTTGTCTTCCTCTATTCTGAATTTTTGTCTAGTTATATTGTTATATAAGTTATTGTTACTAGCCTAGTCATTGTTATCTTTCCCCTGATTCATATTTTATCTATCATTGTTATTTTTCCACAGATTTATCTATTATCTATCACTCATCTACCTTATATCTACTTATCTACCTTATCTACCTTATATTTCTTGCTTACATATTTTTGGTCATGTCTCGGTGTTGAATACTATGCATGTGTTATATTAAATTATTGACCGATATTCTAATAATTTATTTGCTCTGATAGGTAAATTTGTCCATTACGTTACATGCTTTCTTAGAATAATTTATTATTTGTTATACTATTTATTGTAGATTTGTTAAGGTTCTATAGATTTATTCAGTCATTGTATGTGAAGCTTATGTAAATTGTGTATGTGTCTCATCAACTCAATCTCATTTGTATGGTTTTCCGTGTACAAATAAAATGATTTATTATTATTATTATTATTTCGAAAGCAAATCCAGGTTATATATTGTAGTGTATGCGGCCCTGTCCGCTGTCCATTCAGTCCTAGGAAACCGTAGCTTTACAAAGTAGGAAATTATGTAGGTATGGAATGTTAGGCCAGCCTACCTGTCCACAGTTGTTGATGGAATGTCGGCTGTTCTGGTGACCCGCAGCCACCAGCGATCGCCTGAACATCAGGTCCCATGACGTCGATGTGATGTGACAGCACAGGGAGTCCATTAGACTTTGCAGGGGAGGCTTTATCAAGTCGGGAAGCGTATCTAAAACATAAAATATCACAATAAAATAAATACAACAGTGACAAACGATATTCTCATGGAAGCGTTTAGATTTTCACTATTTTATTTAGCAATTAAATGTTATTCTTTGCTGTTGGCCAAGTATAACATTAATTAATAACTATATATATAGTTATTATGCTAGATAGAATGACGTAAATATGTCTATACAAATTGAATTATCATTAATTTTTTACTCTGTCTTATTTTCCCAACTTTCCCCAAACCATTTTTAATTCATAGACTGAACTAGATTGATTGAAGATTTATTTCCTCATAAATTCAAACAATTATAAAAACAATACAATTTAAACAAAAAACTACAAAAATGCATACAAATATACAGAGTTTGCTTTCGGTTTCAATTGAGTATAGGAAAGATTCTACATAGGCAACAGTGGCCTGTGCCACTCCTAGTATTTATTTTTCATGCCACTAAAACATTCAATATTTCTTTGAAGCAGAATAAAGAAAGATTTAGATAGATCCAAACCAAAACAAATTATTAAAAAATACAGAAAATTAAAAAAAAATTGAATAAATACAAATCGATAGAATAACCAATACAATAAGTGATAATTTTGAATAGCCTAAAAATAGCGATTAGGATACCGGTAGCTTATTTCAAGTAATTACCCAAGGATAATGGAGATAAAAGTATGTATAGAGCTAAAAAAATTCATACATACATATATATTTCAATAACTTTAAAAAAATGTTCAGTAGAAAGGTAAGTATACACTGAACACCAGAACAGGAGACAACTGTACACGCTGGCATTTCTTTAATCCATCTATTCAGTTATCCGTATGGCTCTGGTCCTAAGGTGACGGATAAAAGAAATAATATAACTGTATTATTAATAAAAACAGAGATAGATAATAAAAATAGAAATTAACACAATAATAAAAGACTTTAGTTCATTATGGAAATTGGCCTACTTGTGGTAAAGAAGTTTTTGAGCCAATTGCGCAGTCGATGACAGTACTGGGGCAGGAGGGGTCCGAGGGGCGCTGTGCCCCACCAAAGCAGAATATGCTCCAAATAGACGCCCACCTCACCCCACAGAACCTGGCGGTAGTAGTCGCAAATTTTTAATCTCACTTTGGCTCTGATTTTCATATGACCTATAACAGATTTCATTAGATTCATGTAAAATAACAAATTTTCTACATAAAAATATATTTTGTCTATAACTACGCTATAGAGTAGCTATTAGTATTAGTAGCTATTGAAAACCAGTTATTTTTTTTAAGACAACGTCTTAAATCCTCCGGTTTTGGAGTATAAGACGAGTTTAGTCAGATCTACAATATAATAACCAATACAAACATCTTCAATCACAGGTTACCGGTACCACATTTTGAATTTAAATTATTTTTGAGGTAAGGCTCATTTTTCATCTGAAAGGAACTCTTGTATATTTTAAAATATGTTATCAACTAAATATTTTTCTAAATTGTTTTTTTTTATATTTCGATATTTCCAAGACTCTAGAAAACGCGGTAGCTTCTAAGCACTCCTTTCTGTTTTTATCTCCTAACCGACTAAGGACCCTTAAATTTCACTCTTGACATTTGGATAAATAGTGTCCATAATGTTTTAACTTCATCACTCACTTATCTCTTAGAAAGCAAAAAGGTTTCTAAAATGCCAAAAACTGGATGTGCAATCGTCTCGACATTGACAAACATTTTTAATAGAATATTTGTTAAATGTAAAATATTGAAGAACCAATGGAACGTACATATTCTGCCCTTTATTTTGATCTAAATTCCACCCATTTTAGTAGCCTACATGCAATTAGTCTGAGCAAAAATTGATATTAGAAGAAAAATCTACTTTTTCGCAAATTTTCAATTTTATTGAAAAAAAAATAGAACAATGTTGAATGTTGTCAATTCCACTGTTTATGCGACGAAAAAATTTATTGAAAAAGTTTAATCAGCACTTCAACTCTTTCATTTTTTGTGTCAGGACTAAAAATGTCGAGAATTCAATTTTACAAATAGATCACTTTGGGGTTTTGTTTGAATAACCTACGATTTTGATAATCAGGGTAGACTCAAGATGGAACTTATAAATAATTGGATAATAGATAATTTTTTCTTCAACATCAGTCATATTATTATAATTCCTTCTTTTGCTTCTTTTCCTTTTGATTTTCTTATTTAACTTTTCAGTATCTTTTTTCTTTTTCTCAATAACTATTTTCTTATAAACTGTACTTTATGAACCGATACTCTCACCCAGCGGACAGGGGTTTCCCTTGATGGGTGGTGCTAAGAAAATTTTAATTTTATCGCGAAATTGTTTTTGATAAATTTTCTTTTGTATACTATTACGAATTCGTTTTATAGAATTTTGTATTTGTTTTTTATTGGCAATAAAGATGTATTGTATTGTAATCAATTGATAATCTTCTCGGCTTTGTGAGTTATGATAATGTAAGTAAATATTTTGGTTTATATCATTCTTTTTTGCATGTAGACATGCAATGGAACTGTAACGCATACAAGCAAGGTACAGTTAGGAGACCAAGTCTCTTGAACAGCCAGCGGCCTATATTATAATACAGGAATAGAAAAGTAGGTTAGAAACGAGTCTACGAACCATTTTTTGTGTGCTTGACAGCGTAGGGACCAAGTAGGAGCGGTGAAGTGATGGACATTGTACTGAGCAGAGGCGCCAGTCTGAGGTCTTCGCGATCCAGCATCGAATCCAAAACAGGCACGTCGGACACTTGTGGCTGACTGGGAAGTTGCCCTGAGGTGCCCTGCGGTGGTGTCATGTACCTGGTCAGTGCTCTGAAATACATTCCAATGACTAGATTAAATACGGAATTGTAATCAGTCATGTTATGAAGTTGAGAAGGATTCAAATTATACAGAAACAGAATTTATTAATTTCAAATTCCTCAAAGTCCTATTAATTCTCATACTGAAGACTTCCGTAATGGCGGATATTGATAACAGCATTGAATAGCTGATGGAAATCGAGGAATGCTACTGTACAAAAATATCAGTTACCGCCGGAAATTTTTGTACAGTAGCATTCATCAAGATTTGCATTTTCATAAATTATTTCCACTGATCCAAAGTAGGCTATGATTATTTTAATAACTTGATTTTTTTTAAATTCCACTTCCACTTAATCATTATTTATTATAATAATTTCCACTTAAAAGTGTTTTTTAAGTTTTTATTACATATTAGTGGAAACAAGATGGATATTTAACATCTACTTGATTATTCATGATTATTTTGATCAAATAAAATGTGTAAAAATAGTAAACAGTGTCTCTGAATTATTCATTTCTTCAGATATTTTAAGAACAAAAGTAGAATGACAGGTAATGAGGCTTGTGAATGGGCCTAGGCCTACATGCTGACTGTTGACGATAATTTAGTTTTTTTTATTGTAACCAGCCCGAACGACTATAAATATTTATTTTGTACAACATTACTTTCCTTTTTCATCTTCATTTTTTATCATATTTCTTTCTTTTCTAATTATTTTCTTTGATATAGGATTGTAGTTTATTTTTTCTTTCTTTCTCAGTTCTGTATTTACAGTGTTTATGTTTACTTTTATCACTACATTCTTTTGTAATGTATGTCTTCATTAACTAATCTCTATTCTTTTCTTTATAATATTAAAATATAAGTGAATCTGTTTCTTTGTTGCAATAATTGTGAAGATTGGCACCTGCTGAAAAACCTACGGGTTTAGCAGGACCCTACAATGTTTGTAAATTTTGAAAATAAATTTAATTTTTTTTAGAGCTGAATTTGAAATTTTTTTAAGATAACTTGTCAAGAAATGACTTACTTGTACACTTCTATACTGGAATTGTCAGAGCTCCCCACATTGTCATCGTCGACTGGTCTGGGCGAGTCCTGATTGGACTGAGGTATGTCACGACCATGGTAGATGTCCACAACGATATCAAGAAACAGCTGAGCAGTGTATGACGCTCTGTGCTGGGCTATCACCTGAAAGAATGCATTTAGAACTTAAAATTGTCGTCTGGTCCTTTTAAAAAATTGTCCAAGATGATGATCAAGTTCATTAATAGTAATGTTCACCGCTGATAACTTGGCCTCTGAAGTATGAGACGGGGAAGAGAAATGTATAAATGATGAACAACTTGGTAGTGTGATTACAACTGTGTCTCACTTATAAGCCAGTACAATATTGTAGCCATTAAAACAGAAAGAGAGTTTGTGAACTCGCTGCCTGGACGTCCAACTCTATTGTTCACCTTCTAAAAATATATCGAATGTATTCCTCCCAGAGCAGGACACAAAACATTCGTTTCGGACACATTAATCTGTCGGTCCCGGCTGCCTAAAAACAGTCGTTAAGTCACTTCAGAGGCCCTGAACTTATTCAGGTGCGACCTGATAACTCTGACACCAGACCTGAGCCAGCCAGGTCACACGATATTATTATTATTATTATTATTATTAGAGAAGGGACGCCATTTGGGGAGGCGCGACAGGGGGGCCTAGGCCTCCCTCAAAGATCTAATTTGAAATAGGCCTATCTACGTGAAACATTAAAATCACAAGACTATTTCAGTAATTTATTTTAAACAGCAGTAGTATAATTTCTTTTACAGTATTAACTTAGCTAAATAACCTTGAAAGTAAGGTTATTTTTAATCAGTAAAAGTAATAATTCCTAAACCCACATAATAGAGATTAATCAATGTGGCACTGTCGTCCATCACTATCAGTTTACGACGCGCTATTTGTTTACAAGTAATATTATTGTATTAAATTTTAAAATAGGCAAAATGAAGCTTAAATTGACTTTATTAAACGTTATATTTTCAAAATTTTCCAGGGGGAACCCTGGGGTGATTCCATACCCCCATACCCCCTGGTGTTTTCCCCCCCCCCCCATCAGTTTGGTGAAATAGCGCCCCTGTCCCAGAGGCAAAGTTACCAGCAGTGGACAGTATTTTACTCAACGATTTTATATGTTATGAGTGTGGTGTTATATGGGTCTGAAACATGGACCTTGAGGAGACAGGAAGAAGAATATTTGGAGAGTTTAAAATGTGTCTATGGAGAGGAATGGTGAATATTGAGTTGTCGGTTGGGTTAGGATTGAGGAAGTATTAAAAAGAGTTGGGGAGGAAAGGTGGCTATTAGAATCCATTCGAAAGAGGAAGGCGAGATGGTTGGGACATATTTTAAGAAGAATTACTTGCAGAGACGGATAATTGAGGGAAGGAAGGGCAAAGGCAGAAGGAGATTCGGAATTTTGACAGACATATTGCAGGAAAATATGTCTGCTAGCGTTAGACTTGTAGACTAAGCAGCACGGTAGAGTAGTGTTGTCAACTTGTGCATTGATGTTGGTGATTTTCTACATCAGCTGCTGACATGGTCCCATATCTGGCAACACCGACATTCTCCTAAGTGGCCTTATTTGCACTTATTTTATTAAAAAAAGTGGGTATAGAGGGGCGGAGATTTTAATATATACTACAAGGCAAGCAGCTACACATTTTTTCAGAACACCAAAGATTAATGCTCTGTTTTTCAAAAATTCTTTTAGTTACTTGGGAACACAATATTTTAATGGTTTGCCAACTGAAATAAAAAATTTAATACTAAGAATGAATTCAAGAGAAATATAAAGTGATGGCTGTGGATCCACGATGATATTGAGGCTTTATGGATTAACCCAGTATAGAAATTTGTTGAATTATTTTGTTATATGGAGTTTATGTATTGTTATGGAAATGTGTGGTCTACAAATTGCTGTTTTATTAATGTATTATTGTTGTTGTCTGTTTCTCTGTGTATCAATGAAATTTGAGATTTGATTTCGGACTGAATGTCTAGTATTAGTAGTGTCACAGGCGTCGTGCGCTCAATAGTTCAAAAAATGAAAAAACTGAACTAAAAAAATATATAACATATAGCCTAAGTTTAACAATGAACTGTAATAATAATATGTAGAATAAATTTGTTAATACCTACTAACAATGGCTACACTACTTGGAAAAGTGGTCATTTACTTTCCGAAATTTGAAAAAACTATATCATGGTAATTTATTGATGGAAATAAACATTCATTTATTTATTACTAGCTGGCCCGACGCGCGTTGTTGCGTTCTCATAAGAAATTCTTGATTTTATTATTCGCCACCTCCCGCTGAGGTTACATTTAAAATTAGGAAAAAGGTTAGTCCTAGGGCTCTTCCAGCTGATCATAGAGGCTTTGTTGTTTTCTTAATCACCACCTCTGAATGAAGAAGCATTTCAAATTTAAACCTCCTATGACTATAAGGGTAGAAGCTAGGTTTTTTATTTTATTATTCGCCACCTCCCGCTGAGGCTGCATTTCAAATTTCTAGCTGCATTGGTTAACAGATTTCATCAACCTGGCATAATTACATTTCATCATACCCAGTCGTATGTTTCCTACATATTGCAAGGCACGGTAGCCTACATGCAAAGTGCAAAGTCTTTTGCTGTTCAAAGACAGCGTAAATAACGCCACTAAGGGGCCTGCCATATGATTAAAAACTGTTGACTTATATCAGCTGTTCCTTTAAGCTGTTTGGCTGGCAAGTTCAGTAGGTTAGGTCTATAAAATGGTTTAATTAATAATAATTATTAGCTCCCCTATTGAAATTTATGGTCAGAAACCATCCCCAATATTCACACAACATATTCCCAAAGTTTCATGCCGATCTGTCAAGTGGTTTTGGAGTCTATAGGGAACACACATACATACATACAGACAGACATTCATTTTTATATATAGAGATTTGGAGCCGTGAACCGTAGTTTCATCTAAATAGTGTTAGCGAATCACGTTTCATACCTGGAGCAATTTTGTGATTGTCAATCTCCTGAGAGGTTGCAGTAGAGATGGACAAGTGTTCTTCACAACCGATAATCCTTTCACGTTGAGCAGAAGATTGCAGCCATGCAGATCATTGAAAATCTCAATTAATCTGTAAAATCAAATGTTCAATGTTATAGGAAAAATAGAGATTGACTGCACATTAGAATTAAATGAAGCAGTGACTAACATGGATACGTGATAGATGGATTCATTAAAAAGAGTTTTATTTAAACACTAGTGGTTTATCACTAAATTTTTAGTCTGTGTTAACCTCAATTTTTTGGACAATGTAACATTCAACATTTTTGAAGATTGCAGTTTTGGACTTGAATCTGATGCTCCTTCACATTCATTGTAATTTTGTCACAATAAATAAATAAATAATAAAATCACCCGTGCTCTGCAACGGGATGTTTAAATTAAATCTGTGATGTTTTCCATGAAGAAATACTTGATAAACAATTTAATATCAAAACTGACACTGAATTTCTTTTTAAATTATGATTTTTATTCAATTACACAGGGGGATGCATTTCACTTCTAAAGAGTTAAATCTTTACTTGCCTGCTGCTAAGCTCACTTGCTTCATCAGGAAGGCTGATGAAGCTTCTCTTTAGAAGTGAAATGCATCCCTCTAGTATAAGTGAGTAAAAATCACAATTTAAATAGAAATTCAGTGTCGGTTTTGATATTTTTTTGATGATGATGCTTACATAGGTATGAGACCTGTGTGTGAGTAATGAGTTGGATAATGGTGATCGATGAGCTGGACTTACATTTTTTTAGGCGGGTTCCGAACCACAGGGAAGTGATACAGCAGAGAACAGTGTCTTTTTTGCTGGCCAATTAGATTTTAAATTAAACATGTGATAAAAGGATTTCAACAACCAATGCCAATACAATTCCAAAAAGAGAATCAGGAGCTGCAAATGTTGATACGGAACAGATGTGTTGCTTTGGCTTATGACTTGAAGCTTTTTTGCATCATAGTGACGTTTCATGTATCAGCTGTTCTATGAGCTTCCTGCATCTAAACACATTTTAAAACAGTTATAGTGCCGATAAGTCAAATTTGAACATCTATTTTAAAAAGTTTGAAGGGAAATAAAAAATTGGGCTTCGAGGTGCACTGAATCGAGTTAAGGGGAAGCTTAAAATTCCAGCATCTCCACATTCTAAAACAGCCATAGTGTCATATCAGAGGGACGACTTCTGACTGTCGACGGTGTTGGAGCGTATGTGGGGGAGTCGGATCAAAGTCGTCCCACTTATCTCAGTCAGTGCTTGACCTTCGGGCAAGTTTGGGCAACATCGGTTACATTTTTCGGCTCAAGAGCAATGCTCACAGCTGACTAGGAATAAAATTGGATTGCAAGTAGGAGCGTGAGTGGAGTCGACTATCCATCTAGCAGTACTACTAGCAGTACTGCAAGTCGAACTACAAGTTGGAACGTGAATGCCCAGCTTTATGATACAATGATCAGCCTGGTAAACGACATTGGTTATCCGAATGGCGATTATGTGTGAAACTATACTATTCAAATCATATTGAAATCGTAAGCCATAAGACATCGATGAATTCTCCTTTTTGTTTAATACTGGGCCGATCCTTGCGAATCTTGGATGGGTCCACCGCTGATTGATGCTTTTTCATTTAAAAAAATTCCGCGAAATCAGTATAATAGTGTTCGAATGATTGATGTACAAACATAAAAACAAAAACAGGTCGAATTGAAAACCTTGATCTTTATTGAAATCGGTTAAAAATATTACAAGATATATAGATTTTGCCAGAATCACCACGTACGAAATTTACATGAGGAAAATTTTGAGAATTAAAATTGAAGGATGGGTAGTTGAATTACAGACCAAAGCTCTGAAATTTGGAGCGAAATAAAGCAACAAAAGAAAAGCTGAATTTAATTCATTTCTGTGTTCCACAAAAACCACCATCGAAAGATCAAACATATGCTGTAGAAAGGTGTCAGATTGGAGCCGCGAGAATATAAACATTTCACAACATGAGTCATAATTAGCGATGATTACTATCTTTGAGTATTGGATGCTCCAGTGTGCAAGCACCATTATTCTTGGGCGTGAGGTCTACTGTTCACCGAACTACTAGTTAGACTGACATCTAACATCTGTTGAATCGAGTTAAGGGGGAGCTAAAATTCCAGCATCTCCACATTCTAAAACAGTCATAGTGTCCATAAGTAAAATTTGAACATCCATTTTGAAATATCTGAAAGGAAAATGAAGAATGGGGCTTCGAGGTGCACTGAATCGAATTTAGGGAAAGCTTTATGCCAAATGTAGGCTAGTGTTTCAAATCGTTGCCGTTTTTGTGAAATCTATTAGACTGACATCTAACATCTGTTGCTTTTTGGCTTGTGACATATCGGCGTATCATCAAAATCAGCATCATAGTGATGTATCATGATCAGTTGTTTTATGAGTTTTCTGCAAACACACACACCTCCCTACTTTATCTCTCTTTTCAAAAATTCGCTGTCATTAAACCATTCACTTTTCAAAAATCACTGTACATCACTTGAACTATGGGATCTGAGAGTTGCTAGTATTAATAATACTTTTATCATTCATGTACACTGTAAATTTACACAAGTAAAGTCATCTGAATCTCTTATTATACAGATTGACACTCATTCAAATCACTAATTGCGGTCTAATTCAGGTGGAAATGAACTCAACAGTTTGAGAATTATGTTCTGAACCGAACCGTTCATGGTTCTTTCTTGCTTCCCTTGCCGCCATTAGTAATCTCTGAATGAGTAAACGGATGCAGCTGGTTGCTGATTTCCGCCATATTGAACTCATTAACAAAGCATTTCCAAACACATGTTTAGACAAACTTTTTTCTCGATTCTAGTGAGCACAAGACCACGAAGTATTGCTAACGCTATGCGGAATATTCTGTCTACATGGATGGATTTAACCAATGCCTCCTAAAGTACAGTCATTGATCAGGGATAGTAAGATGATGGTTCTAAGGGATAGTAAGATGATGATAACTTGATGGTTCGTCTATGGTACAGTGTACCTCTAGGAGGCATTGATTTAACTGACCTGAGTAAAGCCGGCTGGTAGGTAAGGCACTCGGTGAATCTGACCAGGCCAACATTGACCACTTGGTTGATGAGATAGAGCAGTTTTAGTCGGTGCTCACAGATGGCGCTGTGCCAGTACTTGCAGCCGTAATGCACATTCAGCTGCGACACAATGGTTGTTGAGATTCTTCTCATCAGTCCAATAACTGTTGGTGCTCGTTCTGTCAGTATGGGCAGGTCCTAAAAACAAAATAAACTAGAAAATGATGCGTGTAAAGTGAAACAGAAATTACATAGAAAGTAATATTCAATTATATTTTATTTATCATCACAGCCATGCCCTATACAAACAGAGTTGCACTATTCAACAATCATACAAAAATTATAATTATAAGAAAAATAACAATACAATTTAATCTTTTTTAAAGCAAATGCTCCATAGAGTCATCACATAATATTCTTCCTTGAATTATTGTATTGTTTCATCTTCCAAGGTTAAATTCTGATTTTGATTCCTCTATTTTTTATTATAATATTTGACAAAATATTTTTTGCTATGTTATAACTGCAACAGTAAACAAAACATGACTATTAAAAATTAATAATGTAACAATTATCAACACCACGAGTATAACAGGCGCAGCATTAATATATAACTACAGTTTTAAGTACGAAGTGAATTTTCCAAACAGAGTCACAAAAATAACAGATTAACAAGCACAAGAATAAAAACAACAATAAACGCTATTAAGTATTACAATTCAACAAGTATAACAAAACCAACAGAATAAAGTAAACAGAATAGATGACTCAATCATAACATACCAAAGGATAGCCTCTTCTTTCCAATGAATCAGTGATATGGGAGTAAATAATGAGTATTGTACTCATTGTGAAGTTCAATAACAACACTAAGAGTTGACTACATTATGTACAAAATCAGCAATGTACTTATTTCTCCCTCATCTCCTGATAAACCGAACAATTAAATAGAAAATGCTCTAATGTTTCTTTCTCTGAGCTGCAAGAAGGGCAGATTTTGCTATCGTCGATTATATATTTTTTATATCCAATATTATAACCAATGTACCAAGGACTGTGGGTAATCTAAGCTGGGTCAAGCACCTCATAATTTTTATTGGCATTTTGCACGACATTAGTTCCGAAATCTCAGAATTCGGGTTTAGTCTCCAGTACCTGTCACAGCTTTGTAATTAATAGAAAGTAATTAAACGTACAGCCGAGCATGAAATATTGAATTCATTTTCAAGGTGAATACACAAATAATGAATTGATCTCAAGCTATCTTTTGTTTAATAAAAGTGTGAGAGTGTTGACTTGACCTAATAAACATGTAGATTTTTTGTAGATTACTCCTTGGAGACTCCAGTTAAGGAGTATAAGACAAGTCACATCAATAATTTTATACATTCTTGAATTTTTTGTTCCATAACGATCTGCGATGTTAATACTTTTAATTCTCCGATGTATTAACTTTTTATTGTAAATTGAACGACTTGCAGTCAATTTTCATTGTGAATAAATAATATTTCTACTCACTTTTGGCCAAACGTTTTCGAGTCATGGAGGACGCCCTTGAAGATGAGTCTCCATGACTCGAAAACGGTTGGCTCAAAGTGAGTAGTTATAATTATTTATTCACAATTAATATTGACTGAAAGTCGTTGAATTTACAATAAAAAGTTGATAATTTTATACACACAATCTTATACACTTGTTACCATAATTACTATATCTATTAGTTGAGGTGAGGCTTAACTTTTTGTGAAAGGAACTCACTGCACACTAAAAAACTTTATCAACTAAATATTTTTTTAAAAATATTTCTATATTTTCAAGACTCTTTAAAATCTGCGATAGCTTGTTGTAGAGTTTCCTACCAATATAACTAGGTTTTTATTCGAGTAAGCTACTGTTGTGACTCAAGTGATAATCTCCTCGACATCGCATCTTGTATTTTAATCGTGTACATCAAGATTTTTGTTTACTCTTTTTAAAGTCCAAAAATATACACATAAGCAGGATACAGTTGGGAGCCCTAGTCTCTTGAACAACGGCCTACATAAATCTAATCTTTTTACTCTTCCCATACACCTAAAAGCGTTCTTTTGGTTCGCCTAAGCGTGCCTATTGTTAGAATTAATCAACTGTGTATCTGTAGGGTGGGAAATAGATTCAAATATTTATTTAAAACATTTTATCTGGAATATTTGTTAAAATTCTCACCTTCCAAACGTTTGTGTCATCCAATAATAGTACTCCAAGCTTGCCTTCCAGTCTGCAGCACATCTTGTGCAGTTTTTTGCAGTCGGCGATAAATTCCAAAGTTGGCAACTCTTCTCTGGGTAGCCATTTTGCTACGCTCATATCTGTCTATCATTAAATTTAATTATTATGCTCAATTAATAACCAACCAAAAATTAATTATCATTCTGCAGACAGAAGTAGTCACGTTGGAAGACAAAGAAGAAAACTAAAATTTGAAACTAACTGCAAACATCACTTGAGAAAAAACTGTTTTACACTGCACATTTCCATGATTCAATATTAGAGAAGTTTTGTGATTGTTTCAAGAGTTCTCAACTATTTATAAATATTTCTAATACAGAATCAATATCGGAAATAAGTGATTTACTGAGGCACTTGTGTAGTATATTAAATTTGAGCTATATTTTATAGCCTACAGCTGTAACTACAATTTGAATCAAATTGAACATTAATCCGTGAAAAAATTGTCTAACACTGCACACTTCCATGACTACAGTAAATTTCTTTCAAGAGTTCTAAATTATTTATTAATAGTTATAATTGTTTGTAAAAATATTGGAGCTAGGCGATTTTTTGAGACACTTTAGTGGTTTATTAAATTAGAACTATATTTTTATAGTCTTCAGCTACACTCAGTGGTATTACAGAAGATTATTGTTATTGTTTCAAAAGTTCTCAATAATTAATTGTTCTAGTAGAGTTCGAAAAAATATCGGAATTGGGCGATTAGCTGAGGCACTTTTTTAATTTATCAAATTTAAACTGTATTTTTTAGCGATTATTTGGATTAAATTTGAGCAACTTTATTGATAGAGACCAACAACAATTTCTATCCAGTGTCCATGTGGAGATTATCGATTTGTTGTTTCATAATTGCTGATGATAGAGTTGCAGAATTTTTGGTCCATACATTCGTCTGGAAAAAATAAATTAAAAGCACATTAGCACATTCTGAGAATAATAGATTAGCTATTATCTATTGAAACAAGTTTATTGCTAAATATATTGTTTGGCATTGTAAAGATATTTGAAAGAGAGAACCTTGGATTGAATTCGAACTTTACCACTTTAATGTTCTTATATTTATGTCACCTTAATTACTTGTACTCAATATTATTTCTTGACTTGTGTTTTAATGTAACTTCATTTTTGTTAGTACTGAGACGGTGATAGTGATTATTTTGATTTTGATTATATTGTATTTTTATATTTATTGTATTGACGTTTGCAGAGCATGCGAAAAATAAAGTTATTATTATTATTATACCATAAATAATAAATAGTGGCGCACTCAGGATTATGGGTTGTGGGAAGATAATCCTTGGCTATGTCATAAGCACTAAATAGTTCACACCACACAATTGGACAGCACTGAAAAATTGCGGTGTTGCCAGACAGGGAACCATGCCAGCAGCTGATAGTAGACAATCACCAACCTCAATGCACAAATTGGTAATCTCGTAAAAAAAAATCATCAAAACCCATTTGTGACCCCCCCCCCCCTCAAACTCCAGAGCTGGGACCACTCCTGCCAGCTGACGAACCTTCCCTTTAGAAGCGAAATGCATCCCTCATTCACAATCGAGAAGCGGTAGAGTAAACATCACAGCCAGCGGAGGAGCCTACTAGCCTAATAGTAACGTTGTTTATTAGTTGGAAAGTGGGTCAATGCTGATAGGCTTTTGTGATTCATACAACGCATGAAATCACCTATAAAGGCGCCATATGGATTAATTCCAGAATTCGAGGAAGTGGACCAGTCTACAACCCAGGAACGAGTTCAGGAAAAGGATACAGCAACATCAAAGAAAGGTGACATGGAATCTACATATAAGTTTTTTCATAATGAATTTTCAAGCGATTTTGGAACTTTGAAGAACCTGAAAAATGAGCTACAAGCATGGGCAGAATCTGAATTCGACAAAAGAAAAATTTTAAGGGCGGATTTCGATAAATTTATTTCAATTTCCAATAAACTATCAGAGACAACTGTAAAATTGGAAACAAGGGCAGTAACTATTTCTCAGTTAGCGGCCAGTCTAGGAAGCACGAACAATGGTATTCAAGAGTCGTTAAAAACTATAAGTAAATCGGTTGAGTCAATAAAAAACAGTGATAATACAGCAAGCTACGCGGACATGGTACAATTGCCGAGGAAATCTAAAGATAAAACCAGTATTGAAGGAAATAGGCCTAGCGTAAGGAAGTTGCAACCACAAGAGCATATTGTGATGCTGCAGCCATTAAAACCAGTTACTAATGAATTAGAAAATAGTAAGTCCATTAGAAACGTACTTAGGGATAATATAAAGGAGAAAGATAGCATTAAAGTGAAAAAGACTGTGAATGTGAGAGGAGGGGGCTTAATGATTGTATTAAACTCTGAAGAAGATAAAAAGAAAATAGTTGAAAATGAAGCATTCAAATCTGAAAGTATGAAAAATAGTTTAAAAATAATGGAACCACATAATAAGAAACCTAGGGTAATTGTTTATGATGTACCAGTAGAATTGAATAATGATGAACTTGCCGAAATCATCTACAAGAAGAATTTTGAAAATTCTGAAATAGCAAAATCACAGTTCCTTAAAGGATGTCAGCCTCTTTTCAAAGTGGGGCCGAAGAATAAGGAAGTAGTACACTGGGTTATTGAATGTGAGCCTGAAATAAGAAGAGCTTTGATTAACAAGAA
Source organism: Conomelus anceps (assembly GCA_948455865.1). Lineage (NCBI taxonomy): Eukaryota > Metazoa > Arthropoda > Insecta > Hemiptera > Delphacidae > Conomelus > Conomelus anceps. Next base: position 110,277,979 of record OX418217.1, on the reverse strand, counting down.
GCGTGTTTTTGTTGATTTCACGTCTTGTAGACTGAATGATTTCATTCCTGTCCAGAGGTGTTTCAAGTGTCAAAGTTTTGGACACGTGACAAAGTATTGTAAGAAAGAAAAGGATGTATGTGGACATTGCGCTGAAGAGGGCCATAATATTAAAAATTGCCCCAACACGACCAAGCAACCAATTTGCATTAATTGTAAGAGAAATAAGAAGCCTACAAGTCATAAAGTCAACGACCCAAAATGCCCCTGCAGCCAGAAAGCATTACAACAACTCATCGAAAAGACCGATTATGGGATTGTTTAAAAATAAAGACAACAATAAGAAATTTAAAAGTAGTCATAGTAATATTTTAATCGAGTTTCATAAAATTCTAAATTTAGTAGCTAGATCGAATAGAGTACAGCAGACATCAAAAAGTAGGACATCTCTTGTTTATAATTTTGGTGAATACACTGACCTAAATATTTCATTCGCTTGCTATGAAAAAGAAAAAGTAAATATTTCTAAGGGCATCTCTACTATTGTGAACAGGAAGGTGATGACCGAAGGTGAATACAATTGTCTAACGACCGTAATTTCGCAGACCAAGCAGATTGAATTGTCTACGAAATTTGATGCGACATTGAAAATCGTCAATTTGTATTTACTGGTAGATGATAGTAATTTAATCAATAAACTTGAAGTGTTATTAAATATTATTGATAGCTGGGCCGTAGGTAAACAATATTTAACAATAGGAATTGATTTCTTTGGAACAATGGCTGACATATCATGCATTGATTTAATGAGTTTGGTGTTATCAACAAAAAATATTAAATATGTTTTTTATTATAAAGGAATAAATAATTTAACATTTTTAAACATACCAGCAGAAACAGCTAATGAAAATTTTTGCCCATCAGGCTTTCTACCGGAAAAATCTCCAATTCAAGAATACATAAACAGCATGATAGAGCTTAGAAATCTCCTGAGGCAGTATGACAGCACAAATGCTTCAATATACAAAGATATTTTGATGAATATTACAAGAAAAAACTTGCTGAGTTCCTATTCATATTTATTGGACATTAGGCGTAATGATATGAATATTTACGATAACGTTTTGGGGAACTTTCTTTGGCCATCTGAAGCAAGTTACAGAATGGGATATTGTCTAGAGAAAGAAGGAACGTACGTGCCATTCAACGATGAACTGAATAGATTCTGCACACAAGAGAGATATATCCTTGTTAGTCGAGATACCCAGCTTATGCTAAATGGTGAACTACATCAGAAAATATCAACAGTTGATATTGCCAATTGCAATCTTCCTGTAATAAAATGGATAGATGGTGTGCCAGGATGCGGAAAAACATACAAAATTCTAAACGAACATAGACCAGGAATTGATTTAGTCTTGTGTCAAACAAGAGCAGGCATCAAAGACGTGAGGGAGGCCGTTATTCATAAGTATGGAGAAAAGTACTGTAAAAATATAATCAGATCTGATTACAGGACGGTTTCATCGTTCATCATAAATGGAACTGGGAAGAAGTATAAACGTGTCTTTATAGACGAGGCTGTATTAATGCATGCTGGGTACATAGGATTTATAGCAGCGCTGTCAGGATCTTCCGAAATTTTCCTACTTGGCGATTCAAAGCAGATTCCTTACATCGAGAGGAGCAATATACAAGTTAGATGGTCTCATCCTTCGGTTTTTTGCGAGCCCACCCACAAGGTATCAGTGACTCGAAGATGTCCGATCGACGTGTGCTGTGCACTCTCCAAGTTTTACGGGCAAATGACAACAACAAGCAATGTACTTCGATCTATTAAAACAAATATTTTAAATTGCGAATTACTTAAACTTAAACCAGAGACGCTTGTACTAACTTACACGCAAAATGAGAAGAAAAGGATTCAAGAAATTTTAAACAGGAATTTGGAAAAATCATTTAAAATACACACAATTCATGAAGCTCAAGGCCTTACTTATAAAAATGTGGTTCTCGTAAGGATTAATACAAATCAGATGGAAATCTACAACAGTATAAATCATGTAATTGTAGCTCTCAGCAGACACACTCATAGCTTCCACTACCTGACAACAGGAAGGAATGATCTGATGTCGTCGATTACAAAAAATATTATGGGTTGCGAGGATGCATACATTGTGAGAATGCATGAGAGAATGGCGGACAGCATGCAAGGAGGGATGCATCTAAAAAACAAAAAAACAAAATGACGAATAATGATGTAATGTCTGTTGCAAATGAGCTGGATGAAATGGATGAGATACAGGACAGTGTAGTTGAAGATAAACAACAACTTCATGCGGCACTTGAAGGCTGTGACTTAACTTTTTTTTGTCTCAATATCAGGAGTATTAAGAAAAATTTTGATGATCTGATGGTTCAATTGGAGGATATGTCTTATGACTTTGATGTGATTATATTAACAGAGTGTTGGATTAAAAATGATCATACTCCAAAAGAATTGAAGGGTTATAATATTTTTCACTCATCAAATAACCGTAGTCAGAATGATGGAGTCGTCGTATATACAAAAGATCTTCTAAATGTACTATCAGTGGAGTTGGATATTAGACAGGCAAATGTTCTCCACCTACAATTGCAAACTACAAAGGAGAAATACAATATATTAGCGATCTATAGATCTCCATCGAACTACAATATAACAGAGTTCTTAGAGGATTTGGAAAATGTGCTCAATAGCCTAAGAGGACAGGTAATCATATGCGCAGGAGACTTCAACATTAATACGCTCCAACCACATCAACATCAGCAACTCGATGAATACTATGATTTATTGAGCGAACATGGCTTGAAAAACTGCATCAAACAGGCTACCAGGGTAACAACAGAAACATCAACTTGCCTCGATCATATATTAACAAACTCCAAACAACAGAGTCATCCAATAATATATCACTCTAGCATCACAGATCATTTCATTACAATTTTGGGGCTACAGAGATGTCCGGACGCCAGCCACAGAGTAAATGTACATGATGCTGATTCCACACACCGAAGAACAATAAATTTAGTTGGTTTGAGAAGATGCCTAATGGAGGAGCACTGGGAGGAGGTCTTTGGGAGTAATGACACAGATATGGCTTACGAAAAATTTATAAAAATTCTGCAATGCCATATGGATAATAACTCTCATCATTACAGACAAAAAAAGAAAATTAAAATCATCAAACCATGGATTACCAGAGGGCTCGTCTTATCTATCAGAACAAGGAATCTTTTGAATAAGAGGAGGAAGTTAGAACCAGAAAATCATGAATTAGCAACTCATTACCGTCTGTATAGGAATACACTAACTTCGCTTATCCAGAAAACAAAAGAGGATCACTTCAAGAGGAAATTCAAGGAAGCAGGAAATAACATAAAGAAAACTTGGGAGATCATCAAGGAGGCCACTGATGCAAACCAGGAGAAAAAAAATCAACTGAATGCTGTAAAAATAGGAGATAATGTTGTAACATTGAAAGAGAATCCTGATTTATTATTGAATCATATTAATGATTACTTTGTTAGTATAGGAGAGAAAATGGCTAAGAAAATATCAGATGGTTTACATAAAAATATAAATGATATTGTAACTAGTTATAAGCCACATATAAGAATGCCTAATTCTATGATTTTTTCACCCATACTTGAGCAGGAAATAATTGAAGTCATAAACTCTTTACATAACAGTAGTGCACCAGGACTTGATGGATTTGATAATAAAATTTTGAAAGGCATTAAAGAATTAATTTGTAAGCCTTTGGCTCACGTCCTCAATCTGAGTTTGCTTACTGGAATATTCCCTAATGCAATGAGAGTAATTTGTGTCAGACCTATACATAAGGGAGGAGATAAGCTAATTTTAAGTAACTATAGGCCTATTTCATTAATAAGTAACATATCAAAGATTTTAGAAAAATTAGTAAAACTTAGGTTAATGAGCTATCTAGAAAAGTATCATATCATTTCTCCAAACCAATTTGGATTTCGTAAGGGGATGAGCACGGAATCAGCAGTTTTGGAGTTATCAAAATTTGTCATTCATAATCTAGAGGGGAAAAATAAATGTATAGCAGTATTTTTGGATCTGGCCAAGGCCTTCGATTCTGTATCACATGACTTATTGATAAAAAAACTTGAAGCAATAGGTATAAGGGATATAACTCTTGAATGGTTCAAGTCTTACCTTAGTGACCGTCAGCAAAGGACAAAGGTTGGAAGCCAGATGAGTGCTGAAGGAACTATGGAATTTGGAATACCTCAAGGAACGGTTTTAGGCCCAATTTTATATTTGATATTTGCAAATGAGTTGTGTTCCCTTCAAATTCAGGGTAAAGTTATAGCTTTTGCAGACGACACAGCCCTCCTTTTCCAGGGTAGGAACTGGGATGAGACATTTCAAATAGTGGAAACAGAACTTTCCAAAGTCACTAGGTGGTTGGATAGTAACCTATTAACACTAAATGCAGGAAAAACAAAGTTCTTGACCTTTTCATTAACTGATAATACCAAGCCACTAAATGCGTCAATTAAGCTTCACTATTGTAGAGGAGGGAATCGGAACTGTGACTGTCCTCTGATTGAGCGCTCTGACAATGTTAAATATCTTGGTATAATTGTAGATGATTTATTAAAATGGGATAAACATATATCATATACAACTACAAAAATAAGAAAGCTCATATACAAATTTTACCAGCTGCGTAATGTACTCAACAGTGAAGTGATAAAAACAGTATATTTTTCAATAGTTGAATCCCTTTTAAGATATGGTTTATTGGTCTGGGGTGCAGCAAATATTAGCTTTATAGATCCAATTTTCAAAGCTCAGAAACGCATTCTCAAAGTCATGGGAAACAAAGACAATCGCTTCCCAAGTATTCAACTATTCACTGAAAACAAAGTTCTTAGCGTCAGACAGCTGTATATATTAGTTTTACTCACTTACATGAAGAAAAATACAAATGTAAATAGTTTAATTGCCCATAGTCATAACACAAGAATCAGAAACTTAAATTTTCAAAATGTACCTAGAATGAATACAGCTTTTGGACAGCGGTCAGTAGAATATTTGGGTCCTAGGGTTTATAATAAAATGCCACAAATAGCAAAAGAAGAAGAGAACATACATAGTTATAAAAGAATAATTAGGGATTGGTTACACGAAATTGGAATCTACACTAGCGAGGAGCTTATAGTAAGTAGAATGTAGACAATATATAATTATATAGTAGGGTAATTAAGTGTTCATATTGTAGTAATGTCACATTATTATGGTGTATATTGGTATTGTATTATATGTTATTATGGGGTATATTGGTGGTGTATCTTTGTTGGTTATGGTGTTATTAGTTATATATATTATTATTGTTAGTTAATTAAGTATTGTTATAATGTAGGTACTAACTGGTTAAGAAATTTTGCAGAATAATATATTATTATGATCACCCCGACACATATCATTATAGTGGGGTATCATAATTAGGAATAAAATTATATTATTTAGTAGCAATTTTATGAGTCGGGATTCTCCTTAATATCTGTATCTTTGTTTTTTTAATAAACTCCTCTGGATGTTTCGCAGTATCATCCAGAGAAATTATTATTATTATTATTATAAGTAAGTAAAAATAATATTTTAAAAAGAAATACAGAGCCAGTTTTGATATTCTATAAAATATAGGATTGCGGACACTGCAGTTGTGTCTGTTAATGTAGGGGTGGCGACATCTCTGCATTTGGGTGCTGGTGCGTGATTGGTCGCCGTTAAACTCCAATTAGCCAATCACAGTCACGCAAATTCCTGGCCAACTTTCATTCTTTTATTCGGTTTTTGATGGCGACCACCTCTATAATGTTGCTTACTATCTGTTAGACACGCAATACATTCACTCTGGGCAACCTACCCCAATAGAGCCTTTAGTCTTTAGGCCTTCCAAGGAACAGAACGTGATTCTTGTTTATTTTGATTAGTTTTTGGTGATTGCAGCAGGGCAAATGAAGTCAAGGACAATATGAAAGCAGAATAAGACAAATTGTAAGGAAGCAGATTGAGCCAAGGCCGTATCCAGATGATGAGGGGGGTCAGACATTAGTGTAGCCAAGATTTAAAATGAGAAGGGGTGTTTAATGGAGAAATCTAGAGGTCCTACCCTGGAGACAATTTTGACAATCCATCTAAAATCGTATTATAAGGGATTCTAGATCCATTTCTAGCAAAGCTTGAATCCATTCATTTTAATCCACATTATGGGATTTTTTTTTATTTTTTATTTTTATTATTAATATTAGCCTATAATTTTATTTTATAGAAATTTGAAATTGAAATTTTTATTGTTCCCAAAACATAATTATACATCCGCACAATTCAATTATTTTCCATCATACTAAAATAATACAGTATACAATAACAGCTATTCGGAAAATAGAGAATAGAAAAGTAACGCAAAATCACAAATTATACAAAATAATGTCAGAAAAATTATTAGAAAAAAGTAATAATAATAACAATAATAATGGAAATAATTTGATGGGAATTTTAAGATAAATATTTGATATTATTGTATTGTTATGTTTGTTTTTTGGGATGTGTGTGTTAATAAATAATAAATTATAAAATAAGTTAACAAAAAAAAAACTACTTCTCACAAAAAGTGTCATACTTCGTTCGTGGGAAGGAGTCCAAGGAAGGATTTTATAGTTGATCATATCAAAAAAAATTTGTCATGTCTCATAAACATGTAATTTATGTTATTCTCAATATTCATAATTTCAATTATTTTTGAGATCATCTACCTTGTACAGGCTATGTACAACATAGGAGCGTATGTGTATTTATCTGTTATTACTGCTCAGCTATTGGATTTGTAATGTTTTGTGCTTTTAATTTTGCTTCAATTTTTTCTTTGCACTAGAATATGTACCAAAAAGGCCGAAAAAAACTGTATTAAATAGTGTAGTTTAGCAACTAAAATTCAAGTAAAAAAATGTATAAATATATGATAATTGAAATGGCAGTATCTATAAAAAAATTCTGCCAGGTAATTCTGAACAGACTATTGTGTATAATATAAAATTGTTATTGAATAAATAAATAATATAATGATGTATTACCAAATGTTATTGTAGAATAGATATCATTTTCATTTTGGGACTTTCTATATTATAAACGGGATTTGAGGCTCTAAAACGAAAATTTATTAAAAGTGATTACATTAATGAAACATGAATAATTACTTTTATAAATTTAAACATTTATTTAAATTTAACAATATAAATTGTATTATTGAGTAATTACATTTATAAATTGGGTAGTGTAAAAACTTGAATTTAATATATCATAGCTTTTTAAGAACTTAAAACCACGTTTTGTTTATTGTTAGTTCATTAACTCACTGCCAACACTTAACTAACACTCAAGCTAAGCTTTTGTTGGCAGTGCCAGAAATTTTCTTTGTAATACAATTTAGTGTATGTAGGAGTTTTGTATACATGTACCGTACTCTACATTGTTACTCTATTGTACTTTTTCTAAGATTTTTGTAAGAATTTTTTGGCAATACATTTCAATTTCAATTAACTAGTTGTAAACAAATTATAATGTATTTAATTTTAAAAAATTTACTTTTATAGTTCTAATTTAACAAGATAATATTTTAAAGGAAATATTTTTTTTAGGATGAAGCCCACATAGGTGTGAGACCTGTGCGTGAGTAATGAGTTGGATGACGGTGAATGATGAGTTGGACTTACAGTTTTAGGTGGGTTCCAAACCACCGGGAAGTATATGCATATACTGTACTATTCATATAACTTGGCAGCGTGTAGAATATGGGAGGACTTGCTAGATCTGAACCCAACTGCTGCCAAGTTATTTTAAAACTACAGTATATATGTTGTATCACAATCAATTTCGACTGTAGGTGACTCTTCAGTACTCAACATTATGTTTTAGTCCAAAGAGCACACTACACAAAAAATGAAGAGTACGTGAGGTACGTTGAGATTGCTTTTCTCACTGAGCAAACAGAGTTGTATCAGTATACCAAGCCCACTGAGACAAATTATGAAGCTCTATGCTTGACAGTCCACTCTCACGACTAAAAAAAGTCTGGCTGCATAGGATGGTGAGTGCGTATACTATCCATTACACCTCTGAGCTACCTCCTGCGTCCAAGTCATCATTTGACAGAGATGACGAGCAACACAATAATTAATATAACATTTTTTGTATTTGAGATGAAAAAACTCAGTTCACCTCAAGCCACAATAGATATACAGTATATTATATTTATTAATTATATTATATTATATATTGTAGTATATTAATTATATTTCAGTTTTAAACAATTAACGATAGCTAGAACTTGTAGAAATTCCACAAAAGAATGAGAAACTTCTAAAAATTTCATGTAATTATTTTATTTGTAAGTCATTAATTTTTTTGTAAATGTACGTGTTCTAGTTATATTCAGAAATTAAGTTAATTTTGTATGTATACTTTAAATGTTATTGTGTCTTAAAGATGATTATGATATGATTATGAAATGACAGAATATTGAATATTCGTTTAGTGTAGGCTATCACCTGATTTATCGCAAAATACCATCCTAACTGACTGAAAATAAATACCACTGCGGAACTGATATCTGATACTGCTTGGAGAAATCTTTTCTCTTATGGAGGTGGTAGAGAAGGGTGAGGAGGAGAAAAAGAAGATGAAAAAAGAGGAGAAGGAGAAGAAGTTGGCAAAGAAGATATGCCGATTCAACTGTATCGGGCTACCTACTAGTTTCCACAATAAACTACCGCAACAGTACCAATGAAAATAGCCTGCTGTGAATCACGAACAGGCATAAATAACCCTTAAAACATTTTCCCCATTTGAATATTATGGGTAAAAGTTGTGTTGGGTCTGAAATGAGGTCAGTTTTTCCAACTTGATGGCAAAGGTCGTGAATCGTTGATGATGATGATCGAAGGGACGGGGGGGGGGGCGGATAGTGAAAAAGGGTAGTAAAGAGGGGTTGGGGAAGGTTTAAGGGTTTTAAAAGACTATGTCGAGCAGTAGGCTCACGCAATCCACAGGGTTTATTGTCTCAGAATGTTTTTTTTTTATTCACGACGTGAATACGCTCTCTACTTTTCGGAGATTTATTGCTGCCTCGCTTTCTGAGAGACTTATCAAGGTTTCTAACGTGTTTGTTCAGCTTTTCCACTGAATGAACAACATTAATCGTATTAATTCTTCATGAAGTTTGAATACGTGCACGGCTAATGCCTAGCTTACAATAGATGGATAAGTTGTCAAGACTAGGGGTGATGTTTGGAGTTAGTAGGATCTCACTCATACTCTTACTACTGTCACTCTCCCTCACACGCAGTCTCTCTGTGCGTTATGACTTCTTTATTTTGGCTCGAAAAAATAAACAAAATTCAAAATTATGTCTACTTTCTCTGAATTATTGGACTGTGTTAGTGCAAATTTTCTAAATTGAGCTCCTAAAATGATATTTTTGTTTTGAAAAGTAGCAATAATTGTATTCAAAGTGAAATTCCTAGTTCAACTTGGACATAACCTAAAATTTCTTATTTAAAAATTTGTAAAAAAAGCATAAGTGGGCTATGCCTAAGGTGACCAGATTTTTGAAACCCCAAAACGGGAAAACTGGACGTATTGACCGAGGGGGGGGGGGGGTGTTTGAAAATTGATCAGAAACTAGGAAAAAACGTTATTTCATCTCTATAAATACATATTTTTGTATCCATTCTAACTCATCTTATTTAAAACGATACCGAAGTTTTTAATGCCATCGATGTTCACCTTTCACTCTTTCAACTTTCAACTGATCTATATAATAAGAAAGAGTAAGGGTGTGTGTGTGTGCTTTTTGTCTTACGGATTTCACAAAAACTGCAACGATTGGAGCACTAAATTTGGCACAAATAATAAGCTTCCTCTAATCTTGATTCAGTGCAGCTCGAAGCCCAATTTTTATTTTTCTTCATAGTAATTCATAGTTTCAATTATAAAACTATCCATCTTGCTTTTGATGTAGTGGTTATCAATGATTAGGATTAGGATTGTCTTGAAAATTGATAATTTGAAAACTAATAATTTTTTATTGATTTTCATTTCCACAGGGACTCGACTTTTTTACTTATCCAATTATGTGTGGCGGCCCGACTTCATAAGAGATGGGTGACTTCATAATTAGATTGGTGGGACTGCGCCCCACCAAAATTTTTCTTTCTAGAATAGTAAAATTGTTGGTATAACTTTAACTGCTGAGCGATATTGCAAAACTAATAAATGTTTCTCTTTCTTCAATGCGTGAAGTGAGGAAGTTTCTTGTAGAAGAAAAAAGTGTAAAAGATCTTCTACCTGAGGTGACCAAATGCTTTAAGCTTTTGAAAACCGTCCCAGTAACCACTGAAACGGCAGAGAGGTCTTTTAGCTGCCTTCGACGACTCAAGAACTACTTCCGGTCAACAATGGGACAGGAGAGACTAACTACATAGCCATTCTGAACTGTCATCAAGAAGTGCTAGATATTTTGGACATGAGGCCGCTCATTAACGAGTTTGTTAACAAAAATAACATTAGAAAAGCAAGTATTGCTTTAATTTAGCGACAGGTCATCAGGACACTGCTTTTGTTTGAGTTGAATCATGTATTTTGCTACACATTTCAATACATTCATCAATGTATTACAATGAATTATCAATATTCCTGCTTCTAACAAAATTTATCATTATTCTCAATCTATTATCATTTTTCAGCTGAATATAAAGTTATCACTCATAAATCTTGTATTTCATTTGGTACTTTTTCTGTTACAATTATTGTAAATAAAATTGATAAAAAATACCAAATGTAATACGAATTCAATGACTGATAACTTTATATTGAACTAAGATGGAAAGTGTGTGACAAATTTATCATTGTCCTCAATGTATTATTATTTTTTAGCCCAATATAAAGTTATCTCATAAAATTTGTATTTTATTTGGTATTTTTGATACAATTCTTGTAAATAGAATTAATAAAGAGTACCAAATGGAATACAAGTTTGATGAGTGATAACTTTATATTGAGCTAAGATGGAAAGAATGTGACGAATGCTATGGCATAGTCTATTTTTTTACAAATAATTAAATCATTAAGGTTGTCAAATTTCACTAAACTTTAATAATTTGAGTCACAGGACCATGGTTTCGTGTTTTACCAACAAATCTTCGGCTGTACTGTTTACTTACCAAGAAATTCCAGATAAATGTTTGAGTTAAAATTATCCTTGGGATCTTTTTGCCCATTTTTAGGAGAATATGTTCAACTAATTTAGGTGCAAAACAAAAATTTTAAACACTATGGAGAGATTTGAAATGGCTCCAAACAGCCTGAAAACTCACTGTTTTACACCTTTTTTTACATTTTCTCGGGGGGCACCCCTCGGACCCCCGCCTTCTTGGGGGCAACCCCCGGCCCCACCAATGTTTTTCCCAAGTCGGCGCCCATGTTGGGGCCTTTAATTTTAAGCAACATCATATTATAACAGCCAAATCTTTTGTAAATATGATACATAACCTAGTTCGCATGCTATGCTATTTTGTAGTCAGCGCATGCGGAGAACTCTACAGCGTGTATAAGGATGGTCTTTTAGCGAATGTCATCATTGACATATCTTTGCGCAAACTCTCTATTAACTTATTATTTGACTCCCAAAATCCGAAATCAACCTCACTTTTACTACAAGGAAGCTATACACCAAGTTTCAAGAGTCTAGAATCGAAACTTCCTTTCAAGAGTTATCTCAAGAGCTGTAACAGCACGATTTCAGTGAAGCCCTATAATAGGGTCCTTGATATTTTTCTGAATATTGGAAAAGTGAAGGTGGTCTAGATGGGCTTGGGGGCCAAAAAGCGACAACCTAGCGAGCGTGGAGCGTGGTACAAGGATACACTGAGCTGATGCAGATGTATTATTGACATCGGTTTTAGTGTAGACCGAATTCGGGTGATGGAGATAGTCAAAATAACTTTTACCGATCATAACATGGCGGCTGGATTACAAGCACTTCCGTGTAGAATCGATAACCTTATCATTTCTAATACTGTCTGAGCATATATATCTATAATAATACTATACTATAATACTACTAGTAGTTCTGTGAAAAGTAGACCTTAGATAGATAGATAGATAGATTTATTGATCAAAGGTACATATTGCTAGGTCTGATAAGACCCATTGCATACATTGCTGTTAAATATTCATTCAACTGTACACAGAAAACATAATAAGAAACAAGAACAATAATATCTGCAGCGACAGTGAATAAATTAAATAAGACGAAAGTACTCATTGAGAATAAAGTAAAAGCTTATTGATTAAACAATGAAGTGAAATTAGAATTAATAAAACAATAAATAAAAATAATGAATGAAGTATCTTACATCCGATTTATAAGACATTACGCCCAAAAATAAGGGTGCTTGTACAGAGGAACATACTCGATGATAATTACCATCGCAAAATTAAACTCAGTCATCATACCTAACCCTTGATTCAATTCGCGTAGTCTATTTCATGTAAAAGGTCACAAAAGGTGACTCTGTAACACATCAACAAGGCTTTTTTTCTATTTGTGAGATAGCTGATTGCTTAAATTAGATTTCAGATGTCTGATGAATGAGTTTATGAAATTTTTTAAATTTTTATATAATTTACTTGTTATTTGGTAGGCTATAAATTCAATGACTTGCAGTCAATTTTAATTGAGAATAAATAATATTTTTTACTCACGTAGGCCAAACGTTTTCGAATCGTGGAGATTCATTTTCAAAGGCCTTTACTTTGATGATGAATCTCCACGATTTGAAAACGTTTGGCCTACGTGAGTAAAAATATTATTTATTCTCAATTAAAATGGTCGTTGAATTTACGAATTTACCATAAAAAGTTAATCTTAACAACGCAGATCATTTTGGAACAAGAAATCCAAGAATATTGATTGAAAAACCGTATTAGAAATTATTTGTCTCTCTTAAACAAATATGTTATTCTTATGAGTGATAATTTTATTTATATGAATAAAACTAATAAAAGGCTCAACCAGATGAATCCCAAGGGCTGTCTATGAATCTGACTCCAATTGCATATGATGGAGAAGCTTATTTAACCCATTTAGACCCGCTGTTCCCAAATGGGAACAAATTTTCAACACTCAATGAAATTTGTTGAGATTAAATAAGCTAACTTTTCTTTTATGGAAACAATTCTGTTAGTCAGCCTGACATGATAGCAACAACCAATTGCACCAGAGATTAGTTGTGGCATCTTACAATTGCATTCAAAGAGGTTATGTTTTCATCACCATGGTATCACAAGAAAGGCGAGAATTAACCTGAATTTATCAAATATCTTGCTAAAAGTGTGTAATATCATATCAAGATGAGTTGATTGACCTATTTGATACCAAATAACTTACCTGAGTTCAATAATAAATTATTAAACAGAATTTATTAATTTCGAATTCCTTTAATTGCTATTACTTTATACTGAAGACTTCCGCAATGGCGGATATTGACAACAGCATTGAAAAGCTGATGGGAATCGATGAATGCTACTGTACAAAAATATCAGTCACCACCGGGAATCGAACCACGGACCTCTCAATTGCCGGTTGAGCGCCTTTTCAATGCTGTTGTCAATATCCGCCATTGCGGAAGTCTTCAGTATAAAGTAATAGCAATTAAAGGAATTCGAAATTAATAAATTCTGTTTATGTATATTTGTCAGTTTATTCAATTGTCAGTCACTTCAAACTAAGTTGTGTAATAAATTATTTATTACATTTGAAAAAGGTTTGTTCCCATTTGGGAACAGTGGACATGAATGGGTAGGTGGTTTCACAAGGAGGTGCCTTAGTTCCAGATTGACTGTGGATGAGATTGTGACTGCTTTGATGGAAGAAGATGACTTGTTAGATGGCTACATAGCCATATTCTACCCAATGCAGATCAATCTCATGAAGACAGTAGTGATGGAGATTATGATAATTTGTATCACAGAAGCAACCGTGAGGCATTTTGTAGAAGAGAAGTTGTGAGAGATAATTACCTCATCAACTGAAAATAATATAAACAGTTATAACAGTTTGAAAACCAAACATTCTCAAAATGATGCTGCTGCTACCTGTTCTAATTCAAGAAAAAGAAAATGCTTGCCAGGTAATAAATCAAATGACAATGTGAAAAAAAGACAATTCGTGATTGGGTGACTTTTGGGTGATAATTTTTCATTAATGTCACCAGTGGCGGCTCTGACAGAGAAATTTGAGGAGGACACTACCCCCCCCCCCCCCCCACATCATACAACTCCGCAAATATAGTTGAATATGGGCTCTATGTACTGTTGAATAAAGGCTATTTTGAAAAACCGATTATACAGTAATTGTGAAAAATAGGAAATTTAATGTGTAGGCTCACTCACCATTCATATCAATAGAGTGCATAAGTGCTCCATCTTGAAACCTAGCACTGAATACAGCACATTATCCAGATTGTAAGCAGATGCTCAGATTTATCACAAGATTATCCTACTTCTCACTAAGTCTTACTTTCAAAAGTGTTTCATTCAATTGATATTAATAATTCCCTACTAAATAAACGTCATTATAATTCTGTCATTTACTTTAAAAAGGGGCATTATTTTAATTGGTTCAGTCCAAAAACTGAATATGAGGCACACTAAATATATAGTCAATCGGACAATAAAATATATATTTACACTACTTAAAGGCCTATATCATCAGAAAGTTTTCAACAGTTTGATTAAACAGCAATATTTGAAAGTTAGCTCAATTTTACGGTTTTTAGCAGAAGCAAAATGTTCAATCACAACTTCATTGAAGTTGAGAAATTAAGAAATTAATTTTTGCTCGACTGAAAGCATTGCTAGGGAATTTTATCTTGTGCGATAGTATAGTGATTTTGTGCGATGGTATTATGCAGGACATTTTTAGAGGACCCGGCCTTTTTACTGCCAACCGCGTTTTGAAATCACAAACGTTATTTTTCAAATAATCCACGGAATTTATTTTAAATACAGTCAACTAATACTAATCACAGCTCACATTAATCACATTTGAATGGACAACTTGATGATTGAGAAAATAATACAAATTCCACGTTCCACTACTGCATCCACAATAATTTATAAACAACCAATGAATTCTAACCTCAATTCTACTAAAAACTTTGAGGATAATTGGCGCCACATGATTGACGCATGCGTAATGAAGCTGCGGCCGCCGGCCGAAGAGCGTATTTTACAGCCGGGCTCATGTTGCCATTTCTCTCGTAGAGAATTTTTCATTGAATAGCATTTTCGATATGGCAGCACTGCACTGGCCGGACGCAAGAGGAAGTGTCCCAGCAATGTCCAACATAGTTACAAAGGCTCGCTGAAAACCTCTTCTCGTACCACGATGCGGCTGATCATTTTCAACTATCTTACTGTCTATTTCCAGACTTCCACACTCTCTTTCCTCTTGTCAAATACAAATAAAAGAGGAAAATATAAAATATAGTGGAATTATTGTATTCTCAATAATTATGCAATTTATCACATATTGACAGGGAGGACAGTGTCCGAGCGCCCCCCTGGTGGAGCCGCGCCTGAATGTCACATTGCTTGAAACACTAAGGCAAAGGAGATTACAAGGAACTGGAAAATTGAGAGCAAATAATCTCATTGAAAAAGCTCCTCTAACAGCTGATGTGAAAGCAATGGACAAAGAAGAAAGGGGATCATGTAAATCAATAACTGATTCAAATTCTGGAGCTGTTGAGAGGAAAGTGACAGAGCATGTTCGATTTGATCAAGTGAATCACATGATTACAAGTAATGGAAAGCAAACTAGTAGTGCATTTTGCAAAAAAAGTGAGAATGAAATACAAAAAATATGACATTGCTCTACTAACTCATTGTTTTGAGGCTTTTTATGAAAGCATAAAAATTATTTTTAGACTGTGTTATTGGTATTTGCAATAATGAATTATCATTTCTAACATTGATCATGAACATAATAGCATGAAAATAACTAATAATTAACATTTTTAATATTAAAAAAAATGTGAAATTAGTTTTTGAAAACACCTTTTGAGCTCGCTGTTCACATTTGGGAACATCACTTATTTCAAATATGGGGAATATTTATACTTTAAAAATGTTATTTACCCCTTGAATACCATCTAATGAGCAGGAAATGATGATAAATTAATGTTTGTTTTTTTTCGGGGAAAAATTAAGTTGGGTCTAAATGGGTTAAAAAAATCATATGTTCCTATAGAAGAAGGCCTGAGTACAAAAAACTTTCCTTTTTTCCTTTCAAATATCCTTTGAATACAAGAAAATTTCGAAAACCCTTACATATACATCGCTGGGCATTCCTGAAAGGAAGATCCATACAAAATTTCATTCAATTAGGTCCACGCGTTTAGCTGTAAATGTTAAGTTAACAAAGACGCTAAGTTTGCACAGCTTGAAATTTTCATGATTGATTCATTAAAATTGCAGTTTTTACGTAGTTTAGGTGTATTTTCAGCTATTATGCTAAGAGAAAGAGAGCAAAGAAGGAAGAGAAGAAGAAATCAGAACTGATGTGACTAAAGAAAAATAACGAGCAAAAAAATTAGCGTAGGGTTTGCTAAAACTATTCACTAATGTGGTTAAATAATGTTTCCTGAACTCCTATCCGCAAAATTAAAGTCGTTTCTAAATCACTCCAATCTTCCAATGTTATACAATTTGACTTATTTCCTCTGTAATACCTCTTTAAACTCTATAGTAATAACAACTACTCTAATAATGTGAAGTTGAGGAGTACGGTATGGTTGAAGTTTCAAATACTTGCTTGCGTGCAAACTACCAAAACATCGCTCACGAACGTAAACTGTTCGGTATGTACATGTAACCCATACAATTATATGCAGGTATGCAGATCAATCAACCCAATCTGTTCAAATAAAACGTTTACAATCATATGGGGGTTTCCACACAAATCAACCAAATCTCTCTTATGAATTTTATAATGAAAGTAAAACCGTAGCGCAACTTTTTGGTATCAATGTGATCCATACAATAAAATTATATAAACGTTTTGATGATGTCTTCTATCGACGAAAGTCTAGCTCTGAAGAAAAAGGGGTAGTAGAAGAAGAAAAAGAAAACTGATAGGAAGAAGATGAAGAATAAAAAGATTGAAAAAAAAACAAGATGGAGAAGAAGAGGGATAAGAGAAAAGGCTATTGAATTAAATTTGTAAATAAGTCATTACAGGCTCTAGGTACCCAGATTCAATCGAATCGGGCAACCTGTTTGTACAGTAAATTATATAATTATGCAGGTATTACATTGATGTATAGGAGGGTTAAGTGTAAGAGAGGGCCGGCTGCGCCCTAACTTCGCCCTCCTAGGAAATAAATAAAGGCAGCCAATCAATCAATCAATCAACCCGACGTCTCCTATAAACTGTAAGCGTAAACAATCATAATTTATGCAGATGTTTACACGAATCAACCAAATCTCTCCTATGAAATTCATACATTTATATGCAGGTGTCCACACAAATCAACCAAATTTATGAAATCTATACTCTATGATGCTTTTCACGATGAAATACTTGATGAGCAGTAATGTACTATCAAAACTGACACTGTATTTCTATTTAGATTATGATTTTTACTCACATATACAGCAGAAACAATTAGTCTGGGCGCGTGGCTCTGGTTTCACTACTAGCCGTCCTGTTAAAAGTTGACTAGTTGACCTTGAAGACATCTGCAGCGTCGCATGTTTTTAGAAATGAGCGATAAACACTCCCCTCGCCATGGCTGACTACCAAACGGCTGTGCGCCATACTAATTGTTTCTACTGTACTGGAGGGGTGCATTTCACTTCTAAAGCAGCACCAGGTGGCAGGCTAACGAAGCTTCTCTTAGAAGTGAAATGCATACCTTCAGTATATGTGAGTAAAAATCGTAATTTAAATAGAAATACAGTGTCAGTTTTGATATACGATTGAAGTCTATACATTTATATGCAGGTGTTCAAACGAATCAACAAAATCTCTCTTATGAAATCTATACATTAATATGCAGGTGTCCTCACGAATTAATAAAATCTCTTCTACATATACAATGCATCATATTGCCACTGTTCTCTGCAGTAAAATCACTTCCCGGTGGTTCGGAACCCTCCTAAAACTGTAGGTCCAACTCATCAATCACCATCATCCAACTCATTACCCACGCACAGGTCTCAGACCTATGTGGGCTTCATCCTCAAAAAAAAAAACGTATAGTCATCAATTTGAATTGATTAAATGTTTTTTTTTTAGTGGAAAATGATCTTGGCTTATTGAGGATTGTTTTTATTATCATTTTTGGATAATAAATATATGAAATTCATACATTAATATGAAGGAAAGCTACACACATAAATCAACTAATAATTATTGTTTTCTTGTACCAAAATTGTACAAGCAATAAATAATAAGAGATGTACAGTTGCACACCGAGCTACACAACGTTTACGTAGTTGACTGGAGTTGCGCAACTGAAATCTCCCCAGTGTGCAACGGCTTTTATTCGCGTGACAGTGTAAGTAAATGGGCAAAAAGGACCGCACACACGTGGCTTGATTATAGTCGCGTGAATGCTGTCACGCTCGCGATGGCTTTGAATCGTGAAGGTGATGAATTCACAAGAAATATCCGCATTGCAGAAAAGCATGTGTGTGTGTCATCTGCCTCGTTACGTACTAGCTTTCTGCATACCGACACGTTATTTTAACGTAGCGTTATCGGCAACAAACAGCGTTACGTTATTATAGTGTGACGGTATACAAAACTAACCAATATAGGCTACCTACGAAAATAACTCAATATAGAAGGAGAAAGAAAATAGATTAGAAAAAATGGTGAAAAAGGAGAGGGGAGGTGAAAAAATAATAATAATAATAATAAGAAGAAGAAGATGGAGAAGAAGAAGATGGAGAAGAAGAAGATGGAGAAGAAGAAGATGGAGAAGAAGAAGAAGAAGAAGAAGAAGAAGAAGAAGAAGAAGAAGAAGAAGAAGAAGAAGAAGAAGAAGAAGAAGATGGTGGAGAAGAAGAAGAAGAAGGAGAAGAAGAAATATGGCAAGAGAAGATAACATATTCACATATTTTTCTTCACCTGTCTTCTTCTTCTTCTTCTATTACCACTTCTTCGAATTCTTCTTCCTACTTCTTCATTTTCCTGCTTCTTCTTGTCTTTTTCCCCTCTTTTTCGTCTTTTCATGTCTTCTTCTCCATCTCCATCATCTTTTCCTTCTTCTCCTCCAACATCTCCTTCCTCTTCTTCTTCTCCACCATCTTCTTATTGGCCTACAGTATCTTCCAGAAAATCGGGGTTATCCTTTGAATAATATTTCTCCCAAGTATAAAATCAATTCTAGAGTATTTGCTGACCAAATTAAAAAAGAGACATGGCTTAGTGTAATTAATGAAGATGACTCAAATATAAGTGCTGATAACTTTATGAAAATAGTTGAGAGGATTCTAATTGAGGCCAAATACACTCCTGTCAATGCTAATAGTAGATCAAGAGTCATTAAGCCATGGATAACACCTGCTCTTGTGTGTTCCATACGTGAAAGGGATAGACTGGGCAAACAATTGAAGGATCAACCTTTCAACACAGCTTTAAAATTAAATTATAAGAATTACCGAAATAGACTTTCCAATTTAATCCATATAACTAAAAAACAATATTATAGTAACCTTATAACAGAAAATTCAAATAACCCTAATAACTTATGGAGAGTGATCAATGAGCTGGCTGGAAGGAGGAAGAAAAGTAATGATTTTCCAATTTCTGGTTTTACACAAAATAATGATGCCAATAGGGATAGTATTAAACAGGTTGCCGATGATTTTAATGATTACTATTCTAAGGTCGGGTATAATCTGGCTGCGGCTTTGAACACTGGTGGTGAAAGGCTTGTAGCGGACGAAAATTTTTCTAACCCTCATACCTTTGAGTTCCAGACAGTAAGTGAGGCGGAAGTGGTGTCATTCATTCAGCACATGAAGGGTGGCTCTGCCCCTGGGTATGATGGTGTTGCGGCATCTCTAGTGAAGAACAATGTTCAATGCCTCACTAAGCCTTTGACTCATGTCATCAATAATAGCATAAGACAGGGAATCTTCCCTACTGCCTTCAAAATAGCAACTGTCATCCCAATATATAAAGGTGGTGAGAGGAATGCTTATCCTAACTTCAGGCCTATTTCCCTCCTCTCCATCTTTTCTAAAGTTTTGGAGAAGGTGGTGAGGAGGCAACTAAATGACTTCCTGGAGGCTCATGGGGTGATAGTGCCAGAACAGTATGGATTCAGGGAAGGCATTGGAGTAAATGAGGCCCTGTTTGACTTTACCACAACAGCCTTCAACAATCTGTCTAAAGGTAACTGTGTGGTTGCTGCTTTTCTTGATCTTGCTAAAGCCTTTGATTCTATTGACAGGACAATACTCTTCAAAAAGCTGGAACATGTGGGGGTTCGTGGCGTTTCCCTGAATTGGTTCACAAGTTATCTAAGTAATCGTAAACAGGTGGTGAGATTGCTGAACATTGAAAGCTCCTTGATATCTGTGGACTATGGAGTTGTGCAGGGTAGCACACTTGGTCCCCTCTTGTTTCTGGTTTATATTAATAACATTTTAAAGGTTGAAACACAGGGCAGAATGTTCCTTTTTGCTGATGATGCTGCTATCCTGTTTGACGATAAATCATGGAACTGTGTTTACAGAAGAGCTGGTGAGGGTCTAAGCGTCCTAAAAAGATGGTTTGATCAAAACTCATTGACCTTGAATACAAGCAAAACAAAAGTAATGCCACTTTTTCTTAGGAACGAAAATGTTAATGCAAGGAACGGTTTGTCTATAAAAATTCATACTTGTGGAGATAGCTCAAGTACAACTTGTAATTGTCAAGAGCTGGAGCAGGTCTCTGAATACAAGTATTTGGGTGTCTTCCTTGATAGAAACCTGAGATGGAATAGGCACATAACTCACCTTAAACAGAAGCTCAGAAAATATATATTCGTTTTTAGAAAACTAAATTCTCTGCTAGATCCCCCTATCATAAGGCTAGCTTATTTTGCCTATGTGCAGTCTTTACTGCACAGTGGCATTGTTGTATGGGGTGGTGCTTTTATGAATGTCCTGAAACCTCTATTGACTGTGCAAAAGGCGGTTATCAGGGCTGCTGCTGGTCGGCCTAGACGCTATTCTTCTGACCAGCTGTTCATGGAGTTTAGAGTATTGGATGTACGGCAGCTCTTCATCAAAGCATTGCTTGTGCACATGCATAAAAGGCGGGATAGCCAAATTATGACTGTATCAAATCATGATCATTTTACTCGCTTCTCCCGCATCAACAACATCAGGATGCCCAGATTAGTAACAATGGCCGCTTCTCGCGACCCTCTCTATATTTCTCACCGTTTGTGTTGCAATATGCCTGCGCAGTTCTCTACTTTTGACCGATTTAGTGTTACTTCCTACAAGAAAATGCTGCTCTCTTGGCTGTTAGAACATGGAAGAGATGCATCTGAGATGCTGCTGCAGTCTGCATACCGCTTTTAAGAGTTTTATTATTTCTCTTTTCCAAATAAAATAACTGCTTCTAACCCTCATATTATTTTCTTTGATCTTTTATTTAATATTCATTCTGCCTTCCTACCTTTTCTACATGTGCTGAAAGAAGCTCCTGCATAATTTTCTTTTCTTGATACAACTAGTGCTCATCCCAGAAACCTTACTTGTATACGTTTTTTCTCTCTGGTTTCTCTTGTTGGCCTCGCATTTCCCATAGATAGATGATCCTCCTCAAATAATTAAGCCTTTTTTTCTCGCTTTTTTTTTTGTTTTTTTTCCTCTTTTTTTTGGCTGTAATTTATTTTTCTCTTCAATTTTTTTTTTTTTAATTTGTCTTTTTTTCTTTTAAATAAAATCCTACGATTCAGACTCTTCTTCGCACACAGGCATTGTAGCCCATGTGAAGAATATTTTTTTCTCAAAATTATTGTCATTACCTATGTACTTGTTTTTTTAAAGAGGAAATAAAGAACTATTCAATTCAATTCAATTCAATTCAATTCTTCCTCTCCTTCTCAAAATTCAAATTTTCAAGAGTAGCCTACGGTAAACTATACTAGTGAATAGGTTATCTCCTCTTTTTCTATCACTCTTCTTTTCCTTGTCCATTTTTTTTTTATTCTTCTACTGTTTTTCTTATTTTGCCTTATTATTATTCTCCTCCCTCACTCTCCTTCTTCTCAATTTTTCTTTTTCTTATCTATTTTTATTCTCCTTCTGATTCTTCTCATTCCCTTATTCCATTTTCACTCTTTCTCCTTCTCCTTCTGTATTGTTTATTCTCCTTTTTCTTCTTATTTTTCTCCTCCTTCCTCCTTCTTCTTCTTCACCTCCTCCTCCTCTTTCTTCTACTTATTCCTCCCTCTTCTTCTTCGCTATTTTTATTGTCCTTCTTCTCTATTTTGTTCTGCTCCTCCTTTTCTCCCTTCTTCAACGAAACCATCATCCATTTCTTTTCTTTTTTCTAGATTACGTCTTGGAGACTCCAGTTAAGGAGTATAAGACAAGTCAAATCAACAATATATTATACACTATATTACATAATTACTTCAATTAGTTGAGGTGAGGCTTAATTTTGATGTGAAAGGAACTCTTGTACACTATAAAAAGCTTTATCAACTAAATATTTCTTCAATTGTTTTATAAATATTTCTATATTTTCAAGACTCTTCAAAAACTGTGGTAGCTTGTTGTAGAATTTCCTACCAATATAACTAGGTTTTTGTTTGAATAAGCTACTATTGTGACTCACCAAGTGATAATCTCCTCGGCTTCTTGTATTATAATCATGTACATCAAGATTTTGGTGAATATAATTCGTTTTTACATATAAAGTAGCTTCATACACATATAAGCAGGGTACAGTTAGGAGACCAAGTCTCTTGAACAACGGCCTACATGAATCTAATCTATTTACTCTTTCTATACACCTAACCGCTTTCTTTTGGATCTTTCTTCTTCACCATCTCCCATTTCTTCTTCTTCTTCACCCCTTTCTTCTTCTTTTCTTCCCTTTTCTCCTTCTTCTTCATCAGCACCTTCTTCTTATTTTTCCTCCTCATTCTCACCCTTCTTATTTTTCTTCTCCGCTTTCTTTCTCTCATCCCCTTTCATTTTCTCCTCCTCCTCTTTCTTCTTCGCTTCTTTCTTCATCATCAACCAATGCTCCTTCTTCTTCTTCTTCTTCTTAATTTTGCTCCTCAGTCTCCTCCATTCACCCCTTATTCTCCATCACCAAGGTTTTGTAGACAGAGGACAACAGCATCTACATAGACTTTCATATCTGCGATTGTTAGGTTAGGTTGGGCTAGAATGTGGAAAGTGTTGAAAGGTTGCAGGGGATGGGGGTAGTTGTTGGAGGGGGGGGGTGCTGAATACGCGCAATAATAAAGTTTTGTTTGTTGTGGGGTGGGTGGGGGGTAAATGGGGAGGGGGTATACATGATTGATTTTCGCCAACAGCGTGGTGCTCTGTCACGGAATTGCCACGAGTATAATATTTTTAGTACAAAGCCAGGTCAGGGCATCCCAATACTACCTTCTGTCCACAAGCATTCAACTTTCATTCAACTTGCCTCTTTCATATGGGCAAGGGGGGCTCCTCGAGCCCCCCCCCCCCCTAGAATACAGTTTTTTTGTTTTAATTACACAAGAATTTAGACACAAGAATCCAGTTTTAAACACAAAATGGCTCCCTGCCCCCCCCCCCCAAAGATTAAGTAAGATGGACGTCCATGACTCTTTCCATTTCTCTCCTGCATAACTTGAATTAAGTAAGTTAGCATTTTACCCGGTCTTGACCGAGAATCCAGTTTGGAGTTTCTCTTTTCTGGTAGATAATTTATGGTAACGGTCACAAAATCACGAAACTGGGAGAGGGGTAAGTGAAATTGCATTGTTTATAGGCTTAGATAGGTTATAGGAGTAGTAGTATTAGAGGTAGGAAAGTAATATAATAGCAGACTTTATTCATGTCTCATCAAACATGTAGTATAATAATAATATATTTTTTATTTCCATATTTTGTAACAATACAAATTTAGAAACGTCAGATAATACAAAAAGTATCAACTATGCTTTCAAAATGCATACAGTACTGCAAAACTAACTACAACAATATCTTAAAACTAACAGTCAAATTTTAATAATAAGTTAAAAACAGACAAATTCAGTACGGTACTATCACTAGAACTCATTGCCCAAAAGCTACAACAACAATAACAAAACAATATTGTCAAAATAGTCAGTCATCTACACTTCACTCACATAACAATATTATCAGAACTCTTTCAAGCTATAAAGGCATTTCTGAACCATGAATTCTCTGAGCTTTACTTGGAACTCCCTTCCATGAAGTGCTTTAATGGTTCTAGGGAGTTTATTATAAAATATTACCCCATTCACCATTGGATCTCTCTCACTAACTGTTTTGTAATGAAAGTACTGAGTAATCTTAATGTCACGCACATGTAAATAAACGTTACGGTACTGTTAATTGTTGTTTGATTGAATTAAGTATGGTGACTTCTGAAAGATAGTATCCCAGTAGTACCGACAACAAATCTAACTTAGACACCATTGAAATTGATCTGTTCAAAGACACACACAAACCAATACTCGAAAATAACTGTTTTGGAGTCAGGAAACCGTGAAGATATCTTTTAATTGGGGTACTATCATTTTTAATTGGAAAGCAGCAATACTTTCTTTACCTACATAGGCGTAACAAGGGGGGGGGTTATTGGGGATGTAACCGCCCCATTGCTTGGAAGAAATTTAAAAAAATTGTAAAAAACAATTTAAAAACGTAGAAATTTGAAATATTGTTTATTTAATTTGAAGCTAGGTTAAAGGAACCAGTAGCTGACACCTTAGTGAGTAATTTCATGAATATTATCTATTAACTTTGGAACTATTGTATGAATTAATAAAAAAGTTTCAGAATCTATTTATTAAAGATTCTCAAAGGGCTAATTGAAATTGGAATCAATTTGGATACAAATTTGAACTTGAAATTTAACTTTTATTTTAAAATCAATTGACATCTACACCAACAGCTGACACCCCTATTTTTGTCACCTCCAGTTGTAGCTGACATACCTTGACACCAGTAGCTGACATCCGTGTCAGATAAGGAATGAGCTAATTTGATTTTATATATCAAATGGTAATCATACATATAAAACATATACAACACATACTGGAAATATCAACAATAATTTAAAAATGATAATTTTTAATATATTAAATAATTAATAATATTATATCAATAAGCATAGTAGAGAAATTTGAAAATCTATAATAAGTAAAAGCTTAGAGCCCTCATTGTAATCAACAGACCTAACAATATAGTCCAAGAAATAAAAAACAAATAAATAAATTGTCGCGCTCTACAATTCAGGCTAAATTATATTAGCCAAGCACAAGACCGAGCTCAACGGCTCAGCTATGTCAAAGCACAGAAGGCATATTTAGAGCTGTTTATCAACTGATTTCTCAATCAAATTTGCCGGGCTGGTGTAGTTTAGAATATGTTGAAATATATACATAATAGATTGACATCCCCCAATTAACATAAAATATGAAAATCATCCCCTAATAAGATTATATGTTGATACAATCATATTATATTCTAGCATTAGTAAATTTTAAATAATAATTATTTTGACAGTACTTGGAGATTTTCAAACACTCTTACTTCGATATTTCCTACAGAATTCCACCTAGAAATGAAGCATTCTTGTCTGACAGCTTATCATCAAAGTATTTTTCCCCGTCAAAAATGATGCCCATTTTTTTTTTGTACCAGCAGTTTATGCACAAAATACCAGAGTTAAATTTATTCTCCATGGTTTGATTTCCAAAACTACCCACTATGGTCTTAATAATGAGAAAAAATATGAAGATGTGTTAGCTACTAGGGGGTGTTAGCTATATGTGTTATGTAAGAGTGGTCGACCGGGGGGGGGGGGGGTAAACCCCCCCATAAGTCAACTCTAGTTACGCCACTGTTTACCTACGCCCACCCACAATTCTTGTACTAATGTGGGCTTAATCAGTACAAAAATTACCTGTGACAGCTAGTATGCACTAGTCGAGCTAAAAACGGCTTCATCAATCTCAAACCAGTGTTGAACAGCTGATTGTGAACGGGCCTATTCCAAAAGTTAGGAGCAGCAAAAAGTTGATGGCAAGGAAAGTAGAACAACTTACAGAGAGAACCAGTCCAAACGTTATGGAAAAGTATTTGGAAAGTAGGCCAATTTAAGTGAAGGCCATTCCAAAAATATGGTATAGAAAAAAGTTGGGAGTAGAAAGAGGCCTAATAAACTACATGTGAAGCGCAGGTAACTTTTTAAGAGTAGGGAAAATTTTTTATATGAATTGTTTAAAGTTGAAGAATGTTCTTCAAAAAGTTTGGAGAAAAAATAGTTGAACGAATTTCAGTTGGAGGCTTAGCTATGTGGAAGCCTAATTCCGATTAGTTCCAAACAAAATAGTTCCGAACAAAACAGAACTCTCATTAACTTATATTACATCTACAGTACTCATTATCAATTTTACTATGGTTTGGAACCCAATCAAAATTGTACATCTACCGTGCTTCCCAAACATGACTCAACACTTATGGTGTGTTTCACGATCGATTTGAGTTGAGCGCCGTCTACGGGCCGATTCACAAGCTAAACCGTCACAAAACTGATATCAAGCGAGAACAGAACAGCTGGATGCAGACTGAGGGATGACTGTGAACAGTTCTGCAGTTATTAGAAAGTTACTGCTTCTAGTAACTTTATAGTGTTATTATCCTTCTAGTAACTTTATAGTTACTAGAAAGTGACACATGATCCTCCTCCCTATTGGCCACAGCCATCTGGCCCGTTAGCGTTCGGGTGGAGCTCCACTACTCCATTTAATCTTTCACGAAAACCTCATAGAGAAATTATGTTTTAACTTTTCAAGTGAATTCAACGACTTGCAGCCAAATTTTTATTAAAAATAAGTAGTATACCACTTACTTTGTAGGCCAAACGTTTCTCGAAAACGTTTGGCCTACAAAGTAAGTGAAACACTACTTATTTTTAATAAAAATTTGACTGCAAGTCGTTGAATTCACTTGAAAAGTTAATATTAAGAACGCAGTTCGTCATGGAACAAGAAATCCAGGAAATTATTTTTTTATATTGCTGATGATGCCCACATGAGTCCGAGACTTGTGCATGGGTAATGAGGTGAATGATAACATATAGATGCCAGATGGAGGAGCGGGGTTCGAACCCACGACCGCTGAAACGACAGCAAGCTGAAGTTGCGACGCCCCAATCAACTGCAATAAAATGGCCCGCCATTGGAAACTACATCTTCCAAAGATTCCAATGAACTTTCTAGTCTCTGGACAATAAATTATCCTAAATTTAGTTGTTCGTTGAGAATGTTTTGTTTTTAAATGACCCAAACCTTTTGATCACATTTTACAAAAACCACAATAATTCTTCTAACCAAAAAACTGACATCGATGATCAAGGAACACGCCGCAGAAAATGGATCTCAAAGATTTGAAAGCGCTCGGCCTACAGAGTAAGTAAATTCAATTTATTCTTAATGAATATTTGACTGCAAGTCGTTACAAATTTCACATAAAAAGTTAATATTAACATAATATTATCGTCAAGGAACAAGAAATCCAGGAATAAATATAAAATTGAAATGAAAAATACATCTCAATAGAACTGTACTTATGATGGTGACGATCCATCTTGTTTCCACTATTCTGTAATAAAAACATAAAAAACACTTCTAAGTGGAAATTAACTCACTTTATGACGCCGCTCACTTTTGATAACGTGAGTTAATTTCCACTTGTTTTTTTTTTAGTTTTTAGTACTGTACTCTTTCAAAAACTAATTTTCTCACTTATCAAAAAGGCACTGCCCAAAAAATGTGAACTCATAGCTATATATTACTACATGTAGGCCTAACTGTTATAAATATAATATATCTATGTTGTGTAGATTTATTATCAGTGAATATGTTGCAAAATGCTTCGGTACAGCTGTTCATTATCAACACAATATAAGTAGCTATGATTTAACCTAAATTGAAAGTTCTACATACACACTCTGTTTATAATCAAAACAACATGAATAGTTATGATTTAACCTAAATTAAAAGTTCTACAAAAAATTTTATCAATTTTTGGAAAAATTTAGAAGTCACAAGACTAATATTATGAGTGGCAAAGTATTGAAAAACAATAATAAGTTAATTGATGATCGATCGCACAGTGCTTGGATACTGCTACATGTTTTCAGGGCGAACTTGTTTTAACTTATACACAATGTGATGAATTCGAATATCGCTATTTTTTTACAATGTGTTGATTTGTGTCACTTTGAAATATAATGATGGACGATGCACCTACTTGCTTGCCATCAATTCGAACATTTCTCAGACGAGTGGGGTTGCGATCACGCAACTTTGCGCGGCGTATTTTCAGGAGGCAAGAGGGGAATTTGGATATTGTAACAGTGGAGTCAATGGTGTATGGGCCAGGTAAGTAACACATTGCAGAGTTTGAGCCAAACAACGATTATCACTAACCTAATCGGGTCTAAGAAGATAAGATTGAATGCCAGATCACAGATATACACTAGCGTAGCCAGGATATTGAAATTGTGGGAGGGGTTTATCGGAGATTTTGGGACCCTTCTGGGGGTATGGGAAACCCCCCTGGCCAAGGGAGATCCGGGGTTCCTTTCCCGGGAAAATTTTAAAAAATTCCCTTTAAACCGTTTTTCAAGAGATTCTAGACTCATGTCTAGAAAAGCTTGAATCCATTCATTTTAATTGTGTCAGTTTTTACATTCATTTTTTACAATGTCAGTTTTGGTAAATTTAGTCCACCTTATGGGAACATTTTGGAATTTTCGATGCTGGAAAGTTGATTTGGGGCTCAAAAACAGTAATCTTATAGGAGTATTTATTAAAATGAAGTTTATAAATTGGGTAAAGTGAAAGCTTAATTGATAACACATCCAATTCCAAATTCTAAGGTTTAGTGATTTTGTGATTACATATATGGATGTTGATAGAATCCTACAAAATTAGGGGGTCTAAGGCGGGTGCTCCACCGTTGAAAAAAATTGTTTTCTAGATCTTGAAAGTGCAACTCCAAGTTTTTTTGGTGGTAATGAACATCTTCCCTAATATTATTTGTTGATTGATGGCGTGACTAATTTTACAATCACAATAAATTCTTTAGGGTGTTGTGGCGCTTTATTACTATTAATTAGATAGGTATGATTAAATATTAACACTGACAGAAATTAACATTTGAAGCCCGTCCGCAAAAAACATTAAGAGACTTTCTTTTTGTTATACTACAAGCAGTAAGGTACCTCGAATATAAATGTTAAACCTCAACTGTAGAGACTAGACTCGAGTTTCATTTTTTGTTGCATTAGTGAATATTTTTGTAGCGCACTGACTACATGGACAGGTAAACGTGGTCAGTGAAATTTTGAGGTGTTAGTTTAAATGTTTTGTATTGCTTTTTTTAAGGAAATAGATTCATTATTAATATTCTAATGTATTAGGCACCAATTTTATAGTTACCTGCTAGTTACACCGCTCACACAACGTGTTTGCATGTTAAAAACAGAGCTCGGGCCGGGAGGGGGAGCCACAAGACCGTACTACTCGCTCGGAAGTCGACCACCGACTGACGGGACACACCTGCCGCTGGCGAGACCCCCCACTCCTCCAGCGCTGCCAACCCCTCCATTCACCAATCACAATGCGCGCAAGCGACTGCGCATGATGCCGACGCCGACCTGTGACCTTGACACGGTCACCGAGCTCAGGCACGCGCTGGATGTCATGCAGCAGGTAAGGGCTGGCAGCAACTGTGAAAAGAAAACAAAAAGATATTGCGACAAATTAATATAATAGTAGTAAAGAATTACTTATTAGAGGTTGGAAAGTAGTGATAAAACAGCTGGAATTATTCATGCCTGATCTTGCTACAGAGTGATCATAAAGTCGCGCACATGTAATTTAAATAGTCGTTTCATAAATAGTTCTGTTAAATTCGATGGGTTGAATTATTTTTCTTTTTCGTAGAAAGATTACGTCTTGGAGACTCCGGTTGAGAAGTATAAAGCCGCGTCTCCACCAAACGAACATGTCTGCCAAACATTGTTGGCGAATACAAAAAACGGACAAACATTAATCATATGGGTCACCGAACATGTTCGTGAAATCAATTGAAATGTTCGGTCTGTGAGCGAACAGTGACGACCAACAACAGGTTCCCGCCACTAAACCCACCACACCGATCATAATGTTCGAGAAGGCGTCCACACCAAACCAACACCAAACAATGTTCGGCGACATCAGATAATTCCAGCGAACACTGTTCGCCGAGCATGTTCGGTTGGTGGAGACGCGGCTTAAGAGTCAGATCAACAGTTATATAAATACAACATTAGCAATTTTATACACTAGTTACCAATTTACAATATAACTTATTTGATGTTTTCCATGACGAATACTTGATGAACAATCTAATATCAAAACTGACACTGTATTTCTATTAATTAATAGAATTACAGTGTCAGTTTTGATATTAGATTATTACAATATCAATTAATTAGTTGAGGTGAGACTTAATTTTGATCTGAAAGGAACTCATTAGTGTATGAATTAAGTTTATGGCTTCTGAGAGATAGCATCCCATGTAGTACCGACAACAAATCTAGACTCCGTTGAAATGGGCAATGGTTACATCAGGTCTGCAATATTTTGAGTTTGCTGCTTTGTTAAGAAGTCGTTTTCTCAAGAGCAGAAAATCAAGGATGAATTCAGTACTGAACGAGGCAGCCATTTTGAGCACTTTTTTTGTTGTTTCCAACAAAGCATCATCTTTCAATTTATGTGATATTAATAATATTGCTTACAATAATTATAACCATGCAAGATTTGAGAATTTACACCAATTAATCCAGTAGATATTTTCATTTGGAAGGCATGCAGAAATATTTGAAATCAAAATGAAAATGGAATTTTTCTTTCTTACTTGAGACAGAACATGTTTTCGGGCAGGATTTTCATCCTCAGTGTCTTTAGTAGACTAATAAATATTAAAAAGTAATCCAATCTAATAAAAATTATAATTTTCATTTTGCAGAAAATTCTAGAAGATGTCGACGAAAAAGATGATTTGGAAAAAGACAAAAGCGATGATATAATTTTTGATGAAGACTCAGAGCCCAATGAGCAGGTCACAATTGAACAAAAGGAATCCCAGCTAACTCAATAACAGAAATATTACACTTCATAAACTTTAATTGCATAAATACAGTAATTATTATTTGTAATTCGTACTGCACTGAATGTTAGAATAAGGTATGATGGTTTGATGGCTGCTGAATTACATCATTTTTACGGTGCTTGCACAGTGGAGCAGCCAAAACTCGATGATAATCGTGGTTAAAATGATCAAATTATTATTCATTGTTGACAGTTTTGCAATCAAATTTTTTATTGAGTTCATTTTAATCAACAAACTCCGCTAAACAATGTTGCAATTTGTTCAGAGAAATAATAATAATTATAATTATTATTATTATTATTTTACAGCATCGCAAAATCAATCATGATCGATTGCATTTTTTCCATCAGGCTCTAATGGTCATTGAAAACTTAAAAAATAAAAATGACACAAAAAATAATATCAATTACTAAAAATTAGAAAAAAACTTTTGTAATCTGTGGAATTGTGAATGACAGATTGGGCCAGTGTGTAAACTACCATTCAACAGCATGTGTATGATTTTACGATGGTGATTATTATCGAGCAGTGTGCGAGCACCCTTGTACAGTATTTTTTCATAACAAAACTAAAAACTGGGAACTGTTAATCTAAGCTTTTTGTTACTTAGGCCTACCGGTGCTGAACTGCGTCAGTAATTACAAATTGTGTAAAAACTGTTTTCTGAAAACTTTTTAACAAAATTTTATTTATTTATGTGGAGCAGAAAGCGACATCTTGTTGGTAATTTTCGATTTTGAACCATTTATTAAAAAAGAGATAGTAATACATTCTATTGGAAGCTACCTTGAACCCATTCTGCCTCCATAACACAAAATATTATTGTGTATCTTAAAATAAGTACATAACCGAGATGTAAATTAAAACCTACACAATAATTATATAATTTGCGAATAAACAATGGAAAAAATAACAATGATGGCTAATTTTATGATTAAAATGAAATAAATTGAAAAGTAAATGGCAGGATAAAGAAAAATTTATATTAACTTTTCAAGTGAATTCAACAACTTTCAGTCAAATTTTTATTAATAAGTAGTATTTTACTTACTCTGTAGGCCGAACGTTTTCGAGTTGTTAAAACCCATCTTCAAGGCCTAATCCATCCCCAAACCCATCTTCATAACCTAACCTAACCTGGCCTTGAAGATGGGTTTTAGCAACTCGGAAACGTTCGGCCTACAGAGTAAGTAAAATACTACTTATTCTTAATAAAAATTTGACTGCAAGTCGTTGAATTCACTTGAAAAGTTAATATAAACAACGCAGTTCGTCATGGAACAAGAAATCCAGGAAAAATTAATGATAGAAAATAATAAAAAATAATGGAAATTAATTCCAATATGTCTTGTAATTGTAATGTTACAATTCAAGGTACCTACCTGGCAACCAGGTACCATTGAACAGGCATGAGACATTCAAGGCTCATACCTATTCAATAGCGCCCGGCTACTTTTATTGCAGAACTAGTTTTTCTAAAAATGAAATAAAGAAATTCATTTGAAATGGTATCAAATTTAATCATCTAGGTAACACGGTTTATAGGAGAAAGAAGTAACGCAGGTACTTACAATGAGCTACTTGAAAGGAAAACACTGATCTTAGTGATTTTTTTTGTAGATTACGTCTTGGAGACTCCGGTTAAGGAGTATAAGACAGGTCAAATCAACAATAATTATGTGCATACAATATTACGGTACCAATCTTACATGCTAGTTAATCACTATATCAATTAGTTGAGATGAGGCTTAATTTTGATGTGAAAGGAACTGTTGTACACTATAAAAAGCTTTTCCTACAACTGCTCATAAAGTAGTTCTTTACATACTGAAAACTAATTGTAAAATACCTCTTTACTGCTCCGCAAGCGGTAAAGTACTTTACGCTCGCCAGCTGTTTTCTTTACGCGTCTGTTTTGATTTTGATGTCTTCTCATTGGTTGATCACGGAATCCGTGAAATTCTCATAACCTCAACAATGGCGCACGCTAACCAAATCCGCGAATGATGTTACAAACTACAAGTGTTGGAATCCAGAATTGCAGTTTTAGGAAAAATATTGTATGCAATTCGCGCGTGAAGCTTCTTTATCGCTCTCGCAAAATTACTGCGCGTCGCGCAGTAAATGTTTTGGCTCGAGCGATAAAGTTACGCTCTTAATACATAAATAACTATTATCAACTAAATATGTTTCAATTGCTTTTAATATATTTCTATATTTTCAAGACTCTTTAAAAACTGCGGTAACTTGTTGTAGTTTCCTTCTGATATAATTATAGGTTTGTGTTCGAATAAGCTACTATTTTGACTCACCAAGTGATAGATAATCTTCTCAGCTTCTTGTGTAAAAATCGGGTACCGTATGCTAAGATTTTGGTTTAAAACACTCTTTTTATATGTAAAGTAGCTTCATACACATACAAGCAAGGTAAAGTTAGGAGATCGTCTCTTGAACAACGGCCTACATGAATCTAATAATCTATTTACGGTACTCTTTCCATATACCTAAATCGCTATTTTTTTATGTATAAAGTAGCTTCATACACATATAAGAAGGGTACAGTTAGGAGTTCAAGTCTCTTGAACAACGGCCCACATAAATCTAATCTATTTTTATGTTGAAGATCCTCTTGTTTCCACTAATATATAATAAAAACTTGAAAAACACTTAGTAGAAACACTAAACACTTAAACACTAAGTAGAAATTAACTCTGTACTGTTGTTCACAACAATATAGATCTATTAATGAAAGCTTGCATTATTTATAGTTACTACAAATATAAGCATGTGAAAATTTAAAAATTGAAATTGATTAAAAAGAGAGGATAATATTGATTTGGAAACGGTAGAAGTTTTCGGAAAAAAGAAAACAATATGATTTCCATGAAACTACTACCTAAGTTTAAGTTTGTTTATAAGAAAGAATTGGTTCAAAAAATAGAAAGAATCAAATAAATTTTGAAAGCTATTGAAGCAGTCTGTCACTAAGTTTTTGTGAAACTATCAATTTATCCAGATCATGTCGCATTCTATTATTTATTATTCTTTTATTATATAAAAGCATCCCTTACCAAAATGGGCACAATGATGAGATCCAGCATTACACCTGAGGAGAAATCGGTCATCGCTTAGAGGTAAAATATCTTTATTTCGATTGTTGTATTTTATGAGTGGCGGCCACTAGTACAAGCTTCGTCAGAAAGCACCCATTTCATTCATGCCCCGCGTTGCGTTGCCGCCACTACAGTTGCCGGCTCGCAGTTGCACGAGGAGACACTGCTCGGCCACTGTGTCCCGACAGGCAACTGCAGTGGCTGCGTCAGAACGCCCCCATTTAAAACAATGTTTAAACTGTGGCGGGTAGCAACCACCGGTGGCCTCGTGAAAAAGGGCCCTTAGGTAAGTAACTATAATTCACGCCACCAAATTGGGCGGTTCTGAAAAATTGCGGTGTTGCCAGTTGTGGGGCCATGTTAGTAGCTGACCGTAGAAAATCTCCACCCTTTACTTGGCCATGTTGCCAAGTTGGAAGTAAACTGAGTGACTTCATTTCTTGACCTGTCACAGGAATGTAAACACAGCACGAACGAGCAACACTGTAATTTTTCAGAGCCGCCTAATTTGGTGGTGTACATGTTGATTACAGATCGCGCATGGATCATACATTCACAATATCTTTGAAAAATGCTATGGGTACAGTTTGTAGAATAAAAGCCACACAATAATTGTATATTCTATAATAAACACAAATAGACAGTATAAATACCAAATGAATAAGTATAAATACCTAATAACAAGTTTGATTACAAAGCAGTGTATAAACAAAGGAAGCATACTGCTCAATTTTTATGCAAATCTAGGTAACTTCAGTTGAATTATCTTATTTTAGGACAAGGTTTATAAATAGCAATTACAACTTATTGTTGTTAGTTGACTATTTATTTTATTTTTTATTGACTGATTCTAGGCACCATAACGACTTTGGACAGGAATAAATTCATTTACAGCCCTAATAGCGGGAACCCCGCAACTGTAATCCATCACAAAATACTTGACTTATTAATAAAATATATAAATAATATAAAATATAACAATAGGATAATATAAGTATTCAGAAATTGTACAAGCTGATGGAATTGTTGTACCCTTTACTTGAATTCAAAACTTTTTATAGAAAGTATAAGTTGAGCTTTTATCAGTAGAAAGTTTTGCGCAAAACTATGTTAAACATAACGATAACGCTAACCTCAACACTCTATGCATCTGCCTGCTTTAAAATCAAGTTGCTATATAGCAGGCAGATGATTAGGGTGTTGTGGTTAGCATTATCGTTATCTTTAACGAAGTTTTGCGCCAACTATATTAAGTAGAATTAAAATTGATATAATGTATTTTACCAGAGTAAACAAAAAAAAAAAACAAGTATTGACTTTTATATACTATCAATGGAATAAATAGAAACTTGACAAATAAATATTCTAAATGAAATAAAAAATTATTCATAATTAGAGTTCTAATGTTATTTAAACATCTCGTTACTAAAAAGAGTTTAATTTGTACAATTAAAAATTTAAACATTCATTTCTCAAGAAGAATTGTAAATATGCAATTTCAAATATTTACAAAGTAATCAGCAAATAAAACTTTTCATAGCTATAGAAAAAAATATCTCACAGCTTTATAGCTAGCTCACGAAATTGATATCATACTCGTATTTATAACAAAACATCCGAGTTAGGCCTCAAATTAATATGGAATCAGTTTCTTTGCACCTATGTGAAGAAGAATGTATTTATTCACATAATTATATTTCAAGTATCTAGTATATTAAGTATATTATTACTTAGTACTAAATATACTACTCAGTATTTAGCACAAGCTATTCAATATTGTTTTTCATTTATTGTATGTACAATGTAGCCAAACTATTCGAATGAATACATTGAATTTTAACTGAATTAATTGCAAAAACTTACATAATCCAGGCAAAACCAGATAACACGTAAATTTGAGGCCAATTTTTTGACTGCATAGTCATAACCTATAAATGTAATCTAAGACAGAGTGATTCAAAGAAACGGGATATTTTGAAAGTTGTGTTGGAAGCCATTGGCAGTTGGCACCACTGAATAGATTATGCCAGCCTGTCAGCAATACCTGCTATTTCAGTTAGCATGGATTCTCTGTGTAGTACACAACTTAAATTTGTGGTTGAAGCGTTTTACAAAAACAAGGAGGGAGCACATACAGAATTTCGCATAATTTTAATTTAGGATGCCCCAATTGTATATGCAATTTAGACACTGAAATTAAACATAACAGTGCATTTTCTGATGGAAAACGATCAGGGCGTCCTCAATTAAATTAACTTTTGTTGTAAATTCAACAACTTGCAGTCAACATTTATGGAACAAGAAATTGATGAATCTAAATTAAATGATGCATGCTCCCTCCAAAGTGTTGATGTTTTTGTTAAATGCTTTGAACACAAATGCATGTTACGCACCACCCCAAGAATCGATGATAACTATTATACATAACATGGTATAGCTCACAGGCTGGCATAATTTATTCAGTGGTACCAACTGCCAATGGCCTCCAACACAACTTTCAAAATATCCCGTTTCTTGTCCGTTGAAACTATTTAAACCTTCACAACACCATCAAAATATTCGCAGTCTCCAATCTCTCATTACAAAACCGTTCAGCAAGTTCGTACCGCCTACTAACAGCTTCCTCATTGAAATTGTCTTCAAAACTAGAAAGCAGGTTAAATATACCAGGAGCATTGCTTAAATAGGCAGAAGGAGCAGATGAAATACCAGGCGCCTCTGCGTCCTGCTCCTTATCACCAGGCAACACCACATCCACCTCCTTATCAGTTCTTATTACCTTTTGCATCCAATTATGTAGTGCACAGCAAGCTCTTATCAGTTTAACAACAGAATCCGGGGCCAGGGTAACAGGGTTATCGAAAATTGTGAATCGACTCCTCAACAAACTAAACGTGGTGTCTGCTGTTTTCAAAGCCTCCTCCACTTTGGCATTATAGATTTCTTCACTTTTTGACAGTAAACACTCCACACCTAGACCGATGAACGGTGTCATCATATGTTTGTCCAATTGCACACTATTTGGGCCAATAAAATAGCACTCGTCAGGCACTTGAATCGACTTGTTTTCTAGTGATTTCGCTAGATTCGATTGTGAAAATTCCAATCCATCTCTCAGACATGTGCCCACATCGATAGCAACCAGGTTGTGCACTGTATCGGCAATAAACCAAAAAAAGATGGCCGCGTCCTTGCTGTACCTAATCCATTGTTTGTTGGTGATTGTTTTGCCCTGAAGTACACCGACACAATTTTTGGCACCATATTTCTGTTGAAATCCATCAGCAATTGAGTTCCATCCATTTTTGTCGGTGGGAGCCTGAAATCAATTTTAAGGGATTTATGAATGTAACTTACTGCATTCTTATCTAAGAACGACTTGGAAAGGCTCTATTACAATGAACGTGGTTCTCAAGCTAACCTAAAATTGAAACGTCATTTCAGATAAATTAACATAGATAAAAAGATGAAGATCATGCATTGTATGTAAATTTACAGTTACTGTTGCATAATTATCACCATACCAATATCCTTTATATGGATAAACTTTCTGTTTTCGAATTAGAAAAAATAATGGAATTTTTATGTAACTTAGTGTAGTGAGCGCTAACTGGTGGCAGACCAAAGAACTTTCATCCACCCCATTTCTTTATCATAGGTGAGAAGAAACATTTATAGGTTAGAAGTAGATTTATATGAAGAAAGTAAAAATAGTTTCAATAGGTCGAATAAACAGTGAATTTACAGTTACTGTTTCATAATTATTACCATACCAAAATCCTTTATATTAATATTTCCAGTTTTTTACATTGCAATGGTGCAAAAATTGAATGATGGTTTCATTTTATTTTGATGAGACTTACTATTCTAAAAAATTAAGCCAAAATAAATGATAGAACATAATCTCAAGAACGGCTTCAAGATAGCTTGGCTAAGAACGGATTTGAGATACCAATTTCAAGAAAGACTTGCCTTTCAAGTTACAAAGATCTAAGGCCCGTATTTATGAACGTGACTTATCAAAGATCGACTTGAGTCAGATTGTATAAGTCAGACTTAGCGGCAATAAGGCTTACTTACACTAACAGGTTCAAGCTAGCAAGCAGTTGTAACCCTAAAAGCCAATCCAGCTCCCGCAACAAAGATCTGACTCCTGATAAATAATTTAACATTAAAAATTTACATTAAACAACTCTAATTTACACTAATATAAGATTTTACACTATGTAAATGTTGCAGGGACAACTGGGTCGGCTTATAACCTCACTTTTCAGCTAGTAAACTCACCTAGTATAAGTAAAGCTTAGAATAAAGTTCGTATTCATGAACCTTTCTTAAACATCTTCTTAACTTAAAAGCCAAGACGTGCTTATAATTGGAGTCTCAAATCCGTTCTTAGCCAAGCTAGGTACAGAGCTGTCTTGAAGCCGGTCTTAGATTGTTGTGTTGCATCATATTTTGATTTCATTTTTTAGTATAGCATTGGCTCATAATAATAAAATAAAATCATCATATTCAATTTTTGCACCATTGCAATGTAATTCACTGTATATTTGACTTTTTGAAATTATTTCTACTTATTTTATAGTTCTAACCTTACATTTTTTTGGCACTAGGATAGGATTCTGTTTCTAAAAAAGAATGGATGAAGTTCGTTGGTCTGCTGGTAGGTAGCGTGTACTACACTGCCACAAATGATATCATTTTTCAAATTCAAAAAACAGGAAATTATAACTTAAAATATATTAGTGTGGTTATAATTACTTAACAGTAACTGTAAATTTACATGTAGTACAGTATCTTTATCTTTTTATGTATGTTATTTTATGTTTATTAGTGCCTGATGATATGACACTATTTTAGGTTAGCTTGTGACCACGTTCAATGTAATAGAGCCTTTACAACTTGGTCTTAGATATCTCGTGCTTAGATCAACGTAAGTCACGTTCATAAATACGGGCCTTAAAGTAAGGTTCATAAATACGAACTTCAGTTGAAGCGATGATTACACTGGGCGAGTTTACTAGCTGACAAGTCAGGCTACAAGCCGACCCAGCTGTCCCTAACATATTTATGTACAGTACTGTAAATCCTTAAATTAGTGTTGTTTAATATAAATTATTAGTGTTAAATTATCCATCAGGAGTCAGGTCTTTGTTGGGGGAGCTGGGTTGGCTTTTAGTGTTACAGCTACTCACTGGTTTGTCACGTCATGAACCTGTAAGTGTAAGTGAGACTTATCGCCGCTAAGTAAGACAACCCTAAGAGTAAAACACAACACAAACCAAATTTTATTGCAAAGCCTTGGTTTCCAACTACGCGGATTTTGACAAAACAGGCAACGGACAAAGCCAAAGAATATTACAAGATATAACTAGATTTGCTTTCGAAATGTAATAATAATATAATATATATATTAAATTAATTACTAGCAGTTCTGGGAACAGTGGACCTCACGCCCAAGAGGATACTTGCATAGGGGAACATACTCGATGCACTCAATGATAATCACCATCGCAATATTGAACACAATCTTTAGACCAAAACCTTAATTCAATTTGTTGTATAATCTAATGTCTGTTTCCACAAAAGTCACTCTGTATCACGTCACCAAGGCTTCGTTTCAATTTTCATCCAGCCTATACTTATGTTGTTCCAGACAGCTGATTGCTCAAATCAGATCAATTTTCGCATGTTTGATGAATGAATTTGAAGTACAGTATTAATGAAATTTGTATTATTATGTTTTCTCCAAAACAAATATGTTATTGTGATGTTGAAGATTCATCTTGTTTCCACTAATATATAATAAAAACTTGAAAAAACACTTTTACGAGGAAATTAACTCACGCTATGGCGTGACGGCCGTTTCACTCTGTTGTCAAGAGCATCGTCAGACGACCCACAGTACACTCTGTGGGTGTCACATCACAGAGTGTACTGTGGGTCGTCTGACGATGCTCTTGACAACAGAGTGAAACGGCCGTCACGCTATAACGTGAGTTAACTTCCACTTAAAAGTGTTTTTCAAGTTTTTATTAAATATGTTATTCTTTTGAATGATAACTCAATTCATATGAAGGCTCAACCAGATTAATACGAGGGCCCAAGGGCTGTCTTGAAATCTGATTTCAATTCCATGTGATGGAGAGGCTCATTTTATGAATTAAAAAATGCTACGGCTCATGACTATTACTTCGGTTAGGTAAGTCATAGGTTATTATGAATTACATCGCTTATCGCATTGCTCTGGTGTGAACGTGAGAGTTGTGGCGATACTGGAGATGAAATTTGTTTCATACTGCATCATCTATTCCTATTGCATCGCGTAGTTGCGTACGTCGCCTTAGTTCTATATGAGACATGATAAGGGGCACACACTCCTACCTGCACGTATTCGTGGAGGGCTTGACAAATGGCGTCGGCCACTTCGGGAATGAACTTGCTCATGGAGCTGGACGAGACGTGGAACATGGCGTCCAGACTGGTCATCGTGCAGCCGCTGGCCACGTACTGCAGAAACACCTGCAGCTTCAGTTTGGCCGGAATCGCTAGCCGCATCACTGTGTCTGCCTTGTGAATTTTACCGGCTATCTAAAACAATAAAAACAAAGTATACACGGCTGCTTCAGGATAATCCATACTGCTTAAAGGTTATAAAAAAAGGGCTGTGTCGGTTTGACCTTTTTTTTAATGTTTGTACATCAATTACTTGAGCACTATTAAACCGATTTCAATAAACAAAAAAAATGAAAGAGCATAATTCAGAGCGGTGGTCCCATCCAAGTTTCGCAAGGATCGGCCCAATACTTAGATAGATAGATAGTTTTATTGTCATCAAGTACAGGAAGCACAATAGACACAGTCAATTAGCCCAATATCAATGACTTAGCCCAATATCAAGAAAAAAAGAGCATTCATCGATGTCAGGCTAGTTTCACACATAACCGGCAGTCAGATAACCGGTGTCGTTTACGAGGCCGATTATTATTTTATCATATGGAGCACTTTATACTTATCCGATTTTTGAAATCATATGGTGCAATGCAATTATGCCGGGTATACGACATCGGTTACTCAAAGCCAGTTATGTGTGAAACGAGCCAGTAATCTCCCCTTTTGGCCAATCAGGTGAACCGTACAAATTGAAAGGTATCACAGTCGAAGGTGTATGAGCCATGATGTCAGTCATGTATTATTTATTTGAATTAAGAATAAGATAATATTCCTGTATAAATGAACATTGTAAATAATATAGATGGTGTTTTAAGGCGTAGGAATGAGTTTATATAGTTTCAACCGTGAGTTGGAATAAAACATGTTTTTAGAATCATTGATTTAAAAAAATTATTTAAATTCTTTAGTGCAGAAAGGGACCAAATGAAAATGACAAATCCAAAACCACTTCATTTTTATGAAGCTTCCAATATTCTACGGAGTTTTAGTACCTATTTTACTTAGTTCATTAACTTTTCTTACAGAAAAATGTTTGTTTCTTTAATTTATATGTAATACTGCTTTATATTAATGTTATCTGTTGAGGAAGCTCTAACGCTAGAGAATAAGGGATTGATGGAGGAGAGGAAGAAGAATGAGAAGAAAAACGAAAAAGAAGTAGAATGGAAGAGAGAAGGAGGATGAGAAAAATCAAGAAAAAGAGGAGCGGAAGAAGAATAAGAAAATAGAGAAGACGATGAAGAAGGAGAAGAATAATAAGAAGATAAAGAAGAATATGGAGAAGGAGGAGAAGAATGAAAATATGGGGAGAAGAAAATGGAGAAGATGGAAAGGAAGGAGAAGAAGAGGTGGGATAAGACAAAAGAGACTATCAAATTAAATTTATATAGGTTATTACTGTAGTATTCATATAACTTGGCAGCGTGTAGAAGATGGGAGGGCTTGCTACATCTGAACCCAACTGCTGCCAAGTTATATGAAAACTACAGTACACATTCTAGAAATCCAGATTCCATTAATGGGGCAACCTGCTAGTACAGTAATAAATAAGTAGGCAAACCTTTTCCAGGAGAGAATTGAATGCAGCATCATCAATTCCCAAGGCCTGCATAAATGTATGTGGAATATCAATGTCAGCATCGTCAGCATAGGTTAGATATCTGTCTTCGCGAAATTCCTTCACCCACATTCTTCGTTTCTTTTTCCGTTCTTCGATCTTTTTATCTTCTTTCTTTCTTTTCATCAGTTCACGTAATACCACAGCCATGGCACAAACAACCCTTGGCTTATGAGACATATATATAAACTGA
Source organism: Conomelus anceps (assembly GCA_948455865.1). Lineage (NCBI taxonomy): Eukaryota > Metazoa > Arthropoda > Insecta > Hemiptera > Delphacidae > Conomelus > Conomelus anceps. Next base: position 110,235,044 of record OX418217.1, on the reverse strand, counting down.
AATCAGAAGAAAAATCAGAGCACAAAATTATTAATAAGTAGAAGAATAAGGAGATAGGGGAGGAGGATGAGGAGGAAAAGATGAAGAAGGAGAAGAAAAAGAGGACAATAAGAAGGAGAAGATAATCAGGCGTTTAAAAAGACAATTTCGTTGTTTTAAATAAGGAATCGAATATACATCTCCAGCAAATAATGATTAAAATGACATATAAAAAATAATACATATTTATATTTTGTATATAATTGCAGTTCTAGGCTACATCGATCACTTGATGATTGATGAGACTAGATTTTTTCGCTTTTTTTTCTCTGTTATATTATTATTTTGCATTTGAAAGTTGTATTTTAGTTTTGAGGTTATTTTAAGTATATATTATTGAATTCATAAACAATGCTCGACGATATGAAAGTATCATATGGGAAAAGATTTGTTTTGTTTTTCTTTTAATAACGCCTTTTACTTATTTTGCCATAAATATTTTCAGCCTTTCTAAATTGGCGTTTTTGTGCCACTCCCATCCGTGGGAGAAAATGTTTTTTATATATTTCAGCTGGTGTTGTCTGAATGGACAAATGTTTTATATAGTTTTTATAACATTGTGAATTATTATGTATTTGCTTATTGAAGGCAATAAAGAATATCGAATAGAATCTAATATCAAAACTGTATTTCTATTTAATATATGTACTCACTTATACTGGAGATACCCGCCTAATCATCAGAGGCTGATGAAGCTTCTCTTTAGAAGTGAAATGCATCCCTCTAGTATCTCCAGTTTAAGTGAGTGAAAATTAAATATTAAATTGGAATACAGTGTCAGTTTTGATAATAGATTGTTCATCAAGTATTTCGTCATGGAAAACATCACAGATTATATAATAGGAGTTGAAAAAATACATGATAACACTAGAGTAGAGTCTGTCAACTTATTCCTGGCAGTACGCAAACACATTTTTTTCGTCTTTACACAGTGTACACAGCCTTCCAAGTGCCTGTGCTGAGAAGTTTCATTATTCACATGAAAAAATATGTGAGAGCACCACACAGCATGAAGAAATAGATAGATAGATATGGCAGCGTCCACTGACCTCCTATAGAAGGGGTATCTGGATTTGCCAAAGATTTTAAGTTCTACTAAAAGAAGTCCTGCTATCATATGAGATAAAAAATTTATATGCAGTGTAAATTAAAATCATTATAATTCTAAAATCGTCATGTATGATTTGTGTTGGAATAGTGACTAATATACTCCGGAATGGAGTAAAAACAAAATTCTTGTAGGCTAATTCTTTTTTCAACTCATTCTTAAATTTACTGATTGGAAGTGTTCGGATACGGGCAGGTAAGATATTAAAAAGATGAATTCCTAAGCTCTTGACGCCCTTAGCGTAAAGTGTTGTTCTATGGCTGTGATCTCTTATTTGGTATCTTTGCCTTGTTTCGTATGTGTGAATCTGCAACTGTTTAAAATATGGGCGACAACTTGTTCGTATTGACTCCCCTACCATCACTCGTATTGCCCATTTCTGCAAACTGAAAATGTGAATCATATCGGTAGAATTTCCCCAAAAAGGTACTCCATACGTTATTAGTGAATGAAACAAGGCAAAGTAAACTTCTTTCAAGTTTTGGAGAGTCAATATAGCTCTCACGCTTCTGAGCACAAACACTGCTGAGTTTAATTTCTTTTTTAGATAATCGACTTAAAGTTTCCAAAAGAGTTTGCTATCAATCACTATAGTAGTAGGAAAGTAGTAGGTATAGGGTGCCGGTTTCATTTCCTTTTCCAAAACTTGATAAAACCCATTGCATGAATTGAAAAAAAAAAATGTGGATGCATATACTGTAAAAAAGTTTTTGTTTTACTTAATTTTGAGGATCAAATCAGGAATGTGACGTCCCCCATCTTTCTCAGTACACTAGTTTGGAGCATTTTCTAGAGCACCTAATCTCAATTACGGGTGATTTGGTGTGGCTCTCATTATGTGGCCGCTAACGGCCCTGTTTTTTAATGTTTTTACTTTTTGAATATCTATTGTTTATGTAAACTGTCCAAGGACCCTACACGATTTGAAGTCAACATACACGTAGGAATTGCCAAAATAACACCAGCTATGCTGGCAGGAGTCATGACTAACGTCCGAAATCGATATACTCAGAGTATGGAGATCGGGGGACTTAACCTAAATGATTTTGTCTTCAAAACTGGGTAGAACAACGCTTTACGTACGTTATAAAAGCAGAATAAAACTTTCATGATTCATACAATTAATTCTATAAGTTTGTAATAAGGAAATTCTTAAAACTTGAAAGGAAATTATGCTGCCGAACCCTGTACCAGTAAAGAGCCGACATAGGCGAGAAAAACTTTACACAACTAAGCTAAGAATGAGTTGACAAGCTATAAGTTAAAAACTAAACCATTTAAGTTCAACCTGACGCTTGCGGTAGCCTAAATAGGTTTCTATTTTTTTTTATTGCTGATGATGCCCACATGAGTCCGAGACTTGTGCATGGGTAATGAGGTGAATGATTACACATAAATGCCTGACGGTGGAGCGGGATTCGAACACACGACCACTTAAACGACAGCAAGCTGAAGTTGCGATTCTAGTAGTTTAAGAAATGTTCGAGTCAAAAATGATCTTTAACCTATCAAATTAAATTCACGACTTATTTTTTGAACAGAAATTCCCTTTGAATTGAATACAACCGATTGACTGTTATTTATGCATGAAATTGAGTTATGAGTTAACGAGGAATAAATAACCAACAACAATACAATAATAAACAAATTTAACCTACTCACCTATAAATAAAAAATAATTATTATTGTTGAATTAATTCATCATCGACTTCGAGTAAGAGAGTAAGGTTATCACTTTATGACAATAATAAAGAATAAATCGAAAGTTTCTTATCGATAATTTGGATCTCGATATATCAGTGTTTCGATATGATTCAATGCTAACTAAATAACCAAGCATTGGTTGTCCATATATTATAATTGAATTTGTATTACAAATAATAGCAAGAAGAATTAAAATGAACTCCTGAAAATCAATGGTAATTCTGATTATATGTCACATAAAATTAGTAAATGAATTTTTATATTTTTCACACTAACCTTATTTCAATCAAATCACCTGAAATTAGTCTCTCAAAAGTGAATACAATTTCATCTTACAGAAAATGATAAGATTGTTGTAGATATAAAGAAAGAACATTCTAGGAAGTATGGTGAATATGAATCATGTAATTGTAAACAGTATGTGAAAAATTTCCTGTTGATAGGTTCTGTCATGTTGGTATTGGTACTGTAAGGCCTGGTATGGCCTGAGGCATTTAGCCTTCGTATTTTAGTTACGTAAATGTCTGAACAGAAAGACGTCTCCTTTCCAAGGGCAGACACATTCCTTTCTAAGCCGCTCCAAGAGGCGACCAATCAGAGGCGACCTCGCCCACGAGCTTAAGTTGATGTCAGTATTTAAACCTTGACTAGAGAGGACTCGCTCTCCTAGAGCTCACTTGCAGAACAATCCTCCTGACGACTAGACCCGCGTGGCCGCCCGGCTAGACCCAGCCACTCCCTCTCGCCAAGCCCGTAAACTCCGACCAATCCATATATGGAAGCCGCTGACTAACTTCGCACCGCCATGTATTGTACTCAACAAGGTAACAAGTAAACGACTAATCCAAAACTCAAGTCTCTCATTACGTCTCACCTCTTACCTACCGAACCCTTTTTCTTTTTCCTTTGTAGTCAGACCCGCTCGGTCCACTACAAAGTGGTGGCAGCGGTGGGATTTATTTTAAATTGATTTATTTTAAATGATTTAAATAATCTTGTAAGAAATCGAGACGTAAATTAAAGAGTTTGAAATATTTTGTTGAATTATTGTTGAATCATGAAATGTAGGAAAGTTAATTTCAAAAGAAATTCTGATTTAAAGTGTAAGCATAAGGATGATAGCCTATTACTGAATTTTTTCAATTACTTATAGAATTGTTGATGCTGCTTCAAGACGAAGTATAAACGAATTAATTGAGAACTATAGAATCTTTGAGAGATGAGTGCTGGACTGAGTTGTTTTCTTGAATAATTTTATTTTGTGTTTTGTGTCCCTTTGTGCTATGTATTCATTGTTTTAGGATTGATTTTTTTTTTTTTGATTGGTTTTAATTGAAATTATGTGTTGTCTTTTGATTTATGGGCTTAAGAAAATCAAAGATTAGTAGTCAAATAACAAATGAAAAAATAGTGGAAGAGTGTTATCGACCCTTTGGTTCAAGTCCCATGTCGAGAAATTCAGATTCAAATACCCAAAGTAGGGAATTGTTCATGAAAATAGGAACTAGATCTGCAGAAATAATCGCGTATTATGAACATAGAATTGAACCGTTACTTCCTCACTTATTAGCAGCTCCACCAAGTGTACCAGTAAATAATTGTGTGCCAGTGTCCACACCTACGTTTGATAATAGGGCAACCGTAAAAATAAATGTCAAAAAGAATAGTAAAGGGCAGTGGAGTACTTCTCCTTCACCCTCGCATACGTCAGTACGGCCGGAACCTCCCGTGTATCCAACAGATTTGAGTAAAGTTTCGAGTACATTTCGTAACGCAGTTGCCTACGAAAGGGGTAGACAGGATGCAGTAAATTTGTATCCCCTCAGTTTGACTGAAGCAATTTATGACGTTCCGAAAACAAAAACTCCCAGAGTATCAGCCGTAGCCAACGCTGAATATATGAATATGGAAGTTCAGAAAAAATATTAAGAAAAGAAATATGTCGAGAAGCTATTGTCCCCAACCAACGTATTATTTGCCAGTTAGCGATCCTGATACGTTATTAGAAGGCTGTGAAACTATTTTAAGATCGTTAGTTCAAAGAATAATCGAAGGTTATGTTAATGGATTTACTGCCTATTCCGGTGAAACATACGTTCGACGAGTAATTGTGACAAAGCTTGAAATACGTTTTAGAAATTGAAAATTAAAAATAATAATATAAATATAATTAATTCTGTTAATTTTGATTTTTCATGAATTTTTCTTAAATTTTTGAAAATGACTACTCCGGTAGAATCTTCGGCTTTTAAGTCTTCTTTGGAAGAACAAACCTGATCGACCATAAAAGAAATTAGCAAACAACTTGACACGAAAAGTTCCCCAGTAACAGTAAAGGATTTTGCATTAGCTAGTGTAATAGAACCCTGGCACGGCGACACGTCAAAAATAACGGTCGGTGATTTTATTTCACAGATTGAAAATGTAGCTACTCTCGGAAATTGGTCCGATTTGGATAAAATAAAAATAATTTCCCTGAAGTTAAAAGGATCCGCTTTAGTATTTTTTAAAAGTAGTCCATCCACTAACGCACCTGATGTGACTTACGAAGAAGTAAAGCGCGCATTGATCGAACGATTTACCGAAAAACTTCCCGATCAGTACTACTACACTGCTTTGCAGTCAAGTGCTCAGAGAAAGGGAGAGAGCCCCGAGCAATACGCAGATAGGCTACGTGCTATTTGTGAGAGAACGATACGGAGATCAGAGAATCCAGTTGAACAAAAGATTCTAAACGAAGAAGCAGAACGGAGACTGTTATCCGCTTATCTAACCGGTCTCGAAGGAGAAACGGGTAGACAAACTCGTTACAACTTCCCTACCAGTATGCGGCAAGCCGTACAGTTGGCTGTAACTATTTCCATAATTATTTTAATTGTTCACAAACTGGAATCACTCAGGTATGGTAAATCATTGAAACTAGGATAAGAGGAACATTGGTTTGGAGTACAAAACATTTTAGATGTTACCTTTTTGGACATAAATTTATAGTAATAACCGATCATGCACCCCTCAGGTGGTTGTTAAATTTGAAAGACCCAACATCGCGGCTAGTGCGATGGGCGTTGAGATTATCTGAATTTGAATTCGAAATCCATCATAGGCCTGGTAAAAATCATGGAAACGCCGATGGATTGAGTCGGTCCATACGAAAAATAGATTTTGAAAACGCTATAATTGATAAAACTTTAATAAAAGAAGTCCAACGTTCAGACCCTTTTTGTAAACAACAAATTCAGAAAATAGAAACTGATCCACAAGAACAAGAATTTATTTTGGATAAAGATGAAGTACTGTATAGAAAAAATCAGAGTTTTGAAGGAAATGAAATAACCTATCAATTAGTAATTCCTTCTGAATTAACCCAGAGAGTAATTAAATCACACCATGATACTAAATTTTCAGCTCACCAAGGAATCCATAAAACCTATGAAATGTTAAAATCTTTATATTTTTGGCCTGGAATGAAAAAGGATGTACAAGTGTATATTCAACATTGTTTATCTTGTCAAGAACGTAAATCTGATGGTCATAAAAAAGGTACCACTAGTTTTATTCGATCCCGTAAATGAACCATTTGAATTAGTTTCATTAGATATTACAGGTCCCCATCCCATTAGCGATACTGGAAATAAATACATTTTGACTTTTATTGATTACATGACCAGATATTGCGAAGCAATACCAATTAAAGATCAAACCGCTGAAACTATAGCGAGAGAGTTTGTTAGAAATATTATTGTTAGACACGGAGTCCCACGAAAATTATTAACGGATTTAGGTAGAAATTTCGTTTCAGATTTATTTAAAGGAACATGTAAGCTTCTAGGTATTAAAAAGCTTAATACAACGAGTTATCGTCCTGAGACGAACGGTTTACTAGAAAAATGGCATAGAACTCTTAATGACATGCTATCTCATTTTGTAAAGAAAAATGGAAAAGATTGGGATGAATATCTCCCCTATGTGCAAATGGTGTATCGTAGTATGAAACACAGTATCACCGGTTACACCCCATATTTTCTTTTGCATGGACGAGAAATGCGTTTGCCATTAGAAGCAGCGCTAGATGTGAATATCGAAACTGAGAATGAGATTACGGAAGATGAGAGAGTAGAACAACTGAGAGAGAAGTTGTCTGAAGCGTACAGAATTGCGAAAGAGAAAACGAAGAATGCACGAGAAAAGAATAAGAATTATTACGATGTAGGAAAGAAACATATTGAATACAAAGAAGGAGATTTTGTAATGATCTATCAACCTTCTTTACGACGCGGTCCTAAGCGCAAGTTCGCTAAACAATGGGCTGGTCCGTATAAAATCCTGCAAAAGCAAAACGAATACAACTATAAAGTAAGGATTAGAAACAAAGACGTTTTGTTACATGCCAATCGTTTGAAACCTTGTTCAATTCGCAAGCAGAAACGAAAACGTATTCAAGAGCAACCTCACCGGTTGACCTCGACAAACGGCCAGACATTCCTAAACGAGTGGGAAGGACAGGAATTTCGCGACCTGGCGCGTGGCTCATGTCTGTGAAACGAGTATGTAAATGAAGAACTCGCAGTCGCCACTCCTCCAAGCGACCCACACATCACATCCACTGAAGAACTGACTAATGAAGATGAAAATACTTTACTGAATGAAAGTGACTTGATACTGCAACAAGAACCGAACCATCCCAGACGCGAAAGAAGAATACCTTCGCACTTGGATGATTACGTAATAGACTTATGAAATCTAGACAATTGAATGATTAGATTGAATAATGAAGTTTAATAGGACTTAGAACAGTTGTTGTATCCCTGTACTGTAGGATACAAGCCTTTTCTTTTCTTTTGTTTTAGGTTTCCTGATTGTAATCTTCATGATAATGGAAAGTAGCGCAACTCAATTAAATCCTTGTCAGGAAAGAAATTGTTATTTAAAGACTGGATTAATTTTCCTAAAAGAAGGAGATGTCTTATTCTCCGGTGACCGATGGACAGTTGTAATTAATCTACATGTACAAGACTATGATGAAATACTTTCCTCAGCTAAGAAAGCTATCTCTATGTTAACAATTGAAGCTGAGGATGAAGAGAAATCTAGTTCGATACTATTTGTTAGGAAAACAGAGTTAACTAGAATGCAACGTTTAGTTGATCGTTTGGAAATTGAATTATTAGCTTTTAAACAAATGTTACCAGTTGAGATTCAGCAGAATAGATCTAAACGTGGTTTAATTAATGTTGGCGGAAATATTATGAAATTTTTATTTGGAACTTTAGATGATGATGATTTAATAGCAATGAATAAAAAGATTACTCACATTGAGCACCAGTCTCAGTCCATCACCCATTTAGTTGAAGATCAATTAACTTTTGTAAAGAGTATGAATAAACAAATTCAAAATCATGGTATAATTTTAAATGAAACTTTAAACCTTTTAGCTGAAGTTATAGAAGAAAATAATAAATTAAATACCAGCCTATGGTCTGAAACTAATGCACTTCAAGAAATGTTGAGCAAGCAGAGAGGAATACACACACTTGTTAGAGAAGTGGAAATTACTTTAATTTTAGTACAAAAAGAATTACTCGAACTAAGACAGTCATTAGATGACACATCTGCCGGACGATTAAGTTCTTTATTAGTTCCACCTCAAAATTTATCAGAAATTTTAAAGCAAGTAGTTGGAAAATTACCGCCAGGTATGGCGTTGCTAACCACTACTGAAATAGATAAAATTTATGAACATTATCATATAATTACCACACATGCTGTTTCCACTATGAACGGAATCCGTTTATTCCTTGACATTCCTTTGAGATCTCCTAACCGATACCGTAAAGTGGGGTAACTTGAAACACTTTTCAATTTCAAAATCTTGTAACTTTTGACAGGATGATTTTTTCAACAGAAATGTTACTCGCCCATATTGGTCCTATTCCAAAGAACATATTTATACCTTGAAATAAGAATTTTTGATTGGAGAAATATATATTTTTTTTATTTCAAGTGTGTTTCAAGTTACCCCACTATATGGGGTATCTTGAAACACGCACACAAATCAATAGTTTTCATCAAGTTAGAGGTGTTGGAGGTAACTTGAAACATAATATAAGTTTTAAAAAAATACTTGAGGTTTATTAGAAATAGGTAGTGACAAAAATTAGATGAAAAAAGTCAAAACTATCAAAAAATTATTGAAAAAATTGATAAAATATTTTTAAAAATCTGCTTCCACAGAGAAACAATGGCGTCCTCTCCTTATAAATATAGGAACCAGTTTCTGGACAATATTTTCAAGCTTTACAGAAGCTATATCATCTATAGCCGGAAAAATGTAAATATTATTAGCTTTGCTTGATTTTCGCATGAACTTCATCTCAAGTTTTCCAGTAGTCTCATCAGAACATAAAATTTGCGCAACAAATGTTTTCTTTGCTGTTTTTTTTATGTTTGCGTCATAAATCAGTTTGACCAGTACAAAATCATTGTCATTAAAATCATTAAAGTTGAATTTTGCCACATTATCGTTTTGATCCAAAAAATAGTCAGACTCATCATGAGCAATATTTGATTCATCATGAACATCAGATTCATCACTTATTTGGCACATACCAGTATCTTTCTCATGTTGAGGTTCCAATGAACTGTTAGAAAGGCCTGGGCATGGTTCATCAATATCAGATTCATCACTTTCTTTACCCCTTTTTGCACTTGAATTGTGAAAATCTTCAGAGCTTACACTTTTACCTGGAGTTATATGTATTCTCTTCTTCCGTTGTTTTACATTTGAAGATGTATCTGTCATTCTACTCTCTTTTAGAAATGTTTCCAGTGTCCCACACCAATTTCTACCTCTTTCCTCCTGATCTTGATTACTTACTGGCAATCGCTTCAATACTTGTTCAACATCAATGGTATGTATCCCAGTGGCTCTGAAGCCACTAATTAAATTTTTTGAACACGCATCATCAACATTTAAACTGTCAATGCATTTTTTCAAAAGTGCTGGGAATCTGTCTTTGGGAATGCAGCCGCGGTTTTTAATTTTCCAATCATTCAATGTTGCACGCCATTTTCCTTTTAGAGGACGGAAAAAAGCCACATCCAACGGCTGGCATAGGTGAGTGCTGTTGGGTGGTAAGAGTACAAAACGAATGTTATTTTTTTCACATTCTTGGACTATATTGAATGAGATGTGGCTAGATAAATTATCACCCAATAATACTTTGGGTGAATTGTCAGCTAATCTTTTGAAGTATGGGAGAATAACAGTAAGGAACCAATCTTCAAAGATTGGACCATTGAACCAGGAGTTTTTTGAGCGGTTGTACCTGGTTCCTTTTGGACCTCCAATGGTCCATGAATCATATAAATGCTCAGCCTTGTAGCATACATATGGTGGCAAGAGAATGCCTGAAGCAGTCCCACAAAACATCACTGAAATACTAGCTTTGGAACTGTCTAAAATCCTATCAGGATGTTTACAGCCCCGTCGTGTAATAATTTTCACACGGCCGGGGTCATCCGTAAGGTTAGTTTCGTCATAGTTTATGATAGCTTCTGGTGAAACACCTGCCAATGAATCTTTCAATTCCTCAAAATACTCACGTATCAATTCATGACTAACCTGAGCTCTTGCTCATTTTATATTCTGGCATAGACGTTGCGATAAAATACCCTGATGTCTAATTAAAAATCCTCTTACCCACTCAATTCCAGGCATGTTGTTGATAAATCTTGGCTCGTTTACCCCTCTTTTATCTAAATGGGCTTTAATTATCAATCGTAGATCAAACGTTGTGAGGGGAAACCCCCACTCACTAGCTACAACTAATCCTTGAGTCAATACTTTTTCATCCTCTGCAGATAAAACACAAGGTCGCCCAACATTCATTAAATGCATACCTCTCATTTTCCTACTCAATGTTGCAGGTGAAATACCATATTTTTCTGCTGCTCTGCGTAGGGTTAGTGTCTTCTGCTCAATCTCCTTGATTGCTCTTGATAAAGTCTCATCACTGAAGTCCTTGTATTGATGTGCCCCTGGCTTCCGTTGGTAATTCCTCACCATGCTTGAATCTGTACAAAGAAACAAAACCAAAAACTGTAATTTTGCAGCTCATACTTCATATCAATGAAATAAATATGAATAAGGCCAGATAAAACAATAAAAATCAACAAATCTGTATGATAAAATTGAATTTGGGGTGACTTGAAACGTGTTTCAAGTTACCCCACAATTGTACTCATTGAAAAAAAAATTGTTTATAATTTTTTCAAAAGCTTTTAACCGTAATCTATGTGCATCAACAGAAACAGAAATAAGTAAGGTTTTGCTACACCTCATTCCAATATGATACAATAATATTTAGTATGATTTCCACATGAAGTTTCTATGAGCATTTTTTAGGTTAAAAAACATGAGATTAAAAAAATATAATAAAATTATGCTTACCTTTGATATTAACTATCAATTTTCGTAAATAGTATCAGCTGAAGTCTTCCAGAGTGAACACCATACGATATAACCTCAAAAATATTGTTTGCAGTGCTGCCACTACCAACATTAAAAAACTACCTCCGACTGTTTCAAGTTACCTTGCTGTTTCAAGTTACCCCACTTTGGTACTTCAAATTATATTCCATAAAACCCCTTCCTTTCAAAGACGCTGAGAGTGGACAATTCCTAGTGACAAAAGTGAAAGAAGAATACTTAGCTGTTTCCTACGATGGACAGAAATTTGTTACAATGACTCAAAGTGAAGTGAACAACTGTAAAGGAGAACTTTATTCCCTATGTCCGCCGAATTTACCAATCAAGTCGAATATGAACAGTTGTGTTTATCAAATGTTTATGGGTCAAGATGAACAAGTACATAAACATTGTGAAGTTTATCTTATGAACACACCGTTTGAACCAGTTTTATATAGAATACCAGATAGTAAGGCCTGGATCTACAGTGTCTCTGAACCAGTACGACTAGTACAAGAGTGTTTATTCACAGAAGAGAGCTCAACTGTCGACGTTATCAATAATGTTGGTATTCTTGAGAACGTGCAACACTGTTATGTGCACGCTGAGAAATTTACATTATTGCCTTCAACTGCTAGTACATCTAGTACTAACATGAATCGATCAACCATATTTGTGCCTGATATTGACCATGTACTTAGTTCTCAAGACAAAATGATACTGCAAAGTTTTTCTGTACCACAGAACAGATCGAGTAAGGCTGTCGGAGCAGACCGCATTCAACAGCTGCAGCAGCACAACGGGCTTTTCCAGGGCGTCGGCTTACGTCAGCTGAGACGAGAGTGGTCTGAAGTGGGTCAGTCATGGTCACGAGGGTCAGGAATTCTTGGCAACGAAGATGAAGATGACGATTCGTCCGGAACCACCACCTGGTCCCTAATCACCTGGACGCTGATCATCACACTTTCCCTGGCTGTGATCGTCCTTGGGTCATTGCTACGGCGTCACCTCCACCACAAAGACAGACGATGTTTTTGTCTCCCCCTTACCCTTGCTGAACGATATCGATCCCGATCAAATTCCAGAAGAGTCCCGGAAGAGAGCGAAGTCCCCTTCCCGGCCATTTACACCCTGCATTCCGCGATGGAAGAGTCTACAAGTTCCCAGTCAACACAAACAAAGGAAATACCTTCTTCTCCTGGGCACGTGATTCCATCAGTGCGCTACGCAAAGCCTGGTTTGGTGACATCCGTCTAATTGCAGGTGATCGACGACAACAATCCATTAGTCAGGTGACTAACGAAAAAAAATAAATAAATAAAAAGGAGAATATACAATAGTAAGAGTACCATTTTAACTTTTACATTATTTGGTTTGATTTTATGTTAATTTTAATCATCATTTTTGTAGAATTAGAATTATAAAGGAAACTTAAGTTAACATTTTATTTACAAAAAGTAATTCACATGCTATTTACGTATTGGATATTTCCACACACGAGTACACTCGACATTATCGTCATCAATTCTTTAGGGAAGTATGAAAAAAAAAAAAAAAAAACTATGAGAGGATATATATAATGCAATAATTTCTATGTAGTAATTTTTTGATTTTGTTATAGTACTTTTGCTTTGTGTATTTAGGCACATGTATGCGGCACTTAAGTACAAATGTATAGTAATTTGCATCTAATTTCATTTGAGGTTGGTTACGCTTTGCTATATATATGTATACACATAAGAATGTTTCCTTATGAATGTTTCGTAATGAATAGAAAATGACAAACTATTGATGGGTCGAATTCCCTCAATTACTTCTGAATGTAGGATATATTCTTGAAATGGAAATATAATCGGTAGACTATAATAATTCTTCTCTTTGGTTATTTGCAACAATTAGAATACTGCTATCTTAGAACTGTTAATCGTCAACTATGTGTAAACCAGCAGTTTATTGGTAATAGGGTCCGAAATAATCGTAATATTTTTTTTTTCTCGCTTGTAATTTCGAACTTGGAACATGGAATGAACTGTAACTGTAGCCTTGCCTAACCTAACTTTTTCCATAATTATTTTAATTGTTCACAAACTGGAATCACTCAGGTATGGTAAATCATTGAAACTAGGATAAGAGGAACATTGGTGCTTTATGTTTTTCGTCTTTTGGTAAATGTGGTAATGATTGTCTTTTGTCTCACTTTATGAACCTGTACTGTTTTGTGTTTTATGATGTATGAGTGTAACTGATCAAAATATGTAACTGATCTATGTAATCACTATGATTGATATGCTTTGCTTTTACAGGGCTTCCTTTTTGATTTTTGAAGTAATGATTTATAATTTGTAAATGTGGATGATTGATTGGAGTGATCGGCTGAGAGAAGTTGTCCCAAACCCCGTTTTTTGCTATGTTTGAAAAGTATAAGTGCCTGTAGGTGAGGCACTCAACTTTTTTTTTATGGGGGGGAGTTATGTAAGGCCTGGTATGGCCTGAGGCATTTAGCCTTCGTATTTTAGTTACGTAAATGTCTGAACAGACAGACGTCTCCTTTCCAAGGGCAGACACATTCCTTTCTAAGCCGCTCCAAGAGGCGACCATTCAGAGGCGACCTCGCCCACGAGCTTAAGTTGATGTCAGTATTTAAACCTTGACTAGAGAGGACTCGCTCTCCTAGAGCTCACTTGCAGAACAATCCTCCTGACGACTAGACCCGTGTGGCCGCCCGGCTAGACCCAGCCACTCCCTCTCGCCAAGCCCGTAAACTCCGACCAATCCATATATGGAAGCCGCTGACTAACTTCGCACCGCCATGTATTGTACTCAACAAGGTAACAAGTAAACGACTAATCCAAAACTCAAGTCTCTCATTACGTCTCACCTCTTACCTACCGAACCCTTTTTCTTTTTCCTTAGTAGTCAGACCCGCTCGGTCCACTACAGTACTATGACAAGTTGGTTGGCTACCAGTAGCCCGACTCGGCAGTTGATAGACCCTACCAGTAGGTAGACCATAATTAAATTTACGATTCAATGTCGTATGTGCCAGTTGCCCGACCCTACCAGTAGATAGACCCTAACAAAACTTTACGATTTAACCGGAAACAGCTGGTTTTTCAATAATGCCTGCTGACGGCTGTTTCGTTGTCGCTTGTCGGACCCATAGTCCCACTTGGCAGAACATAAAATATTTTGATGAATAATATTTTGATTATTGGAAATGCATTGTGTAGTTTCGTTTTTTATTGCTCTGTTCCACTTCGGTAAGTTTTGTAAATTTTACTTGACGTTGAATTAATAAAAATATTTACCAGTGCAATATGTTTGTGTTTGTATTTATCACGGTAGACGTTAAGCTTGTCTTTTGGGCTTCTGTCACTTGTGACATGTTGCTATTGTTTTCGGAACCCACCTAAAATAGTAGGTCCACCATGTTCCCCGTAACACAAACGCACAAACGGCGAGGTGGAAGTACCCGTAAGGGTCTCCCACCATTGAAAGCCATACGCTTATTATTATTGTTTTCAGATTTTGAACATTAGGTCGCACATCAAGAGCGATTTTGAACATCAAGATCGATGCATCAATAGTATACAGTCAAATCGCACTACTACTGATTACCTCACATGTTACAAATCTGGATTGCACTTCCGTATCTAATCCATGTATTTTAGTTGTATGCCATTCTATATCAAATCTAAACTCTACTGTATCAGGTTTATAGTGTTTTACTAAATAATGGTATATTTGGCAGCACAGTATTATACTTGTCTGCTTACTGGAACATCGTTATATACTCTGTACAGGATGAGTATAAATCATTGAGCTCATGTCATAGGTGAATAAAAAATTAACAAATTAATGTACCAACGTGAATATTAATTCTTTGAAGACAATTTCAAACAGTTTCATTCACTACAACTGACAAGCTTAATGCATTTCTACAAACGTACCTATATTCTTCAGAATGAGTATTGAGCACAGTTCATAGAGAAATAACAGTACTACAACGCGCCCGTCTTGAAACAACAGTTTGTATACTTAGGTGCTAGAATTTCATATGACCTCCAACGAACACCGCTTACTTTATTGTAGCAATGTGAGCAAGGGTGGAATCATTGCAGTTCGTCCATTAAAGGCCAAGGTTGGTTAAAAACATGTTTTCAAGTATTAGCAAATTAAGTACCTAAGTATAAATTTATTGAACTTGTCATGACTTGAAATAAAACTATTTGAAATTGTCTTTTCGATAAATGTACATAAATTGAAGTACACCAATTTGTTTTTTTTATTCACCTTTGAAATGCACTCATTGATTTATACTTACTCTGTAGCTTTTGCAGCCGGGGATGAATGTTGTATTGAACACACTTTTAAAAAATCCACTCTATATTGACTATGTAACTAGCTCAATTATTGAAAATAATATGACAAGCCATTTTTTCGTTAGTATTAGTGTTAAACTTTCAGTGGATGCTCAAAAACTGTTACACTATCTTTTTGAAATGGAAACATATAATTACTTGTTTATAAAATGAGCAATTATTCACTCTTTTAAATTTTGCAATAATTCGATATTTTCTCTGTGTCTAGAATGAAAAAGATGTAAAAAAATATCAACCAATGAAGAAAATTTTCCAGGTCCAAAATGTTGAAAATCGGATAATTTGAGGACTTACTACCTCAATCGGAAAACGGGATGCTGGTACAAAATGAAACAAAATACCAATATAATCTTATATTAAGACAGCATTTAAACTTAGACGGGAAGGTAAGTTGCAAATTTCCTTTCAATCGACAAAGTTTTACCTTTACGAAATCTTATTAGGCAATTAATGTCAGAGGAAAATGTAATTTTCAAGTGATAACTATCAATTCAATTCTTGTTATTAAGCTTGTGAATGTGACTAGCGTCTTTATATTATCACATTTATGCAATAATTTATATGCATCAGTTGCAAAAACTGTTATGCTGGCGCAAATACTCCACATTTTACATGCATTTACAGGCTGATACATTTACATGTATAGTGGCATGATTTTATTTCATTTGCGCCTGCAATACAGATAGTTCTGGGCGCAAACATAGGAATGCTACATTGTAAAAATCCTGTATTGATTTGTAAAGCTGGTCACTAACTGAGGGAGCTCGTGTGAATGGAGCATCCGATTTGTTGAAATGGGCCAGTCATATACTAGCAGAAGATTGCCACACGGCGGTGCGCAGTTATCGGTCGTTTGTACAGATTTCTTGTTGCGCTTCAAAGCTTTGTGCGCAAACCGATGTATGCATGCCCGTGAGCTTCCATTAGAATTAATATTTGATGTTTTGACTGATTGCTGGTTGTGTGTTTTTGTCTTATAAATACTTATAAACTTTTTATGGTAAATTCAGCGACTTGCAAATTGAGAATAAATAATATGTTTACTCACTTCTGGCCAAACCGTTTCGTTTAGCCAGTGAGTAGAAATATATTGTAAAGAAATAAGTGAGAAAAAATATTATTTATTCTCAATTAAAATTGACTGAAAGTCCTTGAATTCTATCATAAAAATTTAATATCAACAACGAAGATCGTTAAGGAACAAGAAATCCAGGGAAATACTTATCATTGTTATTGTTATAGGAAAAAAAACATTATTGCTAATATATTTTATTATATGTCTTAAGATCAGGAATAACTGATCCGCTGCAGGAAATCAGTAGAAACTGCGACTATTTTTAGTTTATGTGTATATTTATATTTCATTTCGTGTAGTTTTTAATAATTGAAATTCAGTATTTTTTAATAAGTCATTGAGTCATAATAATAAATAAATTATTAATTTATTTGCTTACAGCAATGCCGTGCAAATGAATAATCAGCCATGTATACGTTACACACACATCACATATTTGTAAGTTCAAATTTCACGTCTATTCTCTTATTCAGTCTCCTTCCTTTTTCTATCTACTTTTTATCTATTATCCGTACGTATTCTAATTGTTATATTAATATTACAAAGCATTCATAATCAAACAATAGCAGTATAACAATAAATAGGCCTACGACTAAACTGTAACAACAAAATTGAGATATACAACACAACCATAACGTTAACATATAAACACATAAATCTAAAAGCATGACCAAATTTGAAGCGTTAAAATCTAAATCTAATTAATAGAACAATTTCTATGCAGCAATTTATCAGAGTAACTCATCGGTTAAGCATGACCAAATTTGAAGCGTTAAAATCTAAATCTAATTAATAGAACAATTTCTATGCAGCAATTTATCAGAATAACTCACAAACCTAAGAATCAACACTTCAAATTGAGGAAAGAAGTTCGATTGCTTTCAGCACAAAAAGGTATAATCGATTTATTTTAAATCAATCAAATTTTAAAGTAGTACCATTTCTTTATCAGCGTCTGACAGCATTATGTAATGAAGCTTGAACGAATGTTACTATACTTTGGACAACGTATTATAAGTGTTCAATATCTTCTCTTTGATGCACGTTGCAAATGAGACAATCTGACAAGCAGTTAAATTTTTTTACCTCTATACCAACATACAAATAAAAGGGCACATTTGTAGCCATTTGAGTGACCAACTGAGTGACTGAACGAATTATAACAGTAGGCACCCGAAATCTAAGCTGTTCTATCATAAAAGTCTACATTTTTTAATTTTGTTCAATTCAGCATATGATTAAAATCTACATTAACATAATAACATGCCAAGGGCCCCTATAGACGCAATCTTAGAGTCAGCTAAGGCTCAAACAAAAGATTTCGGTAAAAACAATTTTTTAATAGTACTGGGTGACTTGAAAAATATAAATGAACCTAGTATAAAACAATTTTTGCGAATTATTTAATAGGTTTTTAGAGATCACTGGCCGACTGCTGTATTCGTTTTACAGACGTCATTGAAGTAGGTGATTTTAAAACTGACATTGCAATACAGAAAAAAATGACATAAGATTTAAAGGATTTCATATACATGAATAAATTGGAAATATAAGTTCAAGAATATTATGAGTCACAAGACCATCGCAATCAATAATTAATAACATCCTTACAAATGTAGATGACTGTAAAACGAAAGTAGGTGGCTCGGAAGCATCTGATCATGACTACCAAATCTTAGCGGTAAGGTTTGCAGGGCCACAAATCGCTAAAAAAGAGTAAATCAACGAATGTGCTTCAGCGATGTGAACAGGGGAATTTACGGAAAGCATAGGATATTTCAGAATTTTCCAAATTTATTTCAGAATTTACAGAATGTTACAAGAAAACAGGAGTAGGGTTTACAGCATTAATAGTTTAAATAACGAATATGATAGTAGCATAATTATTTAAAGGTTTAATATTACTATGATTTGTCCAGTTGCAAAAGTTCCTGTAAAGCCGCGTCTCCACCAACCGAACATGCTCGGCGAACAGTGTTCGCTGGAGTTATCTGATGTCGCCAAACATTGTTTGGTGTGGGTGCCTTCTCGAACATTATGATCGGGTGGTGGGAACCTGTTGTTGGCATCGATCTCTATACTACTACAACCTGTAGTAGTAGTATAGATATCGATGGTTGTTGGTTGTCACTGTTCGCTCACAGACTGAAATTTTCAATTGAACTCACAAACATGTTGGTGACCCATATGTTTCATGTTTGTCCGTTTTTTGTATTCGCCAACAATGTTTGGCAGACATGTTTGGTTGGTGGAGACGCGGCTTAAAAAACTAACTACACAAAACTGAAAAGTGGATAACTGATGATATCTTTGTAGGAAGAAGTAGGATTAAAAATTCATATGATGAATTTAAATTATCTAGAAATATGTTGAATGAAGACAAGTACAAAGCTCTAAAGAAAATCTATACAAAAGAAGTGAAAAGAGCCAAAAGTAAGAAAACAGCTGAAAATTTCAATAATAGTGTGTACTTTAACGCAGCAGTGTGGGATGTAATAGACAAAAATAGGCATGTAGCTCAAGAAGATGCTCATACTAGTCTTCCCAGAATAATTAATGACATTTGAATTTGAATTTATTTCATTTCACAAAGTACAAAATACATTATAAAGAAATGCAGGAATATAACTGATCGAACAAAATAATATAAATACATATATTTATATATTATAACTAATATAACCAATATAACTATTATATTTAATTAAATTAAAAATATTTTATGTTATAATAAAAACATATACATATATAGCATAACTATTCCTTCTTTTTTTGAAATAATAATTGCCCACATAGACCTGTTTGGCCTGTTCGTGGGAATCTTTCATTGGAAAATTCTGAAATATCCTATGCTTTCCATATTACATAGAGGACATCTAAGTACAATTTGATGAAGAGGATTTTCCTGGGCACATCGTTCACACATGCAGCAGTGTCCGCATGGCACTGCTGCATTGAATTATAACTTACTAGCATTTTACCCAGTCTTGCCCGGGAATACAGTTTGGAGTTTTCCTTTTCTGGTAGATAAGCACAAAATTACGACATTGGGAAGGGTGAGTGAATTACCATACAATGTTTATGCCATGCAGTTCATTTGTATGAAAAGAGAAGTTCATAAATGAACTGTTTTTAGCACAGATGATGTGAATTGTTAGTTTTTCTTATAAAAAATAAACTACCTTTTCAGTAACTTTGCAGCTCTACCAACCTGCATAGTTTTGTGTTTAGTTCTTTCGATTAATGTATTACAGGAAAAGCTCAATACAAACAATATGTGACCTCACATGACGCTGGGTAATTAGAATCTGTAAATTTGATACTAATCTGTTGCTTTGACTTAAGAGACATCATCTATATTATCACCATAGTGACATATCATGTTATCAGCTATTCTATGAGCCTCCTGCATCTGAACACGTTTTGAAACAGTAATAGTGCCCATGAGTGACATTTGAACATTCATTTTTAAAAATCTGAAAGGAAAAGCAAAATTCAAGCATGAGGTGCACTGAATTGAGTTTAGAGGAAGCTTTGTGCCAAATCGTTGCCGTTTTTGTGAAATCAATAAGACAAAATGCAAACACAACCCCCCCCCCCCCCCTGGTTTAATTCTTGTGATACCGGACTCCACATGTAATTATCATGTCCACATTATTATACTAACCATATCAAAACTGATAGTATATATCCTCTACCTTTTTAAATGAATATTTCTGATTCTCGTACTGTATCAATAAGTAGCTCCCAAAAACGGTAGATGGGTTGACCAGGCTTATAATAAAGCAATATCAATATAAAAGTACAAAATTAGATTAATTCATATAATACTGACTTTTTCACTTCTTTAAATACTCCTAAGCATTGTTGTTTATGTATCAAGTCTATTTTGAAGAATGTGGAGTCAGCACACTCCCAAAAATAATTTCTAGCTTGCTCTTACTTAACTACAAAGAAGGGCGAAATATTTGGATTCATCCTGAATTCGAGAAGACCTGTTAAGTATCCTGAAGTCAACGACAACGACAGTAGTTTATGTTTCTTATATTATATTTCTTATTATATTATATTTCTTATTATATTATATTTCTTATTTTATATTTCTTATTTTATATTTCTATTTTCATCACATTACATCATTTTTCTGGGAATACTCCCATTTGATAGGTGATTTGTCAAACAATTTCCTCCTTGTAAACAAATAGGAAATTTAACTAGTAAAGGAAAAAAAGTATCAGTCAATACAAATATGATATAAACAAAGTCATTGAGTCCTTAAGATAGAACAAATGTGAGCACCATCACTGTTCAGATTTGAATCCGTCTGCCACGGAACAGTACACTTTATCAATTGAAATTATTTTTATCAATTTCTTGAATAGCTTCAAATTGTAAATTTTTTAATAGTCTCAGGTAATTTATTCCTGAATAAGAAGGGGTTTTCTCATATGTCGCTTGTCTATGAATTGGATACAACAGCAAATGATGATTACGTGTGGAGTAATTATGCCTCACTGTACAAAATTTAAATTTATGAATATTACTCTTTATGAAAATTAATAATTAATATAAATGTAGATGGCAGGCAACACGGATCCCATTTTTTTGTATACTTATCTGTTTTTATATTGTCTGCATGTTTCATGTGAAATAAATAAATTTGAATTCATATTTTTTTTTCTCAGGTCCTGATATTGTTACTACGATACAAGAAGCTAAGTTTGAAGTTTCTATTTTGTTTGAGAGATGTAAAGAAGTTGACGAAAAATTATCCCAGGAAGCTTTATAGTTGATTAATTGATTAATCTTATTAAGCTTTGCACTAAAACTGGTTTTCTTTTTATCCCTTTTTGGAAGCATATCTGTCAACTGTTTATGTAATTTCATGACAAGAAATGTAATTCGTTACACATGAATAATAGGCAGTTTTTTAATCATAACAAGACATCTTAATCTCAGTGTGCATGAGCAAAATATCAATAATGTTAGCGTGATAAAGAGTACAGTATAAGCGCATTTCACTATTTTTTCATTCCCTTTTTTCCTTTTTCTTAACTCCACTCACTCTACAGACAGTGCATGCGCAGAACTGGTTTGAACAAGGAAATAAACAATAAATAAATAATAAGTTATCGCTCATATCGCGATGGTCAACAATATATTATTTTTTTCTCAATGTATTATTACTAGCTGGTTGCCCGATTCAATTGAATTGGGATGTCTGGAACCTGATATCAGAGGTCTAGACTCGATTATAACAATGCACTCAGTTTATTTTATCATCGACAGAAAACTACAGGTACGTGGTTATTATATATGATTTATTAGTGTATGTTGTGGGAGGCTGCACCTCTTACCGGTGCACCGTAAAACTAGGCGGCTGATTGGTCGATGAAAGTCTATGAATTTGACTAGACCAATTAGACGCCTTAGTCCCGAGTGTACTGCTAAGCGATGTACCGCCTATAAACTCACCTAATCTTCACATTACATCAAGTTCTGGGATATTTCCAATTTGGCAGGTGAGCTTGTCAATAATAGAGTAGCAACTGGTTTAGTCAGCTAATCTTTCCGGATCCTTATCATGTAGGTGTGCATTTTGTCTACAGTTGCATTACATTCATCATATCAGTTGTGATGAATTGTATGCAGATTATCGTGCCATCAAGATTAAGTGATATAGAGGGCATGATTCTTATTTTGACTGTGCCCATCCTAGATACTTGACTGACAGATATTGACCGACCTCTCATTCAAAACAAAGTTGTAGCAATAAATTGTAGAAAGTAAATTGCCAACACAAAGCCCCATTTTCATAATATGTTAATCATATTTGCTTTAAAGAAAGCTGCATAAATTATACTATTATGCAATCATTGTATTGTGACTGCCTTTGAGCCACAAGTGAAATGTTAGTTCGCTTGTGTTCTCAACATCTCACAATTGGCTTAAACACATACATTTCATACTTCATTGCACACAATATTTTATCTACAACTTTCGATAACTTATTGTAAATTTAGCTTGCCAATCACTTGGATAACTTATCCAAACTAACAAAGCCCACAATGCTTGCTAGTTGACAATGTTATGGGATTGAAACTGAATTTGATTTTGAAATGTTTTCTGATCAGCTGATGTGACTATTCATAATAATCATTATAACAGTAATGCTGGATTCTCATTGGTCTAGAGTCCATGATGTAAAATTACTCTAATTGCATAATAGCTTCATTTTACAACTGTTTTGTCAAGCGTGAATGAAGTCCGCTGTCATGACTTTAATTTTTAATCTCTTCTACCGGTGCGTTATAATTTAGTCTTAGGTAAAATACATTTACAAATCAAATATGGCAGTGATTAGAAGGATTTTCAGACTCTAATGTTGAGCAATCCAAAGGTCACCCTTTGAGGTGCACAATATAATCCAATGGTACTGTAAATTTATTTCTTATTAATTTTATTCACTCAGACTAGAGGGATACATTTTAATTCTTAAGAGAAGTTCCATCAGGCTGATATAATAGAAAATAAAGTCTACAGTGTCAAGTTTATTATGGCGTGCTACTGCAGTGGCTCAGAAAAAAAAACCTCTTGAACTAGCATATTTGTGCGTTGGCCATTTCGTATTGCTGCAGGCCTCCAGCCGTATCTCAGGAAGCATTATAACACCGAAATAAATAATGTAAGTGTTGGGGCCTTATTATAAAGATCCAGTGTAGCCGCTGTAGCGCGCTACGATAATTTAGGGTAAATTACACCAGCCGGGTTAATTATATATAGATTGAGGCACGCGACTGCAAAGGCTCTGTATATTATACAGAGCTCTGTGGCTCTGTATATTATACAGTGTATAATAAGTCTATACTAGCAAAGCATTTTTATTGATTATTTTTAAATAAGTGAAAAACTAATATGATACTACATCAAATTGTTTTTCAACTATTGCTGGGCTTCTTCAAAAATGCGCAGTGTGTGTCATTTTGTTGAGAAAAAAAAACGAAATTACTTTCTAGTATACAGAAGAGCCTCTATCTAATATGCAGTATTGACATCAATTTCATGTTTTTGAATTATATAAAGTAGGTACTTTTAAAAAATTGATTGAATGACAGCAAAATACAGTTAACTACCTGGTTAAAGAGATAAGCTGTCTACACATGGGACTAATTGAAAAAACTAATTCAAATACTCATTGATAATTATTGGTGAATGTAGTGAATAATGCAAATGCCTTTCATCATTAATTTATAAGGCTAAAACAGAATTCAAACTAAAACTAGAATCACTTTTATCAAGTCATGCAACTCAACACAGCATCTCAATAAAATGATCAAAGTAGCCTACAAAAGTATAATCACTAAAAATAATTAGTAAGATATAGATTAAAGTATTTTTTTGGAAGATTACTTCTTGGAGACTCCAGTTAAGGAACATAAGACAAGTCAAATCTACAAATTCCACAATCTTATACACTATAGTTACCATAATTACTATATCAATTAGTTGAAGTAAGGCTTCATTTTGATGTGAAGGAACTCTTTGTACACTATTAAGCTTCAACTAAATATTTTTTCAATATTTCTATATTTTCAAGACTTTTAAAACTGCGGAAGCTTGCAGAGTTTCCTACCAATATAACTAGGTTTTTGTTTAAAACTTCTATTGTGACTCACCAAGTGATAATCACCTCGGCTTCTTTCACATTACAATTGTGTACATCGAGATTTTGGTTAATATATAGCTATTTTTACATATAGGCTATAGTAGCTTCATACACATAAAAGCAGGGTACAGTTAGGAGACCAAGTCTCTTGAACAACAGCCTACTTGAGTCTTAATCTATTTACTCTTTCCATACACCCAACAGCTAGCTTTCTTTCGGATCTTATAAATAAGATTTTGTTTTGAAGAATTACCAATTAAGATATATATAATATGTAACAGTACGGTAAGAACCCAATGTATTTTAGTACCGGTATTTGTATATCAGTAATAATATCAAAGGTAAGTTGCGGCGGACGCGTTTCAAACTATGTCGTTCTTCTTCGGCGCTTGGTTGCGACTCGAAAAAGGTCAGTTATGCACAGCAAGTTTATACATATGAATAGTTCTACTGCAGTTCACGAAAAATGGATATCCACAACAATAAAGTTTATATAATAGTGTGTTACATCAAATAAATTACGTGTAAAGAAAATTTCACTGATGCTCTTCATATCATTGAAATTTGTGGATTACTTCAAATTCATTCTCAAATTTTTTTCTGGAATATGACCTATTTCTTTTAGTGAAGATTGAAAATTTTCACCAAAAATCTTTTCACTACAAAAAGGTCTAGGCCTAACTGCATGACAGTTATAGCCTACTAGACTTCAAAAGTTCTCAGGCAAATACATCAATTCCGATTTTTACTTGGATAATAATGGGCTTAGGCTACCGTACCACTCACTACCTCTGCTATTATTAAACTCAGTTATAATTATTAATATTTTTATTTTAACAAATTGAAAACCAATTGGGTAATTTTAAGGAACCGACAGAGCCTTATTGAAATCGTACAACCCTTGGCTGTTCGTCTCTTAAATTGACATGCTATAAAAAGCAAAAGGTTTGGTTGAAATACAGTAGTCAAGATCAGCTCCCTGCTTAAAGTTGAATTATTCAGTTGAATTCCAGTATTGTATTTAAATTACAACAAACCAGCAAGTTTTTCTTGACAATGTTGGTTCATTTGTTTGAATCTCAAATTTTTACTGTCATAATGCTTCTTATTGTATTAATCTTTATCTAGGCTGTTGGCATGATAACAAAGTGAAGAAAAAGTTTGTTGGAATAGGAATACATCTTTTAATCTCTTTTCAATTTCAATGACCAAGTACAGTACACTCATATTTTCAAATATGACGGTTCACTTTTGTGCTGATCGCTGATTGGTTAATTTCAAACTTCATGTCACCGTTCAAACTTCCAATGCCTTCTTGTATAGAATTTCAGCGGGTTACCGCGGCTTGTTTAAAATCAGACTTGAAAATGGCAAAGTTTAAATTATTCACAGATCACATTCATATTATTCAGAGAATAGGCGAATTGAAACATTATGAATGACTGGTCAACATATTTTTGTAGTATGTAAGTTGTGCATGCATATCAACTTATCAACTCTCGTTATATATAACCAATAAAAGGAAGATGAAAAATCAAATAATGGATTAACAGGAATTTCATTGCTAATTCTCTTAATAAAAAACTCGCTCTAACACAATAAAAGGTTCCTTTAAACAAAGTGTTTATGCAAATAAAAGTAATGTACAAGCTTATCTACTCTGGGTATATAACAAATGTAAGAGAGATGAATAATCATATAAAAGCTGAACAGAAATTTTATTTATAATTTTTATAATAGAATACTTGTTAGATCACAATAAAAAATTTATTTTAACAATGTTTTTATTTAATTAAAAGTAAAGTAACAAATAGTTAAGGCAATGTATCCGGTACGCTTTACTTCTTTCGTAAAGTATAGCATCCGTAAATTTTTAATAGCCTGTCAACTGTAAAGTATTATTTTTGTAAATTTAATTATGGTCTACCTACTGGTATAGTCGGGCTACTGCCGAGTTGGTCTACTGGTATCACGCCTGTCAAGTTAGCACGATTAGCAACTGCTCAGTTTGGCTGTCAAAATAATAATTTTCCATATTATTAATTTTTTTGGTGAATTTTACTTCTGGAGTGCGATTGATAATGGATTGTGAAGTAAGTGGTACACTTAGCGAAATAATCGGTAAATTATAATATATTTTCAGCTTACCTTTACTCCATCCTAACCTAAAACAAACTTCAGGAATAGCAATGTCTTTCAATGAAGATATACCTATCTTCAATTGAATTTTTTGTTATGTATTTTCCATGTTTATCGTATTCATTATATTATTGGTAATTGTGCCGCAGATGTTAGCAAAGAAAAAATAACTTGAAACTTCACCAAATTGTAGTATTATGACTCCTGATCACAATTATCAAGTTTTTAAATGTCTGTCTCAATTAAATAATTAATTATTCAATATTGAAAACCTTTCCTTTCGAACAGAGCCCCCAAAACGACTATCTTCAGCAATTAACTTTAATTGAGTGTTTAGAATGCATGAATCTTTGCAACACAATAATTTGCATTTTAATTTAATTATTTACTCATGCAAATCTCATACTTAATAAATAAGGCATTTTCAATTTGCTCCAAAATCTCATCACTTTATGCATCGCACATAATTATACATAACCTGTAGCCAGCTAGCCACAGCCTGGGTTTTAGGCTTTTGGGCCACGACCTTTTAAATCTACACATGTGCGAACATTTCGCGCATGTGCAGAAGCGTAGTCTGCGTGAATGGAATGAAGTGGAATGGAAACTGGAATGAAACTGCATAACCAAACCTTTCCTAACCTGGCTAGATGTGACTGAACCACCTTTAAAATACCTTTTCCTACAACTGCTTGTAAAGTAGTTCTTTACGTACTGAAAACTAATAATTGTAAAATACCTCTTTACTGCTCCGCAAGCGGTAAAGTACTTTACGCTCACCAGCTGTTTTCTTTGCGCTTCTGTTTTGATTTTGATGTCTTCTCATTGGTGGATCACGGAATCCGTGAAATTCACATAACCTCAAAAAAGGCGAACGCTAACCAAATCCGCGCATGGTCTGTGATGTTACAAACTACAAGCTTTTATTGAGTTGGAATCCAGAACTGCAGTTTTAGGAAAAATATTGTATGCAATTCGCGCATGAAGCTTCTTTATCGCTCTCGCAAAATTACTGCGCTCCGCTACGCGTTGCACAGTAAATGTTTTGGCTCAAGCGATAAAGTCGCGCTTCACGCTCTTAATACATAAATAACTATTAAACCTTCTAAATATTTACAGAGGTGGTTCAGTCACATCTGGCCAGGTTAGGAAAGGTTTGGTTATGCAGTTCCATTCCAGTTTCCATTGATGTTCTGATGTAGATGGCACTCTAACTATCTGTTCGTCTATGATGTTATGCTTAAGGTACTATAAAGGCTTTTCAGAGCCGTATTTATGTTCAAAAGGTGATTTTTTAATATTGAATAATTAATTATTTAATTGAGACCGACACTTGAAAACTTGATAATTGTGATCAGGAGACATAATACTACAATTTGGTGAAGGTTTCAAGTGATTTTTTATTTGCTAACATCTGCGGCACAATTACCATATTATTGACTCCAAAGCTAAACGTTTGATGACAGATACCAAGAAACTTTGGCTCAATTCCATTTGAAAGGAATGTAAAAATATTAACTTTTTATGTGAATTCAACGACTTGCAGTCAAATATTCATTAAGAATAAGTAAAATTTACTTACTCTGTAGGCCGAGCGCTTTCGAATCTTTGAGATCCGTTTTCAGAGGCGTGTTCCTTGATTATCAATGTCATTTTTTTGGTTAGAAGAATTATTGTGGTTTTTTTAAAATGTTATCAAAAAGTTTGTGTGATTTAGATAGATAGATATAAGGAGCATCCGTTGACCTCCCATAAAAGGGGTATTTGGATTTGTCAAACGTATTAAAAAAAAAGAATGTTAAATTTGTCAAATTTATGAACTTATTCTAACTATTAATTTATGTTGGCGTAATGATCGATATACTCCTGAACGGAGTAGAAACAGAATCTTTTAAACTCTTTTTGCAACTCAATCTTGAATTTGTTAAATATGAGTGATTTAAAACGGCTAGGTAAAATGTTGAAGAGATGAATACCTAAGCTCTTGACACCCTTAGCATAAAGAGTTGTTCGATGAGAGTGATCACGAAGTCTATTTCGCTGCCTTGTTTCATATGAATGAATCATTAATTAATTTACTTTCGTTTTTTTTAATAATGCAGATAGTTTCAAGAATGAAAACACTTGGTAAAGGAAGAATCCCTAACTGTTTGAAATGTGGGCGACAGCTTATTCTTAATGACTCGCCTACCATCACTCTTATAGCCCACTTCTGCATTCTACTTCTTAGATTCTCGAGTAATTTTTTGTTATTGCTATCAGTTAAGTAATCCACATTAAAATCTCCACAAAGAAATATAATTTTTCCTTTATACTTCATCGCTTTAGCCAGTGCAGATCTAAGAAGCTCAATAAAGATATTGAAGTCAGAATTTGGAGTGCGGTAAACACAAAACTATTATTTTTTTGTTCATAGTTCTTAATTTGAGTTCAACGGCAGAAATTTCAAATGAATTCTCGAGAGCCAGATTTGTCAAATCCCTTCTATCACGGCAACCGGAAACTGACCTCCCGCGAACGAAAATACATGAACCTCCGCGCTCTTTTATCCTCCTGCTATAGTGAGCCCTCAAAACATAATTGGGCAAGGAGAACACCTCTAACTCTTCGTCTTTCAACCAATGTTCAGTAAAGCAAAGAATGTCTAAGTTTATGTTTTCATCCGACAAAAACAGTTCCAGATCCAATTTTGCACTCACAAGACCCTGACAATTCACGTGGAGGAGGTTGCAACCTATAAAAAATTTTCTGTATCAGATTCGCCGATTGTTGGAATATTATTACTAATACAAATCCCAGAACGAGCTTCTGACGTATTTTTGTTGAAGCTTTGTTCTGTGATAATATCATTATTTGGTCTTACCGAATTCCCAATTATATGATTTTTTAAGAGTTTTATGAGTTTCTGTTTGCCTCTGTATCTGTTCAAGTGTAGACCGTGTCGGGTATAGTCCGTGATCTCAAAGTTACTTAAATCCAATAATTCTATATTTTTCATGCCGCTTACTTGTTCACGGAGCCGTGAATTTAATTTACTAACGTTAACATTCATTAGGGGTCTATCATATCTGAAAGGTATAGTTGAAATAGTTACTTTTGTATGCCTAGCCGTGTCCAAGATTTTTTTGAAGTTTAAGTCAGTGGGTTGTTTTGTTGTATCTGTAACATCATTTGTCCCTGCCAAAATTATAACATTGTCGTTCATACCAAAATCACGAGTGAAGTCCTCGATGTCATGGGTTACCGAATCAAATGAAGCCCCCGGCTTCGAGAGCACTGTCACTTCAAACCCGCTCCCTTCAACCTCATCGTTCAGCTCCCAACCGATATCCCTCCCGTGGCTATCTGATAATACCAAAACTTTTTTCGTTTTTTTTGTTTTCTTTTTTGATTTATTTATTTTTGGATAGTTTCTATTTACTCTCTCAATAAAGTTATTGTTTGCACAAACCGTTGAAATTTCAGGTTCAGCAAAAACATCAAAGGAGTTTTTTCCCTTGAATGCATTTACCTCACCTGGAGTATGAATATGTGTGTCACCTGGAGAATAAAAATTTCTATACTCTTCTAACTCGAATTCTAATTCCTTATTTGTACTTCTTAAAAAACTGTTATCTGTTTCTAAGACCTCCATTGTAGTTCTCATTTCAGATATATTTGCTGAAAGAATTTTATTTTCCTGCTCTAGTTTGATCATTATTCGCATTTCATTTTCCAGTTCATCTATACGCGATTGCATCAAAATTAATTGAGATTCATTCTCTTTCTTACAAGTTTCCAACTCTACTTGGAGATTCATTGAGTGGGATATTATATCATCTCTCTGCTGCTGTAGCTCTATTTCTCTTAGAGAGTCCCTATTAGTGGAGAGCATAGTCTGGTGAGAAGGTGTATTAACAGATGCGTTTCTGGTTTCAACTGTCGATGACCTTGGAGTAGGGGTGTTGTTAATTGTTAAAGCTACATCAATATCAGTCACGCCTACAGATGAACGGAATGAATTATCAACCCCGGGTAAGGACAATTTAGTGCGATTAACTTCGTCTGATAATTTAAAATTATGTATGCTAAAAGGTGTTGAAGATGTTTCATCAATTGAAGGCGAAGAGTTCTCAGGTGAGCTGGAAGACGTCGATGGGGTCGGGGACGGATAGTTAGAAGAATGATTATGAGAACCTTCGACAGTCAGTACCTTGTTTTCATCGGGGTCAGTTCGTACAAACGCCGAACACGCGCTTTTCAAACATCGCCATACAACGCGTACATCGCTGCGTCTACTGTCTCGTCTATATCTGAACCCGTTAAACTGAATGCCTGGTTTTTTTTGAAGAGTTGTGAATTTTTTAATTGCGCTCATTTCGGATTGCGTATGAAAGGATAGGATACTATAATCGCCAGTAAAGTAGTGTTATTATTCAGTAAACCAAACTTAACAAAATACACTACAATAACTATAATAGCACTATACTACAATAAAAACTAATAATAACATGAAAAGGCTATAGGTACCACACCTTAATACTTATATTAATTTATTCCAAGCTCAACGATTACAACAATCCAATTATTCAGATAACTAGGTCTGATGACGTTAGATACACTTTCAATTATATCATTCAGGGAGAGTACATCAAGTTAGTGTTGTTTCAACATTGAACCTGATAAGCAGATTGCCGTTCCGACAACTTGCTTTCTGGCGATAACAGATAACCTGCCAGCAAAAGGAATATCACTGAGACGCTTTATAACAAGTAACGAAAAAGTAGTTTATTATATTCAGATTATTATTTTACTATGAAATTGAAAAAAAAAATGAATGAATAAATAATATTAATTAATTTCTATTGGCGACCTACAAAATAGAATGTTTCAATTATAAATATACAAAATGAGATGTCCTATTTGAATCACCCTGCTTTTTGCTCTGATGCTAAAATCAAATTTGTGGCATAAAATGATTTAATCCTGCACTTTAATCGGGCGTATCCCGTCCACCACCGGGACAAGCCCGACGAAATGCTCAGAGCGAGGCTGCACAGGGTTTACAATTCTCACACCTCTGCACAACGCTCGCAAGAACGGCAAGGACACATAAATCTCCACCCTCAAAGAAGATCAACTACAGCAATCAGAAATTAGGCAGTCGCATCAAAACAGAAAAGGTACAGATAAAATACCTTTATATATCAACTCTTGTACTAAAAAGCAGAGCAGAATAAAAAGAGGGAGAAATGAAATTGAAATGAAAATTTAACTGTTTATATTTACTAGTTTATTTACTGTAAAACAAACAAAAAGTTTCGTTATTTTTTTCTTATATATTGCCTTATTTGCTACGATATAAATTTATAATAATTTTTTTACGTTACAATGTGTATCATGTATAAGTTATATGTGATTTTTAAAAATATTGGAATGTAATCAAGTAAGAGATTTAATTGCAATTGATTTAGTATAGGCTAATTAGAATCGGTTTACGTGAAATAGATTTAGATTTAAAATAGATTAAAGTAGATTTAGAACAGAATAGATTTATGATTTAGATTTTATGAAATGAGATTTTACAATGATTAATTTAGTATTAAAATATGTTGACTTTACTGCTGTATTAAAGGAAAAGTGATAGGTTTGAAAATATTAGTTATTAGGAAATAGGCTACCATGAACTATAACAATGTGTTGAGTACTTTTCTAACTAGATTTATAATAATTTAAACGACTTTATTAAGATTTTAAGTTTTTACTGCTGTATTAATAGAAAAGTGATAGGTTTGAAAATATTAGTTATTAGGAAATAGGCTACCATGAACTATAACAATGTGTTAAGTACTTTTCTAACTAGATTTATAATAATTTAAACTACTTTATTAAGATTTTGAGTTTTTAGGTTATAAAAGACACGAATCTACGTTCAATTTCTACAGGAAAAGTCGAAACAGTTATCTTATCTGAGCTCCAAACAAACACAACCGACCGTCACCACTGCTCAACTCCAACTCCAATTTAAAATTTAGTTGTTCGTTGAGGATGTTTTGTTTAGTGTGTGTGATGTGTTTGTATATTTCAAATTGTTCCAAGGTGTTGAGTTCGTGTCCTTTAGATTTTATATGTAGAATGTGTAGGTTGGTAGTGATGTCAGTAAAAGTGTGTCCAGTTTGAATGATATTGTCGGCGAAATTCAATTCAGCTTTTGATGTCAATGCTTGAAAATGTTCCTTGTAACGTTGTTTGAATGTGCGGCCTGTTTGTCCTATGTAGAATTTGTTACAATCAGAGCAGTTCAGTTTGTAGATCCCTGGGAGATCGTATTTGTTTGTGTTCAGTGTGATTTTGAGTGTAAGTACATTTTTTATTTTGTTTTTTGTTCTGAATGAGATGGTGTGGCCGGCTTTTTTGAAGATTTTTGCTAGTCTGTTTGATTGTGGATTAATGTATGTCATTGTGATGTATTTTTTGTCAGTGGTGTTGGTGTTTTGTTTTTTGTTTGTTATTTTATGATTGAGTTTGTCAATTAGGTCGTGTTTGTAGCCGTTTTCTTGTGCTAGGTATTTTATTGTATTTAGTTCAGTGTGGTAATTGTCGGTGGATAGCGGTGTGTTGTTGAGTCTGTGTAGCATTGACCTAAATGCTGAGTGTTTGTGTTGTGTTGGATGATTGGAGGTGCTGTGTATTAGGGTATCTGTCATTGTTGGTTTTCTGTAGATGTTGAAGCTGTGTTGTTGGTTTGCCTTTGTAATTGAGAGGTCTAGGTAGTTGATTGAATTGGTTTGCTCATATTCAGCTGTGTATTGAATGTTCTTATGTATTTTGTTTATGTATGATCGGAGTTGTTCACATTGACAATTACAGCACTGAATTAAATACAATAAAATACCTAGCACAAGAAAACGGCTGCAAACATGACGTAATTGACAAACTCAATCAGAGTAAGTAAATTCTACTTATTCTTAATGAATATTTGACTGCAAGTCGTTGAATTCAAATAAAAAGTTAATATTAACAACGCTGTTTGTCATGGAACTAGAAATCCAGGAATGTAAAAATAGTTCTATACGAAACATTACACATTTTTTTTTTCAATTTATTCATATACATGTCATAGGCTTAACATCAGTCAGCATTGACAATAGTCATACAATATAGTTATTGACAATACATAATATAAAGGTCTTACAATAAAAACAATCTCAACAAACAGTTTTTTCCAGGTGGTAAAATCACAGTCAATCCTAATGTTATTATTAATAATAATATTAAATGATTAATAAATAAATACACAACATCAAAACACTAGTTTTACAAAGAAAATAACTTATGATTCCTAAAACTTAAAAAACAATAATCAATTCCAAGACCTCAATGGATAAGAGCCCGCCAACTATAGGGACATTCACGCAATAACCAGTCCTTGAGCCTTCCTCTGAAAATTCCTACTGACTGCGCTTCTTTCAAGTGGTCTGGCAATGAATTGAAAACTTTTTTACCCATATGCTCAGGGCTCAGCTTGTAAAAAGTTGTACGATGAGGCTCAATTCTTACAGCATTCCTTGACCTTGTAAAATGACTGTGGATATTGGTGCCTGTTATCCATTTTACTTGAGAATTATAGGCAAAAATTGCCAAATAATAAATATAGAGTGCAGGAACAGTCATAATCCTTGCTGATTGGAAGAGGGAGCGACATGAAAATCTAGGTGGCTTCCTAAACATAATCCTGATGATTCTTTTTTGGGCCCTAAAAACTGGCAGTGAATGAGCACATCATTGCTTATCTCCATTCTTACTACTGTGTAGCTCAATGCTGATGAAATTATTCTATTTTATGAATAAAATTCCATGAATGTATAGAATAGAATATAATGTTCTAAATAAAATGTATTAAATTTTTACATCATAAATAATTGGGAAGAGATTAGTCATGAGCAGTGATTAGTCATTAAAAACATGAGCTGTGCTGAGTATCTGTTCAGCCAGAGGAAATGAACACAAGCGCTTAGGCTCCACCATCATTTAACAGCCTATGATTGAATTAGGGGATATTGGAATCATAAACATCAAATAATGATATCATTGCAAGGGCACTTGTATTTACAAGGCATTACCAGGTTTCATGTAGGCCTATATTTCTGAATTCACAGAAATTGTAGTCATTTTCATGGACTGAATCATTGTACTAATTTTCACCACTTAACTGCTTCCTAATCTCAGGCTTGCCTAGATCAATAAATACAAACATTTTTATCATGACTATCCATAGTTTTTGGGGCAAATGTCCTGAGTCATTTACATCTGTCTTTGTTCACACTAAATTATGAATCCTAGTAAAAAACAGTACAGTCTATTGTTTAGGCTTACCATTCGTCCAGGATTTCCCTGGACAGTCAGTCTGGGTTTCAAGCTCATGTCTGGGGTTGATATTTGTCCAGGTTTCTTGCAGAAATGGGGAAGAAGCGCTTGAATGCATTTTTAAATGTATATATTTTCATTGTTAAGAATGTAAACCCAGTTTTATATACATATAACTAATAAATAAGTTATCACTAAAATACTTTTTAATAAAAGAATATTATTCTCACATTATCAAGTATTTTTTTAATTCTATTCTCACTTTCTCATTTAACAAAAAAAAACCTAATGATTGTACTCTCATCACACCTTGATCTGTTCTCTATACAGTTTATGGGGTTGGCTCCTAAAATGTATGGTAAGCCTCCTATTGGTTCACTTTACAGCTACAAATCCATGAGTTTTCTTCATAACTCTGAACAATATTAAAAAGCAACAGAGCTCTTTCCTTCTGGAAAGTCAAAAGGCCTTGATATTTTACTTGCATAATGTAATATGGAAACAATCTTAAAAGAAATGTATTGCAATCTAGCTATGTGAAGTTGCAGTCAAAACAGAGCAGTTCTTTCAGTAAGGTGCTGAAAGCAATGTTGCAACAGAGCAGCTCTATCAGCAAGGAACAAGAAAGAGGCTTTGGAATGTGGATACATGGAATGCAGGTCTCCATTCACACCTGAATTGCTGTATTCCCCCACCAACCACCACCTCTCACTTCCACTGCACTCAGCCATTATCACTTGGTTCAAAACCCAGATTGAACCTGACAGTAATTTGTATGTGCTGTTTGCACCAGGTGCTAGCTCTGTTTTAAGCATCTTGAATAGTCAAGCTTCAATGTAAAACGAAAAAAATGTTCATATGCATAATAGAATAATTCAACATAGAAATCCCAGGCCATTACATGAAACTGGTTACTCTAACGATGCTCAATTTGGGGAATCATTTCACCATTGAAAATATAACATGCGCCACCTCAGAATATAGATTAATTTAGATGAGGCATTCTCAACAAAATTTATCCAGCCACTAAGCAAGAATCACCTCATCCAGTCTCCTTCATAACAAGAACCCCTGTGGATTCTCAAATTCAGAGTTGAAAATTTTCTCATTCTGATAATGTGCTAATCTATTGATTAACTTAGAAACCTTGCCATGTCACAGTAGCCTACCAAGTACCTGAAAAGAGTCAATTGAGAGTTTTTACTTTTTGTTTTACAAAATTAGGGTTGACATTTTGAGGGAATATAAGAAGCTTAAAATTTTCTGTTAAATTGTGTCTGTTTTTGTTCAATTCCTTTATTATTGTTCAAGGTTTTTCTTCAAATCTGGAGTTTTTGTACCTTTATCAGTACACAGTTAATTTTAATTCTCAGTTCTTAATGAGATGAGTTGAATCAATTATTTCTAGAACTTTTAGTTTGGTTCCAAACTTTTTCAAGGACTAGCCTAATTTTTATTTTTGAAATTGATTTTCACTTCAATTGACATTTTATGAAACAGGCATCATGGGTTTATTATCCAGAGTAAAATGCTACAAGGTAAACCAACCAATCATGGGCTGGTTAAGGATAAGTTTAACTTATGCTTCAATATTTATATTTTAGATATGTCAAAAACATTATCCAAGTTTATGAAATTCATATTTGCAATTTGTAGCAAAGAAAATGCTTTGTGAGACAGTTTTTGACTAAAGGTTCAAACAAGATTGATAAAACCTTATTAATAGTGTTTTGGAGATTTTTTTTAATTTTCTGGAAAAGTAACCTCAAACCCTCTTTTAAAACAAATTTACAAGTTTGGTGCTGCATGGTTCCATGATCAGGTTAGGTGGATGGTCAAAAATAACAGAGAGAAAGTTTCAAGTAGGCCTGCTTTAATTTGTTTTACTAATACAATAATACAGATCTCCCATTGACAATACTGCACAAACTAGATTAAATTTACTTTGACACATGAACCTGGGTTTAAATGTTCAATTGAAATGTATTTGTGCCTCAAATCTCTTGAAATGTGGTTCAAGAAATGTGATTTTTCAAAACATTTGTGGGAGAGTACCAACCAATTCCCTTTTTTAAGAAATAGCCATTTATATAGTCCTTATTTATTGTTAGAGAACTTCATACACTTCCTGCTGTGTACTCCAAAGTGCCTAGAGCTCAACACTCCCCTTCTCGCAACTGAATTTGAATTTGAATTTTTTATTTATTTCATCGACATTTAAAATCTACAAAATACATAACACTTTTCCAGGATAGACAGTGAATTACAAATACATAATAAAAAGATATGTTATAATAAAAAATAAAATATATATATATATATATATATATATATATATATACCTATCATACAACATATCAATCATTTTATAAATTTTAAACTATCCATAGTTGAAATAATATGAGCCCACATAGACCTAACTGGTCTGTATTGTGAGTCAAAGAGTCCAGTACATTGACAAAAATTTATGCTACTTTTCTTATTATATATATTTTTTCTATTCAAATTCAAGCACATGCGTTCACACCCACACGCACACCCCCCCCCCCACACACACACACACCACTCACACACAGACGTGTCAACCACAGAGATGTAACTAAAATTGTAAAAGTGTTATATGCAATTGACAAGATAATGATAATGATTTCAGAGACAGGGTAAGGAAGATGGAGTTAATACAACCAGAATAAATTATAGACCTATGACAAAGAAATCTGCGTGTACATACATATTAAAAGAAAAATTCGCATACTTACATATTAGTATGACAGGAAGATAAGTGAATGGAGAGAAATATAATCAAGTGTACAAGAACAGTCTTGATAAAAAACAAAAAGCAAACAAAGCCACACACACACAGAAGGAATAAAATAAGAAAACTATTCTGCATAAACTGATTTAAGTAGCATTTCGCACTGTTCATCACTCAAGGCCAACAACCACTCAGTTATGATTCTTTTATACTTGGACATGTTGCAGACACCAGGACGACTAATTCCAGATGGAACATTGCTCAAAATTGTGTGACAAAGATAAGTGATATTCATATCACAGGCAGCACGAGCATTAGGTGGTAGGCCAGAGTGGTGCATTCTAATAGTGCCTCTTGTGTTATAATTGTGTGTGGTATTTGTATTGAAATTCATACTATTCTTGAACATATACATAAGAACAGTCTTGATGAAAAGCTGTCTAATTTTAAGAACATCAAAAGTGCGAAATAACTGCTCAGACGAAAATCTCCTACATAGACCAAGACCGGCTTTTATTATGGCTTTCTGAGTGACCATCAATTCATTCAGCAAAGTCTTTGAGGCACAACCCCAAAGAATGATTCCATAGAGAGCAACAGACTGAACAAATGAAAAATAAACCATTCTCAGGTCCTTGATATTCAGAATTCCCCTAAGCTGACCAAACACATAAATCATTTTCCTGAGCCTGCTGTTCAAATATCTGATGTGAGGGACCCATGTTAATTTACTATCAATGTAAACACCCAAGTATTTATAATTAAACACTGTTTCAATTATCTCACAGCTACAGCCCTCACACCAATCAGACCCACATGTATGAAGTCTTAGCTTCAAGTCAGGTGGAGGAGCACGACTATCACGAAGGAAAACAGGCAAGCATTTGGTCTTTTTTATGTTCATACTTAGTATGTTCATATCAAACCAACCCTTTAACAGCCTCAGTTCCCTCGAGGCAGTCATGTAAACCTGTTCCCAGCTGTTGCCACTAGAATAAACTGCTGTGTCATCAGCAAATAACAACATCTTACCACACATGTTTTCCTGGATGATATCATTGATATAAATCAGAAACAATATTGGACCAAGAGTGCTTCCCTGGACCACGCCATAATTAATGAC
The DNA here is from genome assembly GCA_948455865.1 of Conomelus anceps. Lineage (NCBI taxonomy): Eukaryota > Metazoa > Arthropoda > Insecta > Hemiptera > Delphacidae > Conomelus > Conomelus anceps. The sequence continues at coordinate 110,196,240 of OX418217.1, read as the reverse complement.
TTGAGGATCACTCTTGACATTATTAATACTCACTAGTTGATGACGATCGGTCAGGAAACTCTGGATCCATGAATGTGCCACACCAGTAATGCCCAAGGCCTTCAACTTATTCAGCAAGATATTGCGGTCAATTGAGTCAAAGGCCTTAGCCAGGTCAATGAACACCAATAGAATATATTTATTTTCATTAATACCCTGCCTCAAGTAGTCACTCAAATTGAAAAAGCAATTTGATGAATTACGATCATCCCTGAAACCAAATTGGCTGTCTATTAGTATATTGTTTCTTCTTAGATAATCGACTAACTGTTTCTTAAAGCATTTTTCCATAACCTTCGAAATAAAACTGAGCAAGTTGATTGGCCGATAATTGTTCAGGTCGCTTTTGTCTCCCGACTTATAAAGGGGAACTACTTTAGCCAATTTGAGGACATCTGGAAAGTTACCTGTTGCAAAACTACAATTGATTATATGCCGAAGAGGCTCAAGAATTGAACTCAAATTATCCTTCAAAAGGCAAGCAGGAATATCATCACAGCCTGGCGCAGAACCACCTCGAAGCTCCAATATGCAATTTTTTACATCTAAATCAGAAACATGCTGTAAAACAAAAACTGAATTGCACAATGGGTGGTTATTGTAATTAAAATTTAAGTTTTGATTATTAATTTTAATTTTATCTGCAAGAACCTGTCCAACCCTAGAAAAATAACTATTAAAAGCATTAGAGACATCTGTAGTAGTTTTACAACAGCCACCCTGTGGACCCATGTTGTCATATTGTTTTCCTATGAAATTACGAACTGGAAAAGAGTCTTTTTTGGTGCTATTTCCTGAAATTTCATTAATAGTTTCCCAGAATAACCTCGGTTTGGACGCTAATAATACTTTTTGTCTATAGTAGTTGTTTTTTGTTGTTTTTAATAGTCGGTTCAAATTATTTCGGTAATTCTTATAATAAAGTTTTAATTCTAAGTTGAATGGTTGTCTGATAATCAGCCTACTCAGCCTATTCCTTTTTTTTATAGCATTGACAAGGGAATTTGTAATCCAAGGTTTCAACTTTTTAGGCTCAGCTCTATGGGGTTTAAATGATATACAACCAGCCTGCAACTCTTGTATTTTTCTGATGAACTTATCAGCACATTCATTAGCATTGTCAGACGATACTATGCTCTCCCATGTTTGTTGTGCTAAAAGTCCAGTCAATCTCCGATAGTCAACAGCTTTATGCAACAGGCTTGGCTCCACAGAATCACTTGTGGCAGTTTTAATTTTTATTACTATAGCCGTTACGTAGTGATCTGTAATATCGGTCTGAAGAACAGCTGGACAGAGAGCCTCCGTATCTGGGTGCATGACGAAGATATGGTCAATGCACGTCGAGGAAAAGGCAGTCTGTCTCGTGGGTACATTAATACAAGAGACGAAACCAGCCTCATAAAGTACATCCAGATACCTGTTACTAATACTGTCTAATTGGTCTGTAATAATGTTGACATTGATATCGCCCACAATTATCTGAACTGTGTTATTTCTATTATTTCTAGTATTGTTATATCTATCATTGAGCCCACTGATAAACTTTGACAGGTCCAAACCCTGACAACGATAAGCGCATAGAACACTGTATTTTTGGCCGTTCTTATCACACTCCAGACTCAAACAATTAACTCCCCCCACATCTAACTCACTGCAACAAGAATTCAATTCAGAATTAGCATAAATCAAAACTCCATCATTCTGGTTAAACTGGCTAGTAGTAGCATAAGTTACATATCCATCCAACTGAGTAACACCTATCAAGCTATTCAGCCAGGTCTCTGTTAACACAATTATGTCGAATTTGAAATTAATACCTTGTAAAAGAACTGTTAATTCATCAAAGTTACTCCGATAACTCCTGATATTTAAATGTATAATACTAATAGCATTCACCCCATTCTCTTTCAAATAATTTCCAAACACACAACACTCATCAAACTGTCTACAATTGACGTGCCTGTAAACATTCAAATCATCAGATTTGACTACTACAAATCATTAGATTCTCAACCCTCCCCCCCCCCAGACACCCCTCAGTTACATCACTGTAAGAAAACAATTATTTTGTTTATGGATTTCCAGGAAGAAAATAAGATGTTACACATCAAGGAAGAACTTACTGACGATTATGAACTAGATATGCATGTTGGCATACCAGAAGCTGGCATGGGTTTCACCCAGGTCTTTATCAAAGAAGAAGTGCTTGGTAAGTTTAACAATTTATTTATTTTGCATAATTCCAATTCAATCCATCCAGATAGGCTTCATTGCTTGTTGTTCCATTTCCTAGTCCTTAACACTATAAAGTTATCTTTATTTTACCCCATAAATTCAAACTGATTTTGAAGCAAGGATGTAACTAAAGGGTGGTTGGGGTTTCCAGAACCCCACTTGACAATGGCATCAGCACTAGATGAACAATACTCTTTGAGGATGTTGTCAAATCTCAAAGTGGATGGAATCCATTGGTTCAACAATTCTTAGGAATTGTAATATCCTAGGATCATTTCCATCATAAATAAATCTTAAAGGGTCTGAAACTGCTTAAAACACAGTTTTACCAGATCTCTTTCCTCTAAAATTTCCTAACCCTTTTTTTATGGTAGACTAACTCAGAAGTTTCATCTAAAAAATAATTCTAGTGGTCATCAATTATGTATGTTGTTATTGTTTATAAGAAAAAGACCAACTTTTGATCTGTTGGAAAATTTGTAGATAATCAATTGATTGTTTAATTTGGGTGGAGCTTATATTTAAAAAAAATTAATTGAGGTGGATGGACTTTATTGATGGAATTAATTAATAGGGGAGGGGGTAGTTTATGTTAGATTAATAGTCCAGTCTTGAAAATATATGGATACAATTGCTAGTGATGTATTATATAGTGAAAATGTAACAATGTATATATTATCAATATCACAATCCATTTATTTACTATTGGAATATTATGAAATAATAGACACCTTAAATATAGGAGTTCAGACTTATGGGGTAGGACTTTTCATAGCCTTAGCTTGCAGTATCACACTTATTCCAAAAAATTGGGAAATGAAAGTGCACCTGCAAGACTGCAGACCCTGCTGCTTTATTATAAACTATCTGTTGACACCATTGGCATTTATTAAGTGAGGTCCCCATGTAGTTGATAATCTAATATCCTCCCTGAATTCACCTGAGTGTCTCCGGTCTTAAGACAGCACTTTCTGTTTTATGAAAATAAAATATGTTATTGATGTCTTATTTCTTCCCAAGATATTATATTTCATCTTGGTACAATAAACTCAAAATAATGCTAGTTATTAAGATAAGCAGTTTATTTGTTTCAGTTTTATGGTTCTGTGATATAGGATCTGCAGGGCCCACTAAAACACAAAAGCCAATTTCTCTGAAAAAGACACATTCCACTAGTAAAGATTATATCTTGTTGATAATAGTTGAATTGTTTTTCAGATTTTGATGGAGAATATCCAAAACAGCTAGATCCATTAACACTGGAGGACAATAAGATGATAAATATCACTGGACATGACATGGACATCAAAATGGTGTGGCAGGACAAGGAAGATGGTAATTCAATTTCATCTGTAAGCAGTATGGAGCGAACTGTTATTAAACAGAAATTGCCAAAAGATGAAGATTCACGCTTTTATAGCTGTGCTCATTGTGACTATCATTTCTCCACTGAATTCAAACTACAGGCCCATTTAAGAATACATTCAGTTGGAGTACCAGGTGATGAACCTTCCAGCTATGAATCTCGTGGCAATAAAAGTAATGAAAGAGAAAATGGAGAAACTCATGCTGGAACTACTACAGAAAAAACACATTTTAGCTGTGAATTCTGTGATTATAAATCATGTTTTCAAACTGCTTTGAAAAAACACCTGAGGACTCACACAGGAGAAAAGCCTTTCAGTTGTGAAATTTGTGATTATAAATGTTCTGTTCAATCTTCTTTGAAAACGCACCTTAGGACTCACACAGGAGAAAAGCCTTTCAGTTGTAAATTTTGTGATTATAATTGTTCTCAAAAATCTTCTTTGAAAACACACCTTAGGACTCACATGGGAGAAAAGCCTTTCAGTTGTGAATTTTGTGATTATAATTGTTCTCAAAAATCTTCTTTGAAAACACACCTTAGGACTCACATGGGAGAAAAGCCTTTCAGTTGTGAATTTTGTGATTATAAATGTACTAATCAATCTAATTTGAAAACACACCTTAGGACTCACACAGGAGAAAAGCCTTTCAGTTGTGAATTTTGTGATTATAAATGTACTGTTTCATCTTCTTTGAAAACACACCTTAGGACTCACACAGGAGAAAAGCTTTTCAGTTGTAAATTTTGTGATTATAAATGTTCTCAAAAATCTTCTTTGAAAACACACCTTAGGACTCACATGGGAGAAAAGCCTTTCAGTTGTGAATTTTGTGATTATAAAAGTACTAATCAATCTAATTTGAAAACACACCTTAGGACCCACACTGGAGAAAAGCCTTTCAGTTGTGAATTTTGTGATTATGAATGTTCTGATCAATCTTCTTTGAAAACACACCTTAGGACTCACACTGGAGAAAAGCCTTTCAGTTGTGAATTTTGTGATTATGAATGTTCTGATCAATCTTCTTCGAAAACACACCTTAGGACTCACACTGGAGAAAAGCCCTACAGTTGTGAATTTTGTGATTATAAATGTTCTCAAAAATCTACTTTGAAAACACATCTTAGAACTCACACAGGAGAAAAGCCTTTCAGTTGTAAATTTTGTGATTATAAATGTTCTAATCAATATTCTTTGAAAACACACCTTAGAACTCACATGGGAGAAAAGCCTTTCAGTTGTGCATTTTGTGATTATAAAAGCAATCAAAGACAACATTTGAAAACACACCTGATGACTCACACAAGAGAAAAGCCTTTCAGTTGTGAATTTTGTGATTATAAATGTTCTAATCAATCTAATTTGAAAAGACACGTTAGGACTCACACAGCTGAAAAGTCTACTTGATAAGTTTGTAATTATCAAAGCAGTGATAGATACCTTTTGAAAAGACTTCTCAGAATTATATAATTTGTATTGTATAATTGATTTCAATTTTATTATCTTGTAATTTTTTATTTCAAAAATCACCATAGCATCAAGATAACATTTTTGTTGGCTCAAAAGTTTTCATGAAAATTCAATATTATAAACTCACAAGGTTTAGTGGGACGTTATTTGTAATTTATTAATAAATGATTAATTGATCAATTGCTTGAGATTTTCTATCAAGTAGATTAGAAATATATTCCCATTTTATTAAATTGCTAAACATTAACAAGTTATTAATTTATTGGTATGGTATGGGTAAGTTTCAAGCATATGCTACTTTCCAGAAGTTGTCTATGTGATCTATTGGTTAAGGCTTCTGACCAACAATTGGGAGATCTGTGGTTCTATTTCTGGCATTGACTAAATATTTTTGTGTAGTGGCATTCATCGATTTCCATTAACTATTTAATGTAGTAGACAATGTCTGCAGTAGCTGAAGTCTCCAGCATAATTTATAGCATCATCATTCCTTTTCTTCTTATTTCCTCCTTCTTCCATCCCTGCATTCCCCTCTGTCTCCTCTCATTCATTTATCTTTCTTTCCCCAACTTATCATTTGAATTTCTTTCCACTAACTTATCATTATGTATTAATCATCATTGCAGATATAGAAGATGTTGAAGGATGTTCAGGAGAAGAAGAGGAAGAAGTAGAAGAACCAAAATTAGTGGAGTGCAAACAGACATCGACTTCTTCCTGTGCAGCAGGCGATGGCAGTGCAACAGTAATTGGTGGACTGATTTGGGACAATGGGAATTCCATTTCTTTAGGAAAACATGCTAAGATGACTTTTCATAGAAAACTGGTTAAGCTTCATAGTTCTGCTGATTGTAGCTATGAAACTTCAAAACTTGGTAACTTAGAAACTCATACAAAAAAACACACAGGTGAAAAGCCGTTTAGCTGTGATTTTTGTGATTATAAAAGCTATCGATCACATGATATAAGAAATCATCTCAGAAAGCACACTGGTGAATTCCTGAGCTGTGAATTTTGTGACTATAAGACCTCTTATCCAAGTTATTTGAAAGCTCATCGCAGAAAGCACACAGGTGAATACTTCACCTGTGAATTCTGTAACTATAAGACAACTGTTCAAAAATATTTGAAAGATCATCTTAGAAAACACACAGGCAAACGTTTTAGCTGTGAATTTTGTGATTATGAAAGCTATCGATCATATCAATTGAAAAATCATCTCAGAAAACACACAGGGGAATTCCTGTGCTGTGGATTTTGTGACTTTAAGACCTCTTATCAAAGTTGTTTGAATGCTCATCTTAGAATACATACAGGTGAATTATTGAGCTGTGAATTTTGTGATTATAAAACCACTTTTCAAAGTAATTTGAAAAGTCATCTCAGAAAACACACAGGTGAATTAATCAGTTGTGAATTTTGTGATTACAAGACCTCTTTTCAAAGAAGTCTGAAAAATCATCTCTGGATACACCCAGTTGAATCCTTCAGCTGTGAATTTTGTGATTATAAAAGCTGTCTATCACATGATTTGAAAAATCATCTCAGAAAGCACACAGTTTAATCCCTGAGCTGTGGATTTTGTGACTGACTATAAGACCACTTATTCAAGTCATTTGAAAGCTCATCTTAGTAAGCACAAGTGAATCTATCAGCTTTTCTTTTTAAGATTATAAGTGCTCTAGCTCATACAATTTTAAAATTCATCTCAGGTAAATCCATCAGCTGTGAATTTTAAGCTGCGTCTCCACCAAACAAACATGTCTGCCAAACATTGTTGGCAAATACAATAAATGGGAAAACATTAAACATATGGGTCACCAAACATGTTCGTGAGTTCAATTGAAATGTTCGGTCTGTGAGCAAACAGTGATGACAAACAACAGGTTCCCACCACACCGATCATAATGTTTGAGAAGGCGTCCACACCATACCAACTTCAAAAAATATTCGGTGACATCAGCTGATTCCAGCTAACACTGTTCGCCGAGCATGTTTGGTCGGTGGAGACGCGGCTTAAGAGCTCTTGATTACTTAATTTGAATAACATCTAAAGTCTTGTCTCCACCAACCAAACATGCTCGGCTAACAGTGTTTGCTGGAATTATCTGATGTTGCCAAACATTGTTTGGTGTTGGTTTGGTGTGGATGCCTTCTCAAACATTATGATCAGTATGTTGTTGGTCATCACTGTTCGCTCACAGACCAAACATATAAATTGAACTCACAAACATGTTCGGTGACCCATATGTTTAATGTTTGTCTGTTTTTCGTATTTGCCAACAATGTTTGGCAGACGTGTTTGGTTGGTGGAGACGCAGCTTTATAGCACACTGGATAAACTTTTAGATTGTGAACACCTGAAGTATTCTCTCACAAAGACAAAATTGACCAGTTTTATTTGTATCCAGTGCACATCCTCAGTTTTATTGGATTGGCTTTCAATTTTAAAATATTTGTTTCAATTCTCCGACACTTACAATACACTATGAATAATGAACATTGTTAATAATTTACTAAACTAGAATTACAGTAACAGATTTAAAGTAAGATTGCTTGTCAAGTATTTTGTTGAGAAAAATGTCACAAAAAAGGATGAGTATAGTTAATTATTAACACTAACAGTACCATCTGGTCTCTCAGACCAGAAACTTTTTCCTTTGATTAAATTATATTTTTCCTTGTATCTCAATATTTTTTCAATTTAGGAAGTAATATATGTATAAATAAATTGAAATTTGGTGTTACAGTGCTTTAATTTTTTAATTCCTACCATTTTAATAAAATGTATTATTATATTAATAGAAATAGTGGAAAATAAAAAGATTACTAACAAAAACACCATTTATTAACTTATTTTCAAAACAATATCTGTAAACTATCAAAACTAGTGATAGGAAAATGTTAAATCATTGAAATGGAATATTTGTATATGGTACAACATTTTCATTAGTCCAAAATTTATATCTTTGTAGCACTAGAAGTGCACACTTTTCTGCTACATTTCTGGCAGACAGGTTGGTCACATTTGATCCATTTATAGTTTGCCTCTCCTCTCCTCTCCTCTCCACTCCACTTCTCTTCACTCCTCATCACTCCTCTACTGGTGGACACTTGGAGGAGATTTTCCTTTTGGGTATCTTGCCTCTTGGGATGCAGCCGCTTTAATTGAGGTTCTTGATTTCCAAGGAGAATTCCCTCTTCTTCATTGTTGTAAAGGAGTTGCAGAATACAATCATTGAAATCTGTATCAACCTAGTAGCCAAAATATAAAGCGGGCCTACTTAAAACTATTTCCACTACTATATATATATATGAGTTTACTATATAGTACTGTATTATTACTATATAGTACTGTTCTGAAAAATATCTTTCAAAAGGTGAAAGAGTGTTTTCTAATAGTAATTCAAAACAATGTGGCTTGTTCATTCAAAAGGGGGGTTCGGTTTGCTCCCCTGGAATTTTTTTGAAAATAATCCCTATTAACCACATTTTCCGCAATTGAAGACAACTTTTTTTACTCTTGTCAAAAATTGAGCTTGTTGAAATTCCAAAATCTACTTATGAATATCAGGGCGAGTTTTTAAATAAATAGCATTTCCACTGTATTAGAGCCTACTTGAACTGAATAAAGGAGTGGAATGGGCTTAAATCTTATACAGAGCAGGCAAGGAAAGTGAGAAGTAGCTGAGTGAGTTTCTAAAGCCACATTCCTATAACATTTTATCTTAGCATAGTATATTATTATAAACTATGATCATACTTAATATTATGAAAATTTAATACAATTAAGCTAGTCAGCAAATCAACTTCATTTATTTTAGTTCATTTTCTAGTTATGTCCACATTTCAGTGGAGGTCATAACCCCCCTTCCCAGGGACCGCCATTGGGTCATATCAGCCCATAATATGGGCTATCAGTAAAAATCCGATATTCAAACACTCCCGGTTAAGGAGGATGCAGGTGCTACCAACATGACAAAATAGGATTGGGTTCAAATCACCTGAAATTAGTCTGTCAAGAGTGAATATGAATTTCATCTTAGAGATTGATAAGATTATTGCAGATATAAAGAAAAACATTCTAGGAGGTATGGTGAATATGAATCATGTTATTGTAAACAGTATGTAAGAAATGTTCCTGTTGATGATAGGTTCTGTCATGTTGGTACTTTTCCATGTTAGCACGAGTAGCAACTGTTCAGTTTGGCTGTCAAAATAATAATTTTCCATTTTATCAATTTTTTTGGCGAATTTTACTTCTGGAGTGCGATTAATAATGGATTGTGAAGTAAGTGGTACACTTAGCGAAATAATCGGTAAATTATAATATATTTTCAGCTTACCTTTACTCCATCCTAACCTAAAACAAACTTTCAGGAATAGCAATGTCTTTCAATGAAGATAGACCTATCTTCAATTGAATTTTTTCTTATGTATTTTCCATGTTTATCGTATTCATTATTGACTCCAAAGCTGAACCTTTTTTGAAGATGCCAAGATACTTTGGCTCATTTCTATTTGAAAGGAATGTAAAAATTAGTTCTATACATTACATTACACATCATTACTACTGTGTGGCTCAAAGCTGATGAAATAATTCTATTTTATGAAAAAAATTCCATAAATGTAGAATATATAATGTTCTAAATAAAGTGTATATTCAATTTTCACGTCATAAATAATTGGGAAGCGATTAGTCATGAGCTGTGCTGAGTATCTGTTCAGTCAGAGAAAATAAACATAAGCGCTTAGGCTGTAGCATCATTTGACAGGGTATGTTTGAATTTATAGTGGTGATTATTATAAAATATTTGATGCTCTATTGTGCAAGCACTCTAAGAAATTAATTAGCATGTGATTGAGCAAAACAGCATTTGTAGGAAAACAGTGTTTGTTTATGTAATAATATACGTTTTTGTGTTTATTATTTGTTTATTGTGACAAAGTTACAATGAATGTGAAGGCGCAACAGACTCATGTCCAAAACTGCTCTCTTCACAAATTTTGAATGCTATATTGTCCAAAACATAACATTATGACATGTTTTGAAAATTGCAGATGGCGACAGTTGTACAGAAAAATGATGTTGATATTGATAGCGGCGAACAAGGAGCCGACTTTGCTTTCATCAAATTAGAAGTGCCTGGTGAGTCATCCATCCATACTATCTTATTCAAATTCAGTGCCAGTGCCTGTATTACAGATTTTAACATACATGGGCTTTTTCACTTTCAATTCAATAATATTATTTGAAATTGTTCATCAACTACATTAGAGATATGTTCCAATTTTATCAATTTGCAAGTTTATAGATATACGGTATTGGTATGGTATGTCTGAGTCTCAAGCATATGCTACTTCCCAGAAGTTGTCTGTGTGGTCTAGTGGTTAAGGCTGTGCAATAGGGTTTGTTTTGGTCATATTTTTTTTTCAAAGTCTGAGTGGATATTATTAGGCTACTAAAATGTAGTCTATTGCAATAAATAAAAAAAAATTCATCAATTATTTTCTGAGATATGAGCATTATAGCTAATTTTTAGGGGCAACCAGTATCATGAACGGTTGTGAATAGAAAAGTGTAATATTCAGGTCAATGTAACAAAGTATTGTTTTTTTTAATGAGGTATTTCATTTTTCAAAGTTCTCATTTTTTTAAAAACTTTTTTTTGAAACCTCAATTATTGAAAAACTATATTCCCGATTGAAATACAAAATATGTCATTGAAATCTCTAATATCCCTTCTAGTAATAGAGAGATTATTGTAAATCCAAATTAAATCGTTGGGTAGCTACGTTGCCCCAGTTTTCTTGTATTCTCTTTAGTTTTACAGAGTCAAATTCCTCATGCAAATGTGCAAGCACGTTCACTCACACATATGCAAGGTCTTGCTATGTTGCCGGTTTGAACTATGTTCGTTCATCACTTACTCGCCCTTATCAATGCTCCCTCACGCGCAACACCGGCACTCGCCCTGTCTACCGGATGCATTTTGTTTACAGTTCTTGAATAATTATGCGGTCGATAATAATTACTTTGAATGACATGTCTCCAGTAGCACTCTCACATTTCCTTTCCGCTCTCTCACTCTCTCTCACCCTCATTCTTTTTCTCTCAAATAAACATAGCCTATGCCAAATTGTGTCGGAAGGAAGGAAACGAATTTTCTTTATTTCAAAGATTTTTGCAATTGTTCCATGTATTGTACCTTACTCTTGTGATTAAATTATGGTTTATTGGATAATTTACATAGTGAATGGGATTATATTGTAGGACTTCTTTGATAAATAATATAGAGGCTTCCAATGAAAACTGTAGTAGAACTGTAATTAAAAAAGTTGCTCCACAAACAGAAATTTACTACAAATGATGAAATGAAATACTAAAAAAAGAAAATATAAATATTACAATCGAGTACAGTATATTATTATACTCAATATTATAATTTTATTATATTATTTAACACAAAAATCAGGCAATGAATAAAAACCATTTTTCATTTCAATCCTAGATGTAAAATTTTATTAGCTGTTTTAACTGCATCTGTGTGGTGTAACCATAGCGGATTTCAACTTCACATCTTGAAATAACGACCGTGTTGGATTAATTACCTATTGCCACAGACGAACATTCAATGTCTTTGGTATTTTGCTGTGATTATTATACAATTCATCAATCAATTTATCACATACATACCTTCACATTTTAAAATCAGTTTCAATAAATAAATATGTGAACATATACCGTACTATAAAATAAAATACAATTTCATAACTAAATGATCTTAGTATAAAAGTATAAAATGAAAATGAGAAAAAAAGCAAAATAATAATTATCATAATAAATCCATCAAATTAAGATTTTTTAATCTTAGTGCACTTTGAAAGACACATATTGCACATATTTAGCGCAGGCCGCTTAGGCCGCTTAGCGAAGTTGATTGGGGAATTGCAACTTCAGCTTGATGTCGATCAGCGGTCGTGGGTTCGAATCCCGCTCCTCCATCTGGCATTTATGTGTTATCATTCACCTCATTTCCCACGCACAAGTCTCGGACTCATGTGGGCATCATCAGCAATGTAAGTAAATTATAAATGTAAATCATAAGCAATAAAACGAATGTGCACTTTCAACATTTACTATCGATTTGTGTTCCCTACTCTACATTTGTCTGACTGACTACAATTTATCTGATAATACTGACTTCTTCGGCTAATTCGTTCTCTGACTGAATAAATACACTTTATCTTAATTATTCTATAATCACCAACTACATTTGAATTCGTTGAGAAAATAACCACTAAATGTTTTTCCTGATATCACTTGCTTATGAAACTTGGTTACTGTCCTAATTGATTCAGGTTTGATATACAGTGATTCAGGTTTTTCTGCATATCGACAAATTGGCCAAATTTTCAAATTGAGAACTCATCTGAAAGTAAATTCAATGATCTAAAACTTCTTTTCTCTAACTTCTATGTGTTGGAGTGAGCATTTACATGATAAATGCAACGAAACATGAAGGTGACTTATTTTTCACAGAGATAAAAATACCTGATTTTTGAAAATTGATTGTGAATGAACAATTGAACGGATACATTGTTATACACCAATCGATGTAGAATTTCATATTCTTCAATTTCAACTTTTGCAAACTCAGAGAACTCTTTTAGAATACCTAGAGTGCATTAAAAAAACTTTCAGCTTTGTACCAATTTTTGTCCATCAAAAGAGTGGACATAATTTGAATGGGCTCTAGTGTCAAACAAAGGAAACAAATTTTTCTTTATAGGAAATTCTTGCGATTGTTCCATATACTGCATCTTAATCATAAAATATCATTACATTATTGGAGAGCTTACATTGTGAATGGAATTATATTATAGGACTTCTTAAAAAATCATAAAAACTTAAGAAAGGCAAGTATACATTGAGTGTCGAAAGTTACAGAATAATAACGTTATACTTACAACACAATTAAATTTAATAGGCTAATTATAATAAATTTTCAAAATAAATCCGTTGTTAACAAAAAATTGGCTATATAGTCAGCTAATTTTAGCTGACTAATGAGCAAAACTATTTTTAATGTTGCATTGTCCACATTAAATGCAATGAATAGTAACCCCCCCCCCCCCCCCACCACAACCGAATAGTGGGTCCAGGGGCCCGGGGAAATTATTACATTTCCACATGGAATGCTTCAAATTATACTGCTTCAAATTTTGACCCTACCTTCCCTCTTTGTTTTACAATGTTTGATCTATGTGAAAGATAATCTGGAAAAATTATACAGGACAACTATACAGAAGGTGATACATCCTCTCAACACACGCACAAGAAATAACTTGATTACTCACCGTTATAATTATTCAAACACACAAAAGACTTTTCTTTTTATAAGTGTAAAACTGTTTAATGCCATTCCGGAGAGCTTAAAAAATCTGCCATATCCAATTTTTAAGCATAGACTGAAACTTTTTTGATGAATAACCCATTATTATATAGCTTTGAGAATTTTTATGAAAGTTTATAGACAGCTTTAAATGGCACACTGCAATAGATAGGTAGGCTAATTTTGAATGTGATTTCGTGTTTTTATCTGTTTTAAAGTTCTAGCAATGTTGTATGAGACAAAATTATTTTGATGTGAAATATGACAATTTGTAATGCTTCTGACAACCTCAGGAGTTGCTGCAATAAAGGTTTATTATTATATGTATTGGTTTTTCAAAGATTTTTCAGCTCTGAATTGGCTTTGAAAATTACAAAAAATATTATATGTGGAAATATTATAGTATGTTTTGAATATGAGGTAATAAAGTGTTAGTTGTAAAAAAGCCTTCTCCAAATTGTAATAGTAAATTTTATTCTTATATTTTATTTTATGTTAGTTATTTTTCCAAATTTAATCAATTTTCCAATCTAAGATATTTGCTTCAGGCGCCAAAAACTCAATCAGGCCCCCGTTTTTACTCAATCAAAAACTATTTTTTATAATCATGAATTTATTAGGTGTATCTTTACTGTATGTTTGTTCAAAAAATTTAAAGACATAAGTTAAAGACATACGTGATTCTTTGGAAATAAATGTATAGTATAATTGCAAAAAAATAACTAAAATTATTTCAACTTGAGAAGATAGTGAAGGAAATTAGAGGATATGATTGGATTAGAAGTAACCCGTGGTGAATTGAAATATAAAAAACAAAATATTGAAAGACATGACCCAACTAATGCTTTGCCTTGCCATTATCAACACAATAAAAAACTCCTTACATTAATCAATTATTAGTTTTATTATTGTAGAATTCTGTACTATATTAGGTTAAAAATGAAACAGGACACAAAACAATTTACAAACTACTCATGCCACCCTAAGTGAACAGAGAGCTCAAACTGACCAGGCTCTCTAGCCGTCAGACATATCGGATTATTTTTGTGAATGAAAGCTCAGGTATTAGAGTATCTGTGGCTCAGGCTTGGAAACTGTATTTGCTTTACTAGATTATGAGTAGTAGAACGACTCTGCCTCTCTCCCAAGAAGGCCTAGACAGACCAGGCGAAGAGCGGAGTAGATGTGAGCCAAGATATCTGGCAACGTAGCAGGGATCTGGAAAGCTAGTTACTTACTAATCCACCAGAGTGCTTCAAAAATCGGACCAAACTTGATTGACTTGATTGTAGACTCGTTTGTTTGTTGCCTTGAATTGGGACTCGAGACTTGGTCAGGAGTAACAGTGGCTGGCGCACAGCCTTAAGGCTTCTGACCAGCAATTGGGAGATCTGTGGTTCTATTCCAAGCATTGGCTAAATATTTTTGTGTTGTGGCATTCATCGATTTTCAATAGCTATTTCATGCAGTTGACAATGTCTGCAGTAGCAGAGGTCTTCAGCATAACATCAGTTATAGCATCAAAATGAATATTGAAATTAATAAATTGTCCACTAATTTCATATTATCATTTCCCATATGACTAATTTGAAAATATTGTCATCTGATCTGTTATCAACTCCAGCCTATTTCATTTCTTCTTATTTCCTACTTCTTTCTTCCCTGCATTCCCCTCTGTCTCCTCCCATTCATTTATCTTTCTTTCCCCAACTTATCATTTGAATTTCTATCCATTAACATATCGTTATGCATTAATCATCATTGCAGATATAGAAGATGCTGAAGGATGTTCAGGAGAAGAAGAGGAAGAAGAAGAAGAACCAAAATTAGTGGAGTGTAAACAGACATTGACTTCTTCCTGTGCAGCTGGCAATGGAACAGTGATTGGTGGACTGAACTGGGACAAGGCGAATTCTATTTCTGCAGACAAATGTGACAAGCCAACTGTTAGTGGAGAAACGGTTAAGCTTCATAGTTGTGCTCAATGTAGCTATAAAACTCCAAAATTTGGTAACTTGAAAGACCATATAAGAACACACACAGGCGAAAAGCCATTTAGCTGTGAATTATGCGATTATAATACCTCTTTCCAAAGCAATTTGAAAGTTCACCTCAGAAAACACACAGGTGAATCCTTCAGCTGTGAATTTTGTGATTATAAGAGCTCTTTTCCAAGTCATTTGAAAGCTCATCTCAGAAAACACACAGGTGAATTATTCAGCTGTGAATTTTGTGATTATAAGGGTACTCGATCTAATAATTTGAAAACTCATCTCAGAAAACACACAGGCGAATCCTTGAGCTGTGAATTTTGTGATTATAAGGCCACTCGATCACAGGATTTAAAAATACATCTTAGAAAACACACAGGTGAATACTTTTACTGTGAATTTTGTGACTATAAGAGCTCTTATTCAAGTAATTTCAATCGTCATATCAGAAAACACACAGGTGAATCCTTCAGCTGTGAATTTTGTGATTATAAGACCTTATTACAAAGTAGTTTGAAAGCGCATCTCAGAAAACATACAGGTGAATCCTTCAGCTGTGAATTTTGTGATTATAAGTCCTATTTTCAAAGTAATTTGAAAGCGCATCTCAGAAAACATACAGGTGAATCCTTCAGCTGTGAATTTTGTGATTATAAGACCCCTTTTCAAAGCAGTTTGAAAGCTCATTTCAGAAATCACGCAGGTGAATACTACAGCTGTGAACTTTGTGATTATAATACTTCTTCTCAAAGCAATTTGAAAGCTCATCACAGAAAACACACAGGCGAATCCTTGAGCTGTGAATTTTGTGATTATAAGGCCACTCGATCACAGGATTTAAAAAGTCATCTTAGAAAACACACAGGTGAATACTATTACTGTGAATTTTGTGACTATAAGAGCTCTTATTTAAGTAATTTCAATCGTCATATCAGAAAACACACAGGTGAATCTCTCAGCTGTGAATTTTGTGATTATAAGACCTTATTACAAAGTAGTTTAAAAGCGCATCTCAGAAAACATACAGGTGAATCCTTCAGCTGTAAATTTTGTGATTATAAGTCCTATTTTCAAAGTAATTTGAAAGCGCATCTCAGAAAACATACAGGTGAATCCTTCAGCTGTGAATTTTGTGATTATAAGACCCCTTTTCAAAGCAGTTTGAAAGCTCATCACAGAAAAACACATAGGTGAAACCTTTAGCTGTGAATTTCTTAATTATTATTAGAGCACTTGATCAAATTATTTGAATATTTATCTTGTGATTACAAGTAATACAATTTAATCACATAATTTTGTGATTACAAGAGTTCTTTCAAATTGGTTTGTAAACTCATCTTTAAAAGCACACAGGTCAATCCTTCAGCTGTGAATATTTTGATAGTAAGAGCTCTTGATCACTTGATTCGAAAATACATCTCAAAACACACAGGGGACAAATTTTGAAACACCAAAAATATTATCTCAAACAAAATTTTGTTTTCATTGTAAATGTTCTTAATGCGCATTTTGGTTTTCATTGTTTTATTGAATTGGTTTTCAGTTTGTAAAAAATTAAGACTATCAAAGCTTTAAAAAATAGGGTTAATGTTGGTACTGAAGTGTTCAGTACAATATGTACTCATTTTGATTATAATTTCTATTGAAAATAAAAATAAATTATGGCTGTTGAAATCTTTATTTTTATCAATTCTATCCATGAGTATTATTTGATAGAATAGAATAATACTTCTATTTCTCCATAGTTTTCAAGTCATTAATATTCTAGATTCTAGACTACTGTAGTCCATGCAAACCACTAAGCTTCCACTACAGTCTTATAGCTATGCTATTTTTCAAGTGAATATGGGCGCAATGTTGCCATTTTTTGTTTCCATTTTGTCAATCATATGATGTATGAAAACGTGACCGCTTGAATAGGCTTGTTTGGCGACTTTGCAGCTGTGAGCTGTAGCAGTTGAGCTATTCAATCAGATTAGATAAGCAACGCTCTCCTGGGCCCTCTCTGTATGGGTGTCCGATTGGATTAGCCAGCAAAAAAATACTATTCTAATATCAAAACTGACACTGTATTTCATTTAAATATAAGATTTTCACTCACTTTCACCGGAGATACTTGAGGAATGCATTCCACTTCTATGGAGAAGCTTCGTTAGTGAGTATTGGGAAGACCCTGTTTATTATTTTTACTTACCTCATTTGATTAAAACGTTATTTTAGTGGAAAAATTCATTATAATTGTGTTCTAAGTGAAAATATTAGAATAGTCAGTCTGTATGTAGGCCTAGACCCATTAACAACCTTCATTAATAAAAATAAATTAGCTAATTATTGTGCTACAAGATTTTTTATTTTTTAGGGAAGTCATAGCCGAGTGCCGTAGCAGGTATCTGTTCAATCAGAGATAAGCTACGAAACTCCTGGGCGCTCTTTGTAAGGGTGGACGATTGGATTGGTCAGCGAAAAGACTGTTCTCTGCAGTAAAATCACTTCCCTGTGGTTCAGAACCCACGTAAAACTGCAGGTTCAACTCATCAATCACCATCATACAATTCATCACCCACACACAGGTCTCCGACCTATGTGGGCTTCATCCTTCAAAAATAAAAATAAATAAAATTATTAGAAAATTTTTAAAACCTGGGAGAGGAAAAGTGGGATAACTATTGAGAGTATATATTAACAGAACAAGTTGAAACATATCAGAAAACTCATTAAAATAAGAAAAGCATTTAATTGAAGTATAATAAATAAAACTTTAAGAGTTGCAGAGTTTGGTACAAAGTACAAAATTCATGTTAATAAAATTCAATAGTAATATTAGCTATTTCTAATTATCAAAATATATACATGATAGAAGTACACCTAAGTACTTTGTTTCTCTAAACATTACAGAAACTTGTTAAACCTCAATTATTACTTTAAGGACTGGCACAAAAAACGCATTCACTGTGGGACTTTTTTTGAAACACAAAAATAAATGATATTTCACACACAGAAGCGTTTCTGTTTGTGGAGCATTACTTATTTCAGTGCTTCACAAAACTTAACACAGTGCTGCATAGTACAGAATTTGAATAGTTGCAACAGGAATAATTAAAAAAGCTGAATAATTAAAAAAGCCAATAATTCAAATCAACAAAATCTGTATAAATCCTCAGTTTCCTAGAACGCAGATTTAGATTAAGTGGACAGCAGACAGGGCTGCATACACCATAGTATATAAACACAATTTGCTTTTGAAATATAGTTTATAATAATGTAATATATTTTATCAATTATTATCTGCTGTAAACATATAAGTTGAAAGTTGACATATAATTTCCAACAAGACACCATCTTGATTCTTGATCTTTCCCACAAGACATAACCTATTAACACTAAGAAAATGGAAACATGCTGGAGATGTAGCTTCTCATCTTCAGCATGTGTCCACTTTATTTATTGGCCATGAAAAATACAAACAATCACAAATCGTGAAATAATGAAAGAAATTCCACTGTTTTAGTGTTGTAGGTTACCATCCCAATGTGTCACCTACTTGCTGGACAGATCAAGAAGGCGTGTTGTTGGAAGTTATAGGTCAGCTTCCAACTTATTAAAAGCCGACATTATGCATAAGAAGATATATGTGTTAAATATCAGATTATAAATACTGAATCGAATAAGTTACCATATTATATTGTTATGAACTTTATTTTGAAAGCAAATTTAGTTATAAATTATTCTAGTGCATGCGGCCCTGTTTGCTGTCCATTTAGTCCAAATCCATGTTATAGGAAACTGAGACATAAAGAGCCCCTCCACAGGGACACACTTTTTGCAATAAATAGCAATCTGGACTGTTGCTGAACCAAGTCCACACATTATTCCAGAGTGAGAACAGCTCTAGGAGAGCGCACACTCCATCTTTAAATGTGACTTTCTTAATAAACGTATATAATTGTCATATTAGAGCCACTGCACTCATTTTCGCAAGCCACAAGGCTGTGACCAAAGCTTGCCACAGCAGTCGCCTGTGCAGGCTACTGCAGTCATGCAAGCATCACTTCGTACACATACACTTAGCAGCACCACTTTGAATTTAGAAGACCATCTATTTAATAAAAACCGAAAAACATCTCCCTAAACAACTATGTAAATTTGTAATTCACAAACTGACTTTTTTGTCCTTCACATTCATTGTAATTTTGTCACAATAAATAAATTTATAATCTGAAACTTATCACATACTGTAACAACAAACAAACATAACCTCCAAATGAAGACAAGCTAGTACAAAACTGTCATAGCCAACTATAATAAGCCATGAAATTGAGGTGTGACTGGAGTGGCCCAGTATAATAAACATAATAGCAAATAATGGTTGGCTACCAAGGCAACAGCAGAAGTAAGGGTAGGTGACTCAAGTGATCAGTGGTTGCAACTAAAAGGGTGTGGCTACAGCTGTGACTCAGTATAATAAGTACCATATACATTGCGTGTATTGCTGAGAGTGGCTTGTCTGTGCTGGTGGCGCACAATTGCGACTGCAGTGACTATATAATAGGGGCCTTAGGTCTAAACCATAAACTTGTCCTTATGCTGCGACAGGATGCGTGCTGAAGACTTGGCATCAAGGAACAGTTGTCCAACCTCCTGCACATCTTCTTTTGATATGACTGAGCGGCCATTGACACGTGCTGTCAGTGAAGCCGGTGTCAGCAGTTGCACCGCATACCTATCACAACATCACATTTTCTCAATAAAACAATATCCAAAGACCCAATAAATTAAATAATTATTATTACTATCAATACTGCTGATAAGCATATACTCCATCCAACCAAGGTGCATACTAACCTCTCTACTATCCTTGCCATTCAAGCACTTCAGTTTCTACAAACATCATATGCTTCCCAATTCACAAAAAACAGGTCGAATTGAGAACCTCCTCCTGTTTGGAAGTCAGTCGAAAAATGCACACTGGCAGAGTTTTTTCTCTTCTTGTTGTACAGCAGATCTCATAATATATCATTAATCAATATTTTCTCGTTTTTAGCCATTTATTACAGAAACACAATTAAGTAAAGATACAACAGGCACAGCCCACTACTGCTTTCTTTACAAATTTTCAACTCAAAGATCTAAGATTTAGGTTATGTCCAAGTTAAACTTGGAATTTCACTTTGAAGTACAATTACCGATTCTTTCCAAACAAAAAATTCAATTAGACAATTTAAAATAATGTAAGAAAAGATTTCAACACAATCAAAAATGAAAATGTGAATTGGGCTAAGCATCAGCCTTTGTAATTTCCAATGTTGAAAGCAAACAGCTGCCAATGATTTCATTTTCACTAGACTAATACATCCTAGTGGAAATCTGTTTTACATCATAACTATTTTTATATTCGACCCCAAACTCCAAAATCAATAGCGATCTCACTTGAACTATGAGGAAGCTATCTATCAAGTTTCAAGAATCTTTCTGTCAAGCACTAGGGCACAGACAGACAATGACACAATTTCAATAAGGCCCTGACAGGTCCTTAATAAAGAGGTCTTGAAACATATATGTGGGTTGTCCAATAATAATTATTGAGTGACAAATTGATGTGGGGGAAAAGTGGTTGGTAGTACAAGTCTGATACTTTAGGTGCTATAAATTTAGAATTCGAAATTAATAAATTCTGTTTTTGTATATTTGTCAGTACTTCAAACTAACTTATGAGATAGGAGCCGATATGACCAAGTTAAAAATGAATGCTGCTTTGCAGAAAGGACTCCATAGTCTAGTGGTTAAGGCGCCCGACCGGCAATTGGGAGGTTCGTGGTTCGATTCCCGGTGGTGACTGATATTTTTGTACAGTAGCATTCATCGATTTCCATCAGTTATTCAATAGTGATGTCAATATCCGCCATTGCGGAAGTCTTCAGTATAAATTACTAGCACCTAAAGTAATTCGAAACTAATAAATTCTGATTTTGTATATTTAACAGTTTATTTAATTGTCAGTCACTTTAAACTAACTTAGGAAATGAAATATTTAGTTATTTATCATCATGACAAGACGTTTGTGCAACCTGGGTATAACACGTTCTAGATACAGTTGAACCTCTATTTATAACGAAGTCGATTACCCTGAGAAAAAATTCGCTGTAGAGAGGTAATCGTTATTGAGAGGTAGTTGTGTCAAGTATACTGCCACCATATCTTACAGATCTTATAATATATTGCGGGCGGTAATTAAATGAATACACAATACAGTATAATATCGCGAGCGTAGGTCGGGTAAAAGGCCAACGTTAATATAGAAATTTGAAATTTCATGCTGTTGAAAATAATAAAAAACAAGTTTTTTGAATATGTGTAGAATGTAATAAGCAAGTACACTCACCAATTCATTTCCAGGAAGCATGACTTGAACGCAGTGGAATTTAATCGAAGTAGGAAAATATACTTTATCTACGACCATGTCATAATGTATACATTACAGTTTCACAATTGATGCCAAAACAGCTGTCTTTTCGAAATGCTTTTTGAAACCAGTTGTATAAAGAGCTCATTATAGTACAGGTTCTACATTATAACATGGGTTCTGGACCAATCAGAAGCATTTTTGATGGAATCAATATCGTAATTCAATATTGTGAAACTATCAGCTGATTTGATCAAACTGCTGCTAACTAAGCTGCTAACCTAACAATCTAATATAACTTCTCGTATTTAAGATGAGAGGTTAGGTATCTCTGACAGTCACAGGTAAAATGAAATTGTTTTAATTAAATGTATACTAGTGGTCGTAGATAAAATAGTATATGCAACGATTTTATTTGGCCATTAAAGCACTCGTGAGATATTTATAACACTCGCATTCGCTCATGTTATAACTTACATCTAACTCATGCTTTAATAAGGGTCAAAATAAAATCGTTGCATAAACTACTATGGTAGCAGTGGCGTAACGTTTTCCAGTTGGGCCCCCCCGCAACCGATTTTCCGGGCCCCTCAAAATCATATAAATATCCCCCCTCACCCTTGCCACCCCCACCCATCCCTGAAAAACTTGCATAATTATTTTGTGGGCAGTTATAATTATGTAAGAACTAAACACCTTTTTATAAATTAAATTTCAAAATTCAATCATGTTTCAAGGGGGGCAAGTCTAATGATTTGGGCTGTAGCGTGCGGGCTTCTGAAAGATGGAAATAGTTGAGAGTTGATTATATTATAAATAATTAATCTTGAAACCTAGAAACCTTGAAATTGATGTCTTCCATAGGATCCACATTCACATCCTCTCCTTGTTAGCACCGTCGCTCCTTTTCCCAGAAAATGTGTTCTCTCAGAATTCGCCTCATTTGCAGACACGGACACAGGTTCAATTTTTAATAAAAAGGCATTTTATCTAAATTACCGCGAAATTACTAAGTCGGGAAAAGAGAAAAAATTAAGAAATTCATTCTTAAGAGACAGAAGATAGAAAACGTAAACTACTTTATACAGTACTTGATCCTATTTTAAGAAAAAAATTGAACTGCGTTGGGAGAACTGACAATTGTTCCAAAACTATTATTTATATACTTATACAATAATCACGTAATTTATCCGATATATCAAGGGTATAAATATTCCTTCTGAGCATATTGTTTAAAAATGTACTAGTCGATAAAAAATAGAAATAACTAAAGCATGACCGTACAACATCACAATACCATAAACGCAGCATGTTGAAAAATAGAATAGAAATGAAGAAAAAAATGGCACCCCAAAATAATAATAAAATTCACGATCACGAACTCAATAATGAATTAATATACGGTTTACTCTTGGCCAATTTACCGGACACGTGTATCCAATACGACGATTCAAAAGAGACTGAATTCAAAATACTGTATGAAGAAAAATATTGACTTTAATTTCTACACAACCCCCCACTTTCCATTACTTCGTATATGCTAATATACATTGAGGAATTCGATGGGAAAATAATATTAATTTCCTCTAATATTTGCACTGTGGAGACATAGCCGTCATGATTTATAACAGTCTAGATAAGTTTGTTTGAAGAGTGTTTTGTCCTCGGTATGTCTCCATTCCCGAAGTCACAACATCCTGCTTCTGAATTCCTTCACTATCTGCGAATTATCTGCTATCTGAGAATTAATTGATAAAGTAAACAATAAACATTGGCCTGACAATATTTAGCCAATTCATTCTTTCTTTCTTCCTTCAGTGTTTCAGTTTTATTTCTTTTGGGAAAAAATTTTTATTTCAGTCTGGGCACGGGCCATTTCTTGAAAAAATATATTTTCATTCCGGGCCCCCTTATAGCCCGGGCCCCCCCGCGCCGCGGGGTCTGCGGGGGTGTACGTTACGCCATTGTATGGTAGCATAATTTTTCAACTGCCTTTACTAAATTTACTTCAATACTTTTTACATGCGAAACTGTCGGATTAAACACAACATACTTCTGTAAATAACTTCGAATAGAACTTTAATAAGAACCTCCATAATGACGAGTCTATAAATAACAGAGTTCTTAAAATTCTATTTTTAGTAACCTGCATTCAATTTCCGACATGCTTGTGTTTCAACCTCTACTAACTGTCTACCACCCTATATTCTACCTACTTGAATCTCTCATTATTTTTGATTTATTAACCTTCCTGCTGAAACTAAACAATTCCTTGGAAATGGGTTTGTGGGCTTCCTATACACACTACATTTCATAAGTTGAAGTAAAGAGAAAACTTTGTTGTTGAGAGGTACGAAATTCGTTACATAGAGGTAAATAAGCAGTAAAAATTATAAAATTCCATGGGACAAGGTAAAAATTCGCTATGTAGAGGATTTCGTTATTTGGAGGTTCGTTACGTAGAGGTTTGACTGTATATAGATTGAATTGAATCAAGCAACTGGCAATTGATTTGATGTTTACCTGAGTGTAGTCCGGGTGCCCACGTCGCCCAACATTGAGAAAGCGTCATTCTCGATGGAGAGACCCTCTGTCTGCGCGCGCAGTTTCAGAATCTGCTCCATTTCAGGCCGCGAGTACTGCAGAGTGCGGATGATGAGCAGCCGATCAAGCAGGTCCAGCGGAATGCCATGTGGCGAGTAGATGTCCTCTGTTCCTCTGTCGCCAAACAAAAACCAGACAGTTATTTATGTATGAAATTCACATAATGAATTCAATATATTCATATTAGTTATTAAATTCTATGAAGCTAAAAAATTCTAAATACCACTCACCTTAAGCTGTTATATTACGCTCTTTTGCAGTCCATAATTCAGTATGGTGTAACTGTTTGGGGAGGCTGCTACAATTATCATCTTGAGGAACTCTTAAGTACTCATAATTCAGAAATTAATAACGAAATAATTTTGAATAAGAGGACTATAATTTTGAGACTATAAGAGGAGATTGGAATACATTAAAAAATTATGAAGTATATCACAAGTATTAATCTATTTCATTTTATTTGTTGAATACTGTGTTAAAATATTAAACTTAACAGCTATTAAGTTATAATTCTTCTTTTTTAATGAATAATGCATCAAAATATTTATACTCAAATCAAATAAAAATTCATTGTACATTGAACAGTCCTTTTATCATTGAATAAGATGATGTTTTGTGAGGATTTAAAATCAAGTTTGGAAGAATTGTTGAGTTAAGCAGTGATTATATTAGATTTATGTTATTAGAAACTAGTGCTAGCGATTCTGTTAATGTAATTAGTACTCTCGATAATCTAAACACCTCTGTAAATTAATTGGACTGCTATATTTATAAATATTCTAAATGTTATCATTCCAATTGTGTTTTATGAGATTTATTATTTCATCCCAAAAGTATGTATATAAATACAATAAATAACTTAGTATGAATAAGCCTATACTCTATCCAACTAATTTATTATTTACAGAATTTCAGTTAATGACTGTCAGACAGCTGATCGTTATGAATGTAGTAAAATACATAATTAGGAACAAAACTACGTTCCCTTACACTTATAACATTGTCAACATCCAATATTCAGATCTATAAAACAAATATTGAATCAATCAGGAGACAGCTAATATATAATGAATAATAAGACGAAATTGTCACAACCACATTTATTAAAACTTCGAGAAACTAGTTTCGGTTGTTACACCATTATCAATCTCAATCAAACTGAAAACTGAAGTACAGAGTAGCCTTATATAAATACTGTACATGGAATGATACTATTGGCTAAGAGGGAAAGAGGCTGACCTTAATCGGACGTTGTGATTGGTTGTCAAGTCACGCCCCCTGGTGGGAGGAGTAACAAGCAAAAATACGAGTCATATCAATAACTAAACACTGTGAAAATCAAGAAAGTAACAAAAAATTGTAATAAGGCTAGAATTTAATCAAACTAAAATTAAATTTTTTTTAAAAATTAGAAGTTCACTGAAGTGCAATCAAGGTCAACTGAGAAATACACATAAGAACTGCTTTTTTAAAAATAGGCTGGAATTATAATGAAACCAAGTTAGTTGTATTGAATTGATTAAAATAAATTTGGTCATTTAAATTAGTTATGGAATCGTTTTTTACCAACTTAGTTATCTCCAAAGCTTCTAAAATGTTCAATTGTCTGCCTTTGCCAATCAAATGCAGAAATTCAACATTTTCTTCAGCCTTGAACTTGTGTCCATTATTAATGAGATGTTCTGCAAAATTTGAATCTCCTTTTTGGGTTTTCCAATCCCTGATATGTTCATTTACCCTACATTTGAAACTTCTACCAGTCTGACCTACATAACAAGCATTACAATCACCGCAATTCAATTTATAAACCCCACTTTTATCCCAGATATCAATTTTACTCCTCCCACCAGGGGGCGTGACTTGACAACCAATCACAACGTCCGATTAAGGTCAGCCTCTTTCCCTCTTAGCCAATAGTATCATTCCATGTACAGTATATATAAGGCTACTCTGTACTTCAGTTTTCAGTTTGATTGAGATTGATAATGGTGTAACAACCGAAACTAGTTTCTCGAATTTTTAATAAATGTGGTTGTGACAATTTCGTCTTATTATTCATTATGGATACCTTCCACAATATCACCTTCGCCATTACTAAGACAGCTAATATACTTAAGTAATAAAATCATAAACATATATCCCAATCAATACCTTAACAACAGTAAAATAAACAAGAAAATGTAAAATTATATCAGGAATCGGAGCAAGAGCAACTACTCTTCTGATATTTAATTTTAGAGAAATAACAGTTTTCCTTTTCTGTTTGCTCACTGGATTTGCATTTAGACATTTTCAGCTCACCATTCCTTTGGGCAATTAATTCCCTTTGTACAGTTAATGGGCGATTGGCTCCTCCAACCTTTCCTTTCTTCTCCTTCTTCCTCCTACCCTAATAGTATAAGAACTCCTCCCTAGTAGGTCGGCAACCATAGTTAGAAGGAGTTTCCATCTCCACATATAGTAGTATATTTTTAAATAGTTTATATTTTTTATTTTTGTATAATATTGATTTCAGTTATATTTTATTTTAACATTTTTCATTTTTTTTGCATGTCTTATAGGCTATTATGTCGGTTTGTATTTTATAAATAAATTAAATTAAATTAAAAGAATATATTAAATGCGTAAAGAGCGACTTTCTCTAGAGCTAAACAGGAAATGCACGACGCATAGCAGAGGGCACTTTTTTGCGTGAGTGATAGATAAAGAAGCTTTACATTATAATTACATACGACATTTTTCCTACAACAGTTTTGGATTTCCAATCATTGTATAACATTGATTAAAAGCAGAAGGTTACGGTGGACGGGACATGTTTTGAGGAGGGAAGGGGACTCACTAACAAACAGTGTACTGAGGAACAATCCTATAGGAAGGAGACCAGCTGGAAGACCTAAAACAAGATGGTGGGACCAGGCCCGGAAAGACATGAGAAAGATGGGGCTAAATGAGGAAGACGCTGGTGACCGGAATCGTTGGAGAGGCTGTGTTGATGAGGCCAAGTACCGACTGGGGTACGAGTGGCCACTACAGTAAGTAAGTAAGTAAGTAAGTATAAAATTATAATTTCCGTATACAATGCACCATCATTGAAACGTTGAGGTAGTGAAAAGTTCATCTGACACGACTCAGTGTTGCCAACCATACGAGCCGTAGCAGGTACAGATGAGGCGTATTTACTGGAACAGGTATTTTTACTGAGTATTTGAACGTACGGACTAGCACCTAGTATTCGAAGTACAAAATACTCAGATATCTGTGAGTATTTATAGAAACTAGTAAACTACGCGACTTCAAGTCCCCACTCCAATTTACGGAGTGGGAGTGGAGCTTTGTAATTTGCAGTTGTACAGTAGCTATTAATAGCTCATTTCTCGTTATAGAACTATTCAACTACTCACTCCCTCTTTCTCGCTCACTCTCACGCTCTCTCTCTCTATTCACTATACTCGATTGTAGGCGCATGCGTCTAGATTGTCTTTGGTTGCGTTTGGCGTACGCGCGTACTTTTCCAGTAGAAATACTTCTTGAGTACTTGAGTACGGGTACTAAAAAGTAGTTTGTTAAAGGTCTTGCCGTCCGCGTCTCATTTCGCTACAGCACATTTGAGAGCAACTCAATAATTAGATTCGTGCTGTATTTAACACGAGTAATAAAGATTCGTGCTGTATTTAACGTGAGAAACAGTACCAGTACCGCAGTACGATACTCTCTTGTACGTGTACTCTTGTACGTCTACTCTGGCAAACTGGCTAATATAAAATACTACCTAGTATTTTGGTATTTGGAATAGGTATTTGGAATAGGTATTAGAACGTACTAGTACTCGGAATACTTAGTATCAGAAAAACCTAGTACGACCCATCTCTAGTAGCAGGTATCTGTTCAATCAGATAGAGATAAGCTGCGTTCTCGTAGGTCCTGTTTGTAACGGTGACCGATTAGATTGGCCAACCAAAAATACACTGTTCTCTGCTGTAAAATCACTTCCCGGTGGTTCGGAACCCACCTAAAACTGTAGGTCCAATTCATCAATCACCATCATCCAACTCATTACCCACGCACAGGTCTCAGACCTATGTGGGCTTCATCCTCAGAAAACAAAATAATCATTTTAGTATGAAGTACAATCTGGCTATGCACAATATGCACTTTTGTAAGATAATTTCAAAGAAATCTCAGTCCAAAAAATTATTCTCAAAATAATAAAGATTTTTATTGAAACATAACTAATTATAAAACATTTCAATGATTTTATACATCAGGTATGATAATTGTGGAATGCAAAGTTGGCAAAAACGTAAAGCTATGAAGTACTTTATTGCTCGCTCCTCAGTAAACAGCTGTTTTATGATTAGTTTTCAGCACATAAACTGATTCTTTACAAGCTGTTGTAAGAAAAATAAATAATATTACAGCGTCAGATGGAGGTATAAGCAGGCGTCTCCTACTTACCCCCCCCCCCCCCAATGCACAAACGTCCTATCATAACGATGGTTCACTATCTGTTCCACTTTTATACCTGGCTACTATCCATCACATCATTCAGTAATAGCAGTTCGGTGAACAGTAGACCTCACGCCCAAAAGTAATAAGGGTGCTTGCACAGAGGATTTATGCTCATTTTATATCAATTTAATTCCTATACATTTTAAAGATGCACCGGTGACAATAACATTAAGAAGTTTATTCAATAAATGGATCTGATCAAACGAATAACTTACCCATATTTTAACTTTGCATTTCCTACCTTATATTCTTGGTTTTTATCCATCTAGTTTTAATTATTTGTTAGTTTTTGTAGCTTAGTTGTAGTGCATACTAGAGATGAGGCGTATTTACAGGAACAGGTATTTTTACTGAGTATTTGAATGTACGGACTAGCACCTAGTATTCGAAGTACAAAATACTCAGATATCTGTGAGTATTTCTAGAAGCTAGTAAACTACGCGACTTCAAGTCCCCACTCCAATTTACGGAGTGGGAGTGGAGCTTTGTAATTTGCAGTTGTACAGTAGCTATTAATAGCTCATTTCTCGTTATAGAACTATTCAACTACTCACTCCCTCTTACTCGCTCACTCTCACGCTCCCTCTCTCTCTCTCTATTCACTATACTCGATTGTAGGCGCATGCGTCTAGATTGTCTTTGGTTGCGTATGGCGTACGCGCGTACTTTTCCAGTAGAAATACTTCTTGAGTACGAGTACTAAAAAGTAGTTTGTTACTCAAGCGTCTCAAGGTCTTGCCGTCCGCGTCTCATTTCGCTACAGCACATTTGAGAGCAACTCAATAATTAGATTCGTGCTGTATTTAACACGAGTAATAAAGATTCGTGCTGTATTTAACGTGAGAAACAGTACCAGTACCGCAGTACGATACTCTCTTGTACGTGTACTCTTGTACGTCTACTCTGGCAAACTGGCTAATATAAAATACTACCTAGTATTTTGGAACAGGTATTTGGAATAGGTATTAGAACGTACTAGTACTCGGAATACTTAGTATCAGAAAAACCTAGTACGACCCATCTCTAGTGCATACTATATCTTATTTGGACTTTGCTCTACATATGGAACCCACTGCTGGCTCTCACGTATGCTTTTTGCCTTGAAAAGTCTTCAAATGTTTGAAATCTTTTAGGAAGGGATTATTACTTAAATTTTGTTATTTTACCAAACAATTAGTTGTAACTTTATTTGTAAATTTCAATAAAAAATACATTTGATTTGAAATTGTGTCTCAAAACAGTTACTACGTTGGGCCTTATGGTTAGTTACCTGACAAGCGAGCGCCCTCTATTGGTGGCGAATATGACAATGGGAGCGATGGCACTCTCTAACGCCCTGTGCAGATAGGTGAACGTCTCAATGTCGAGCATGTGCACCTCGTCAATGAACAGAACGCCGGGAACCAATTCGGCTATTCCGTCATCAATGTACTTGTTCACCACCTTGTTTATCTCCTTGCGAAGTTTATCTAGAAAAACAAGCACCGAAATCAATTTTAGAATATACAAACGTACAGATGCTGTCCACTGTCGATAGAGACAGTGTAGCCATTGCTTCACGCCGCCGCCATCTTATTTTCATCAATTTGGATCCTGTAATTACGAAATTACAAACTCATCTACACTATTATTATCATCATCATCATCATATGGTAATTAGGGAAGTGATAGCCGTGAGCCGTAGCAGGCGTCTATTAAATCAGATAAGCTGCGTTCTCCTGGGCACTCTTTGTAAGGTTGACCGATTAGATTGGCCAGCAAAAAAGACACTGTTCTCTGCTGTAAAAACATAACTTCCCGGTGGTTCGGAACCCACCTAAAACTGTAGGTCCACTTCATCAATCACCATCATCCAACTCATTACCCACGCATAGCCTATGTAAGGGGTGTTCTCATTACATTCACATTGTATGCAATTATACTGTATTATTATAATGTTTTTCTGTACCACTTACATTACTTTGTAAATTATTTGAAGAGAATAAATTGAATTGAACACTCTTTCAAAATGTGTTTAGATTAGGAGAACCTAAATAACAACTGATAAATTATACATCACTATGATGCAAATAAGCTTTCAAGTCATTAATCAAAGCAACATATTTGTACCGTATCAGTATTGCAGCATTAAATTCTTTTATTGGGATTAAACTGGCATTGGCGGTTGAAATCACTACATCACATGCTGAATTTGAAAAATCGATCATCTGCTAGAATTATACAATAATAAGGATTCTAAGCAATTGGGGATTTGTTTTCTAAATGAAAGGCTGAAAAAAACAAAATTTCACTAATCATGGTCTACATCTAAATCAATCTGGCAAAGTAATATTTTGTAATAGGCTGGCAGAGCTGATTGAAAGTCGTTTGCAATCTACTGTCAATAATTCTCCTAAACAATCATCTAACGAACCTTTTTTAGTAAAGTGGCTCAAAAGCGGGAAGGGAAACTAGTTTCAAATGATAAATTCATATCTTCAATTGTATTAAAAGACGTTAATCGATCAGGAAATCAGGATAGCATTAGTGGAAGGAACTCTTGTAACAATCTGATAGGCTCCCAAGATTCTAAGAGATTAAGTAGATCTACTTCAATATGCAAAAGCAACGATAACGTAATAAGGAATGATCGGGAAGTACTGACTGTGTTCCATCAGAATATTCAATACATTCGTAACAAAATAGATAGAATCTAAGTATTTTTAAAAGAAGAGGCTCCTGATATAGCTATTTTCACAGAGCATGGTTTAAAAGAAGATGAATTGCCACAACTTAATATTCCAAACTATTCATTGAAAACGTCGTATTGCAGGACATCTCATCGAAGTGGGGGAGTAGGTATCTTCTCTAAAAATATGCAAACATTTAATTTAGAATATGTAGAGAAATTTGCTGTGGAAATGGATTTAGAAGTTACTGGTTTGAGAGTAAATATCGACAATAATTTCGAAGCAGCGGTGTTAGGTACAGGCCACCAAATGGGGAATGGAACAATTTTTGCGAACTATTCAATAGGCTTTTAGAGATTAATACTACTCGCTTTACAAACGTTATTATAGCGGGAGATTTCAATACAGACGTTGCAACACAGAATAAAATGACAGAAGATTTAAGGGATATTATATACATGAATAACTTTGAAATAAAAGTTCATGAATATACCAGAGTCACAAGAACATCACAAACAATAATTGATAACATCCTAACTAATATAGATTACTCTAAAACAAGGTTAGGCGGCTCGGAACTATCTCATCATGGCTATCAAATCTTAGAGGTGGGGTTGCATGGTCATAAATCAATTAAAAAGAGTAGAGTAATGAAAGATATTCAACAATGTGAACAGGGGAATATCGATTGTTTGAAGCAGAATCTGATACAAGAAAACTGGAGTAGGGTTTACAATAGCAATAGTTTAAATAACAAATATGATAGTTTCATTAATATTTTAAGGTTTCATATTACTATGAGTTGTCCAGTTAAAACAGTCCCTGTAAAAAATAAATTAGACAAAATTGAAGAGTGGATAACTGATGATATCCTTGCAGAAAGAAATAGGGTTAAAGATGCATATGATGAATTCAAACTATCGAGAAATATGTTAAGTGGAGATAATTACAAAGCTCTAAAGAAAAACTATACAAAAGAAGTGAAAAGAGCCAAATGTAAGAAAACAGCTGAAATTTTGAATAATAGTGTGTACTTTAACACAGCAGTGTGGGATAGGCAAGTAGCTCATGTAGATGCTTATACTAGTGTCCCCAGAATAATTAACGAAAATAACAAATACATTGATGATAGTGTAGACATCTGTAATTTCTTTAACAGATATTATCAACTGGTTGCTAAGAATCTTCAAAAATCTCTTAATACAGGTATTAGTGATGCAAACATGTGGAATACTGACGGGATTCAGAACGAATTAAAATTCCACCCAGTATCCCAAGACGAGTTGTCAAATATCATTGATAGTTTGAATAATAAAAAGACTGTAGGAATGGATAGAGTATCCAGTAAAATTCTGAAAGAATGTAAAGATCAATTGTTAGACCCTTTGATTCATCTGATCAATCATTCATTAGAACAAGGTGTTGTTCCAGATAATTTGAAAGAGGGGAAGATCTTGCCAATCTTCAAAAGTGGTGATAGAGAAAAGGTGGAAAACTATAGGCCAATTAGTAATTTAAAGGTAATCAGTAAAATTTTTGAAAGAGTAGTTCTAAATAGGTTACTTGTGCACCTTCAAGAAGCTAACTTTATCTGTGATGAACAGCATGGCTTCCAGAAAGGGAGATCAACAAAGACAGCCATAGTTTCTCTAGTTGATAAGCTAATAGATATAATAGATTCAGGTGATTACGCTACTGCAATCTTCTTCGATCTATCAAAGGCATTTGATTGTGTTAATCATAGATATTTATTGGAAATAATGCAAAATGTAGGCGTAAATGGGGTTGAACTGAAATGGTTTGAATCATATCTTATTGGGAGAAAACAATGTTTAGAACTAACTACAGTTAGTTGGGAATAGTATAGTAAAGAATAAATCTAATAAATTAGAGGTCCAAGCTGGAGTGCCTCAGGAGTCAATACTAGGTCCATTGCTTTTTTTGTTATATGTCGACCGTTTACCTAAAGAATTAATTAGTGGTAGAGCCCTCTTATTTGCAGACGATACATCACTCATTTTAGCAATTCCATTCTAGATAATTTAGAAATAAGTGCCCATATAGGTGTGCAGTCCATTGTCCAATTCTTAAATCAGTTGAAATTAACAATAAATAGTAAAAAAATGCCAATACCTTCAATTCAAAAACAAACATAATTCAAATGAAGATAAACGTGTTTGTAAACGATAATCAACTAGACCAGGAAGAAAACATTGCATTTCTAGGAGTTTTGTTGGATAGACGATTGACCCGGGCTCCATACATTGAGAAAATATGTTTTAAAATTTCATCTGGAGTATTTGTCCTGCGACAGCTCGCTAGATTGAATGACAAAAAGTTACTTTTTACAGCTTACCATGGGCTCTTACTGTCACATATTAGGTATGCTAACTTAGTATGGGGTAATTCATCAAAAAACAATTCTTGGTAGGGTGTTTAAGATCCAAAAGAAAGCGGTTAGGTGTATAGAAAGAGTAAATAGATTAGATTCATGTAGGCCGTTGTTCAAGAGACTTGGTCTCCTAACTGTACCCTGCTAATATGTGTATGAAGCTACTTTATAAGTAAAAACTAATGATATTAACCAAAATCTTGACGTACATGATTATAATACAAGAAGCCGAGGAGATTATCACTTGGTGAGTCACAATAGTAGCTTATTCAAGCAAAAACCTAGTTATATTGGTAGGAAATTCTACAATAAGCTACCACAGTTTTTAAAGAGTCTTGGAAATATAGAAATATTTAAAAAACAATTGAAAAAATATTTAGTTGATAAAGCTTTTTATAGTGTACAAGAGTTCCTTTCACACCAAAATTAAGCCTCACCTCAACTAATTGATATAGTAGGCTATGTATGGTATCTAGTGTATATGACTAATGTTAATATGACTTGTCTTATACTCCTTAACTGGAGTCTCCAAGACGTAATCTAAAAAAAATATATGTATATATTTCTTGCTAATTCAACTGGTTATGCAACGAGTAGAGAGCTAATGCGCATGCGCTATCCAAAAGCTCGCAGAGCTTATGAAAATGATTTATTTCGGAACGGATCAACAGATTGCTAGTATACGTTCTGTTTACGTTACAAGCTCATTATACACAACTCTGTTTAATATACTGGGTACAAATTTTTTTCAGTCTATCACTCAACATTTTTTCAGTCTGTCACGTGACAACCCCGGTTTCACAATAATCCTATCATAATCATGGTTCATTATCTGTTCCACTTTTATATCAGGCACTTTTATATCTTTTACATTACTATCCATCTCGTTATCAGTATAAAAGTGAGCCATTATTTGGTGTACAGTTATTCGAACAATGATAGCTAGATTACAATGCAGCCAACAGTCAACTAAATAATTTCAAATTCCAAGAGCAGCTGATCATGAAATACAGTATAAATCTAGTATAGTACAAATTATTTATTCATCAATTTAAGATACATAAAATATAAAGGCTCACCGCCAATGCTATGGAGAGTCTTCTTGACATAATTAAAGAAAATTATAGAAAAAAGAGAAATACAACAAAATAGCAATAAACATAATAATAACAATAAAATAATAATGATGAAAAGAAACAGAGAGTTTCAGCCAAAGCTCATACAAAATTTATCCTTCAACCTAGCGACAAGACAAAATTAATTCACAATTCGTTTTATACACATTGAATGTGTTTGAAAACTGGTCTATATGTTCATTCAAGCTATTAAATAATCTTAAAGGTTTGAGAAGAAATGAATTATAATGATGGGCAGTTCTTACAAAGGGGATATTGAACAATATATTTTTTATTGGTCTTGCATACGGCACACTAAAAATTAATAAATTGATGTATGAACATTATGATATAAAATGTTGAACAACAGTAATAGATCATTCAATGATATTCGTAAATGCAGTGACTGGACTTTAAAGATGGATCTTAATTCATTTGTTGGAAAATTAAAGGGGCAGAAGTAATTTACTTCCCGGTGGTTCGGAACCCACCTAAAACTGTAGGTCCAATTCATCAATCACCATCATCCAACTCATTACCCACGCACAGATCTAAGACCTACGTGGACTTCATCCTCAAAAATAAAATAAAAACAAAATTGAATTTTTCAATATAAAGATGTCTGAGAAACTTATTTTGAATTTTTTCTATATTATGTATATCTGTTACATTAGAAGGACCCCAGACTACTGCAGCATATTAAAGCATACTGCGGACCAGTGCATTGAATAATGTTATACCAAATTAGTTAAATAATGTAAATAAATCATATTATTATTACATGGTTTGGAGAGTAAATTAGCATTTAGAATTACAAAATAAATGCATTAGTGACTAGTATTTTTATTTAGGATGAAGCCCACATAGGTATGAGACCTGTGCATGGGTAATGCGTTGGATGACGGTGATTTATTAGTTGGACCTACAGTTTTAGGTGGGTTCCGAACCACCAGGAATTGATTTTACAGCAGAGAACAGTGTCTTTTTTGCTGGCCAATCTAATCTGTCACCGTTACGAACAGGTCCTACGAGAACGCAGCTTATCTCTATCTGATTGAACAGATACCTGCTACGGCTCGCGGCTATCATTTCCCTTTTAAAGGAAGTCTGTTTTAAATTGGCCATTAATATAAGGCTTGTTTTAGGTTATGTTGAGTTATAACAATATGGCTTATATGCATGAATGATATGACTTTAATACTAGATATGTGCTTCACCATTCAAAATATATAGATCATACGAATGCTAGCATGTATATAGATATAATCATATGCTTTCAAATATAGCAGCTTGGTATAAAGGTGGAACGGATAATGAACCATGATTATGGTAGGACGTCTGTGCAACCGGGGGAATAGTTGGTCGGTGTGAAATGATTATTAGATAGGCTACCATTAATTGATTACCAGTGATTTCGGTCTTTTTCGATTTCATGAGCTGGCCCATCATGGAGAGGATATCCTGACCACCCTGCGGTCTAGCATTGGCCACGTCCAGGTCGTGCAGCGTCACATCCTGTATCACTTCCTTCTTCTTGTGTACATCGCCCTTTGGTAGCGGCACATACTCTTCTGCCTACAATCAAAAACCAACAGAAACATAAAGTTGTTCAACTGTATAACGAAGTAGATTATCCTGAGAAAAAATTCGCTATAGAGAGGTATTTGTAATTGAGAGGTTGTTGAACTGGCAAGAATGAAATGTGTGACAAAAGCAAATGATGGGAGGATGAGAGAGTCCAGTAGACCTACATAATAAAATTCTATTTTTAGTAACCTTGAGGCTCAACCTGCATTCAATTTCCGACATGTGTTGTTTCAACCCCTACTAACTGTCTATCACCCATCTTTGACCTACCTGAATCTGTCATTATTTTTAGTTTTATTGACCTTCCTGCTGAAAAAAAAACAATTCCTTGGAAATGACTTGTGGGCTTACTACATTATCGTAAGTTGAAGTGAAGAAAAAACTTCGTTGTTGAGAGGTCCGAAATTCT
The DNA here is from genome assembly GCA_948455865.1 of Conomelus anceps. Taxonomy (NCBI): domain Eukaryota; kingdom Metazoa; phylum Arthropoda; class Insecta; order Hemiptera; family Delphacidae; genus Conomelus; species Conomelus anceps. Next base: position 110,159,051 of record OX418217.1, on the reverse strand, counting down.
ACATAGAGGTAAATAAGCAGTAAAAGTTCTAAAATGTCATGGGACAAGGCAAACATTCGTTATGTAGAGGATTTCGTTATTTAGAGGTTTGTTAAATAGAGGTTCGACTGTACATCAAATAAACTAAATTTATCAACATTTTTTATACACCATTAAGTAAATACAAAAGTACTTTTGAACCGAAGCAGCTGCAGCAATACAATTTTACAAATTTCGATTGTTTATTGACAATTGTCGCCAGGCTAAAGCCTATTGCAATAGATCAGTACAACAGAATCTCTTATAAAGTAATATGGTATTTATAATATCATCTGTAATATGATAAATAATCGTCTTAATACATAAGTAATTACATAGTGATTAATATTATTATTACATAGTGATTAAGGAATCTTATGAAAAAATAGTCTTTAATAATAATAATAATATGAGGTAAAAAATCACGAGAGAAAATAATAAAATAAAGATAATAGCAGGTAAGAAAAAATGAAAAGATGTATTCGTTCTTTTCTTAATCACCACCTCTGAATGGAGAAACATTTCAAATTTCTAGCTGCATTGATTAACAGATGTCATCAACCCGGCATAATTACATTTCATCATACCTAGTCATATGTTTCCTACATACTGCAAGGCTCCGACTGCACGGTAGCCTACATGCAAAGTCTTTGCGTTCCAGACAGCGTAAATAACGCCGCTAAGGGGCCTGCCATATGATTAAAAACTGTTGACTTCTATCAGCTAATACTTTAAGCTGTTTAGCCGGCAAGTTCAGTAAGTTAGGTCTGTAAAATGGATTAATTAATAATAATTATTAGCCCCCCTATTAAAATTTATGGTCAGAAACCATCCCCAATATTCACACAACATTTTCCACAAAGTTTCATGCCGATCTGTCAAGTAATTTTGAAGTCTATAGGGAACATACATACATATATACAGACATTCATTTATATATATATATATATATATATATATATATATACGGTAGATCACCAGATCAAGGGTAAGGATATATATAGATCAAGGGTTGGGATCTTGAGGTTCCCGCGCTCTCGTCATCTGCACGTTCGTTCAGTGAAAAGTCATTTTCCACGATATTTGTACTTTCTTGACCAGCAAGATCATCGTATTGATTTTCGTGCAACAGTCTTCTCCTCTTTGCGTCCTGCGACAATCTTCCTAAAAAACTTCTTTTTTTTCCGAGACATTTTAAATAATTCAAATATCAATATGATAGTAAATATTTACATATTTCCAGCTGAGCATTTCCAACTTAGAACGTAAACAATTCAGTGACAGTTATCAGAGAGAATATTTGAGAACAGCTGATTGATTTTTCATGATAAATCACGTGAATGTATCCAAAATCGCACAAGACTTGGTTTTTAAACGTTTATTATAAAAGTTAATTTAGTTTATTATAGCTGAAGAAATTGTCAAAATAGTTTTCAATACTTTTAAATAACTTAAATCCCGATCGATGCTCTCGTTTTTCAGGCCGCGTAAAATGCCTTCGGGGCCGTGACAGATGAACAGAAATTGAGATAAGACTTGTTTCGGCTTCTTTAATGTATAAAACGTAAAAATAACCAAAAAATATATAATTCTGATAAATGGAAGACAAAACTCTAATTTTATTTATATAGATAATGACTCACTTTTATACTGAATGGTGTGATGGATAGTAGCCTGGTATAAGAGTGGAACAGATAATGAACCATCATTATGATAAGACTTTTGTGCAATCAGGGGCATATATCATATGTTTAATTTGAAAATGCACCTTGAATCCCGTTGCAAAGCACTGGTACACCACTAGCGTCTAAATCTCACCTCTAAATCGAACTCGGTGGCGAAGGTGTCGCTGCGTCCCTGGCGCTTAACGGCGCCACTATTGGCTTCAATGTAGATGACGTCACCCGTCTCCACTTTCTCCTTACTCAGCGACTCGTAGATGCTCGGATCCAGTTTCAGCTGCTTGGTGCCTTTCGCCGTTTTCAGACCGATTATCACGTGCGAAACTGTTTTGCCATAGCCTAAAACATCAACAATATATTGTTGACTTTTAAACGCTATTGCTACAATTTCAAATGAATTCCAACTTGCATAGAAATAGAAAATTCTTCAACATGAAACATCATTTCACAATGCATCGTCACAAAATATGATAGAACAAAAACAACAATCATTTCAACTGTACTTAGTAATATCAATGTTAAAAACTCCTATCAGGGTGGCCACCCATTTTAAAATTAAAAATTCATGAGTGATTCCCGATTTTCCAGAGTAAAATTTCAAATTTTCCAGGTAGAGTATCCGCGGTATTTGAGGAACAACAAGATATATACATTCATTGTTTCCGCATTTTGCTGAAAGGTAGTTGATTAATTTAGTTTCATTATTTGCTACGAGAGAGCGCATGAATGCATCGTCGATCACGCTTGGATTCCCAGTATGCACTATTACAATTGGCAACTGTTCCTCCTTTGTTTCTCGGTCAGTTGAGTTGAGAACGCGATTAAGAACGCACGCTACTCCTGTTTGATCCGGTTTCAAATACTGAATTACTTTCACGTCATACCTCTTTTCTATTCCGTATTTTCGCCTACCTCTAATTACCGATAATTACCTCTCATCTCTTCCACAATGTACCTACCCTCTGATAACCTCGCAATTATTACTCTGTCACGATCCACCTCGCACTACATACAGTAAGTACGCTTTCTACATTCACTCCTTTTCATTTTTATCCCTGTTTCCTCCCTTGGAACCAGCGGTGCGCCTACATTCATAAAGAATTTATTATGGAAATCTTCAGTTTGATTTTCAATGACGAATTGCGAATAGCGTATTTAAATTTTCAAATATATTGATAATTTTTGACACTGCAGTCATTTTTGTGAGGAATTAATACGTTTTTTTAACTACTCATGTGTGTGGAGCGCTTTCGGACAGGATCCATTTTCAACACTCAGTGAGTAGTTAAAAAACGAAGAATTTCTCACAATAGACTGCAGTGTCAAAGTTATCAATATATTTAAAATTATCAATATATAAAAAATGTATTATACATTCTGAGTCATACTTTTACCAATGAAGCCATGTATATGTATGTATAGTACCATAGCCGATTCCCGCTGTTGGTGACTCTTCAAACCTTGACGAGTCTCATTCCGAAGAGAATGAAGCCATCAAAATACTTAATTTTAAAATGTAATTGATTGATTTATATCATATCTAAAAAAGTTCATTTTAAAAATAAACGATAAGCGAGCGCCAAATTTTTTTCATCGTTTTATACTCAGAATAAGCCAACAAATCGATTTAAACCAGAAATTAATGTGAAATTGACTGGACCAACAGTCTTCAGTTACACACTTAGACCATATAAACCATAAGATTACACCAGAGGAACTGTTATCAGTACATTAAGAAGCATTTACAAAATAGGCCAATTATTATTGCTAGCCATCAAGTGTTTTTTATTTTTTTTTTATTTGAGTATTTTGAGTTTATTGTTAGGGTACACTTTACTAAATTAATTGGAATTTATGAAAAATTCATGAGTAATTGGAAAAATTCATGAGTTGTTCACGGAATTTTTCCCGGTTGCAGACCAAGAACCACTTAGTTCAAAACGCATCCGCTGCAACTCAAAAAGGTCAGTTCTGCACAGCAAGTTTCTACATATGAATAACGTTTATTAGACATTTTTTTAAAGGCATTGAACAGTTTATTGGACACTTAGTATTTAATTTTTGACAGTTGACTAATCAGTTTTTGTACAGTGATAATCTTATAGAAATATTCATTATTAGTTGAAAGTTATTTAACTGTTTGTTTCTTTCTTGATTTTCTTGTGTGATAATTATTACTGATTTGAGTATTTTGTGAGTTAATTGTGTAAATAAAGTTTGAGTATTACTTTCAAGTGTTGCCGGCATTATTTAAGTGATAGAACCCGTAACATTACGTTGAAAACTGTGCAATAATAAAATTATTCTTACCACCCATTGGATTTTCTGTCTCAATCGGCGTGAGTTCAGTGACCTCGCCTTCATATACCTCTTTTGTTTCTTTTATGCGCAGACCGATTGCTCGCCGGAAGTTCTCCATCAGCACTTCCGTTTTCTTTATTTCCGAACTGAACACTTCCGATCCCACCATCGGACAAAATGGCACCTGGAATCAACCAAACAAACGTTTATATACTCGAATCAATTATTGAAACAAAACAAGAAATAACCTGATACAACGGAGTACTGTAGTTTACATATAGGCCTAACCTAACAGCAGTTGTGAGTAAACGTAACATTTCACCTATCTTTTACACGCTGCCAACTTATTTGAATACTACAGAATATCATCTAAGGATCCAACCATGAAATAAAATAATTAGAATCAATTACTCAAGGAAAGGTTACAACACAAACCAATAATAACTACTGCTGCCACGCTATACATAAATAGGTAACATCCAGGTAATATCGGATCATAAGTAACTCTGTCTTGTAAAATCACACTATAAACACAATTATTATTACTAGTGGCTTGTAGGGGCAAAAGCCCCCAGAGAAAGACACTAATACATAAAACAAACCATTATACTCTTATAAACCAAACGAACTAACAATCAAATTATCTATGTCAGAATTTCCCTGTATACTATATTTTTTGTATAATAAGTCTTTCTGGTTGTTGTTATTTTCAATAAACAATTTGATTCCTTCCAGAGATTTAACTCTGCGAAATGCAACATATAATTGCCCATGAGTAAAAACTGGTTTATTTGGGTATATACCAGCTTTTTCGAAGGTTTGGCCTTGGAACTTATTGATTGCAATACAAAAAGCTAGTCAGATAGGGAATTATTGTTTTCTTGACGTATGGAAAGGCATATTAGGGTCTGTTGAGATAGAATACTCCTAATTCTTGGTAAAAGTATTACATTAATTTTACCCAGTTATTATTATTATTGTTGAAATTATTAGCTTTCGTCTTCTTCTTAAATTATGTAAACAAAACATTTTTAGAACTTATGTCTGTCTAATTTTAGATTATACTATCCCAAGTAACCCACATGTTAATATTGAGCACTAACTTAAAGATAAAGCACGATCACATGTATTGATCGAAACAAATCAGACGTTTTTGAGTTCCAATGCTATTTTTATGGAGAACATTTTACGTTACCTATATCTAATTTTATGTTAACATTATGGAATTCCAATAAATTTCCGCCATCACGGAATAGAGAGCTTTAATTTGAGCCATCTCCCATCTTTCTACGACTTGCCATACGCCCATAATTTTGACACTAAGAATCGCCTTACGAAATTGAATCTATAGATTAGCGCATCACTTTTTCCACCTCGCCATTTAGCCATGTTATGGGAACATGAAGATCCGTTTCAACAGATATTTTTAAAAATAATATAAACACAATGGACATCCAGACATTGTAATTCCATAGGAAAACTCCGTCACATAGTATCAAGTATCAATTCGAACACAGGATCAGCTGATCGTAACATTGTACCAATGGTTGAGTTTCTGGGAGATTTACCGGTCACCGGTAAATGTAACCAGTGGCGTTTGATTGGTTTATTCCAATTTTTCAGCGTCTATGAATTTGAGTGAACCAATCAGACCGCTGACATTTACCAGATACCGGTAAATCTCCCAGAAACTCAACCAATGATATGTTACACAATGATTTGATTCTGTGTTACAGAGTGATGTTTGCGATCAGGTTACGTTGCTCATTTGATACAGAGTGATGTTACAAGTCTGGATGTGAAAATTAGTGGAATGCTATGTTAAATCTCTATTATTTTGTAGATAGACTGCACTCTAGCTTTTGTCGTATGGCCGGATTTCTTTACAGTGGACTTTTATTGACCTTTTTCACTTTTAATCAGGTTTTATTCACATCTATTTACCTTACTTCCAAGCTCGTGTGCAATTGCTAGAGCGATTGCTGTTTTCCCGGTTCCTGGCGGCCCAGCCATTAGTATCGCCCTTCCCGCCATTTTCTTTGACTTTATCATGTCAACAACGATACCAGCTGCCTATTGATAACAGAAAAAATATATAATTTTTTTTTACAAATTCATATTATTTATCCAACAAATTTACAACATACAATACATGCAACAGAATTGATGAATGAGACCATTGTTATAGCGAGCCACTGCAGTCGCGGATCACAATTAAGGCTAAATTACATCCACTGAGCGTCTGACCGGCTCAACATTGGGCGTTTTAACACACACCGACACGGCGCCGGCACCGGGCGCCGATATCGTCACGACATCGTTGAAGCATTTCATACTTACCGACACGGCATCTGGCTGTCGGTGAAGAACTAACCTTATTTTGCAGTGGGCGGCACAGTTCAAAACGGTACGATGGATGATTACAACAGGAGGTTGTATTTGTTATCTTTATTATATCTACGACGTAAAAGACGCAGTCGTAATAGACAACTTTGGATTGACCCAATAATAAAAGTTTGCTATTTGGATGGCTTGTATTACACCTTATTTGATAAGCTAGTGACAAACCAAACAAATTATTTTAATTTTTTTCGTATGAGTACTGTTAGGAAACTTTCGACTATAAATTAGTGAATTTAAGTGATGAAATCAAAAAACAAGACACTCAGATGAGATTGGCTTCTGTCTCTAAAGATTTTGTTTTTATTTTCTTCTATAGTTTTGTCCCATAAACAGGGCTCGGATTCGACTAATTCAATTAGGGTGACAACATCATACCTATCAGCCATCGTACTGTACCAGACGTTTTTTTCAGTACCTAACCTCAAACTGTTGACAAAATGACCAAATTCTGTTCAAAACTATGGACGACACACAAGTGTCGGCGCCGGCACCGGCGGGAGCGATGCTGCCAACGACATGCCGGCGCCGGCAGCCGGCTGCCGGTGCCATGTCGGTGAATGTGAAAGCTGTTCCATTTGGCAGCATTGTATCTCAACCCCCACGACACCGGGACGACATCTTGCCGGTGTCGGTGTGTGTGAAAACGGCCAAAGTCGAAGTACATCACAGCATTAAAATGTTTAGAACCATCAGCTGATTTTTATATAAAATTTACTCGGATGATGTAATGTATCCTCAATTGTGGCACATGATAGCAGTGGCTCTGTATAGAAGACTCTAAGGCCCGTATTTATGAACGTGAATTACGTTGATCTAAGCACCAGTTATCTAAGACTGAGTTGTAAAGGCTCTATTACATTGATCATGGTCACAAGCTAACCTAAAATTGTGTCGTATCATGAGGCACTAATTAACATAAAATAACATACATGAAAAGATAAAGATACTGTACTACATGTAAATTTACAGTTACTGTTAAGTAATTATAACCACACTAATATATTTCAAGTTATAATTTTCTGTTTTTCGAATTTGAAAATGATATCATTCACGGCAGTGTAGTACACACTACCTGCCAGCAGACCAACGAACTTCATCCATTCTTTTTTAGAATCCTATCCTAAAGCCAAAAAATATAAGGTTAGAATTATAAAATAAGTAGAAATAATTTCAAAAAGTCAAATATACAGTGAATTACATTGCAATGGTGCAAACATTGAATATGATGATTTTATTTTATTATTATGAGCCAATGCTATACTAAAAAATGAAATCAAAATATGATGCAACACGAGTGGCTTCAAGACAGCTCTGTACCTAGCTTGGCTAAGAACGGATTTGAGACTCCAATTATAAGCACGTCTTGGCTCTTAAGTTAAGAAGATGTTTAAGAAAGGTTCATGACTACGAACTTTATTCTAAGCTTTACTTATACTAGGTGAGTTTACTAGCTGAAAAGTGAGGTTATAAGCCGACCCAGTTGTCCCTGCAACATTTACGTAGTGTAAAATCTTATATTAGTGTAAATTAGAGTTGTTTAATGTAAATTTTTAATGTTAAATTATTTATCAGGAGTCAGATCTTTGTTGCAGGAGCTGGATTGGCTTTTAGGGTTACAGCTGCTTGCTGGCTTGAACCTGTTAGTGTAAGTAAGCCTTATTGCTGCTAAGTCTGACTTATACGATCTGACTTAAGTCGATCTTTGATAAGTCACGTTCATAAATATGGGCCTAAGGCTTGTATTTATGAACGTGACTTATCAAAGATCAACTTAATTACATATATGGCAATAAGTCTTGCTTACACTTACAGGTTCATGACGTGAAAGCCAGTGAGCAACAAAGTGCCAACCTAGCTCCCATAACAAAGATCTGACTCCTGATAAATAATTTACATTAAACAACTCTAATTTACACTAATATAAGAATTTACACTACATAAATGTTGCAGGGACAACTGGTTCGACTTTTAACCTCACTTTTCAGCTCATAAACTCACCCAGTATGTCATGCTTAATCTAAAGATCGTATTTATGAACCTTACTGAAACATTTTCTCAACTTAAAAGTCAATTTGTGCTTATAATTGGTGTCTCAAATCCGTTCTTGGCCAAGGTAGGTACAGAGCTGACTTGAAGCCGTTCTTAGATTGTTGTGTTGTATCATATTTTGGTTTCAGTTTTTAGTATAGCATCAGCTCATAAAAATGAGTCATCATATTCAATTTTTGCACCATTTCAATGTAATTCACTGTATATTTGAATTATTGAAATTATGTATACTTCTTTTATATAAATTGAGTTCTAACCTATACATTTTTTTTGCACTAGGATAGAATCCTTTTTTGACAAAATAGAATGGACAAAGTTCTTTGTCTGTTGGCAGGCAGCGCTCACTACATTGCATAAAAAGGCATATTTTAAAAAATTGTGAACAAAATAATAATTTTTCTCATCAATTTACTTCATGAGTTATTATTTAAAGGCATAAAACTAATGAATCACTTAGCATGAATCAGCTGTTGAAAACGTCAAGCAGAATCAGGCGTTGGCTGGACCAGAATACACTGACTTTAAATGTTACTAAAACCATGTACATGCCAATATTTTTCAAAAGTGACAGTGACCCTGGTCCGAGACGATTGGTTCTGCATATCTGTAACAACCTGCAATCGGCGACCTGTAGCTGTGGACAAATTGAACGTGTAGAAAAATACAAATATCTAGGAGTTACCATCGACCACAAATTATGCTAGGCTCCACATATTCAGGGAGTGAAACAGAGGTTGAGAAAATTTATGTACGCCTTTTCACAGCTCGGAAGGGTGCTGACCATGAGTCAAAGCAGAACTGTTTACTTTGCCTACATGCAGTCACTGTTGCAGTATGGAGTGCTGGCGTGGGGCGGTGCCTCGGCCGCGGTTCTGCAGCCTCTAGCTGTCACTCAGAGAACACTTATTAAGATCATTTTGAACAAACCTAAGAGATTTCCTACAGAACAGCTTTTCTCGGTTTTTCGCGTTCTTGATGTTAGGCAAATTTATGTGAAAACACTCCTTACTTTTGCCAAAAACTACAAAACAGAAATTTTCACTGAAGTACAGCACAATTATCCGACTAGACACAGACTCAATCTTGGCTTTGACACACCTTGATCAACCTTAAGTTCATTAAATAATAACCCTTTTCATCTTGTGCACATATATATCACAACCTTCCGAAGTCAATCCTGGATGTGGGGAGGTGCAGTGTCTATGTATATAAAAGAAGGGTAGTCGATTGGCTGTTTGAAGTAGCCGGGAGGCTGCTGAGGCACTGATTCACTCACCCTACACTTAATTCCTGAGCATTATTCAAAGGCTGTCACTGCCTGGGTGTTTTGAGAATCTGCCAATTACTGTATTTACTAAAAGTAGATTGATCATTGCTGGACTAGTCACTTTCAGTTCTTCTGGTATGGAATTTTTAATTATTCAAAATTACTACATTTTTTTTCATTTGTAATTAAAAAAACAATTTCTATAAGTTATTTTCTAAATTTTATTGATAACTCGTGTAATATATTAAAATTATCTCTTACATTAATAGATAAGAATTCTTTCCTCACACACGGATCTGTAGTCCATGTGGGGAAATATATTTCTTTCTATTTTTATTGTATTCTTATTATGATTGTAATAATAAGAATGTATATTATGTTGTGTTGAAATAGATTCAATTCAATTCAATACTCATATTCTTTAGGTTAGATGTGTAAGTGGCTGAGTTTTGGTACGAGGTCGATCATCGGTAACATAGATTCGGCTGTTAGTCACATGTTTTTTTTATTCCAAACAATATCCGGAGTCGTTACCAAATATCGGACCGTACACTTCTAACTTTAAAAAAAGCGTCTGCTTCAAGTTTTCAGTAGCTGATTTACGCCAGATGATTCATTGTTTTTTTTTGCGTTTAAATACATAACATAGTTTAAAAATCGATGAAACATTACGGATTTGGGTTGAGGTTAAAAGTGAAAGGGCTAAACTGAAGAATATGTTTATTTTATCAATGCAATGTGATCGATTGCAGAGTGAAATAAATAGGCTAATTTAAACATATTATTTTTTTGAGGATGAAGCCCACATAGGTCTGAGACCTGTGCGTGCGTAATGAGTTTGATGATGGTGATTGATTATTTGTGAGCTGGACTTACAGTTTTAGGTGAGTTCCGAACCACCACGAAGTGATTTTAGAACAGAGAACATTATATTTTTTGCTGGCCAATCTGATCGGTCACCCTTACAAAGAGTGCCCAGGAGAACGCAGCTTATCTCTATCTGGTTCAAAAGATACCTGCTGCTGCTACGGCTCACGTCTATCACTTCCCACTTTGTATTATGACAGAAAAATTTAAACAGACCCGGTGCTTACCTCCCTCGCGTTTTCTTGACCAACCAGGCCGGATGCCATTTGAATAGCAGTCCCATTTTCGTCGAGTCCCAATCCTTTTATGTGACTATGGGATGAAATTCTCTGCGTTTTTACAGTACTTTTTACTTCTTCAATTTTCATTTTTGATTAAAGAAGCAACTTGAGAAACACAAAGAACAATATTAGTGAAGCACCTAACCACAAACACAAGCGTGAAACGGAAGATAGAGAAGTTGAGTTTCATGCGGATGACAATGATGAGAGAAATAATAGAGGTGTTACCATGACAACGACGAACTCATCACAATCAAATAAGGCGAGAGCGCTATAGGCGATCTGGAGATCGACCGACAGCGCTCCGAGCGGAGGATCATGCACTAACGTAATGAGTCAAAATCTGATCGCCATTAATTTGTGTGCTAAATTGTCTCACTTCAAATACGTTTTTTTCAAAAAAATATTTCTTTACACAAACATACAAAAAATGCCCAAGAGCCATATTATGTGTTGTGTATATGGGTGCAGTAATACCTATGAGAATACAGAAGGAAAAGGTGTTTCATTTTATTCATTTCCTGGTCAACCTTACGAAAAGGATAGACAGGAGAAATGGATCTCTAATGTTCGAAGGACTAAGTGAGTTATATTATATTTACAAATTATTTCATGTGTAAAAGATTGCTGATTGATGAAAATTAGACGCTTTCGATGCACTTTTGTGATTGATATTTGTAATTAAAGAAATCAATCCTAATAGCAGCTTTGAGGTTATGTTTTTGTTGCAAAATATTAATTTATTGTAAGCAGAGGCGGATTTAGGCTGTTGACTTTTGAAAAACAAAGTGGAAATTTTTTGACAAAAAGATTGTAAAACAGGATTGATGCTAATTTGTCTCATCAAATTTCCATGTATAATACCCTCGCACTCCTCCACATCAAAAACATGATTACTCTCTACAAGGTTCTTCCTTTTTTCTAGATTAGATTTCCTTAAAAAATCGCAATGACTTCTTAATCCTGTTTTTATGATGTTTCTCAATGTTAGCCATTATAAACAATGCAACTAACTCACTACACTGCTGCCGATTTATGCCGCCCAGAGTTCGCGACGATCGATCTTTCGGCCAACTTCTGATCGCAGTGGTCGGCATTGATATATATTACTAGATGCGTAACTCCGGGATCCGCTGTGAAGTCACAGCGCTAGCATCGCCCGCTCCTAAATCGGGCAAAACCACGAAAATTTGTATGGCGGTAATGGAAAAACCCCGTATTTGTCAGTGCTCAAATGACTTGTTTTGTGATGTTAAATGATGTTTTAACATGATTATTTCATGAAGTGATTATGGATGTACCAATCAGTGCAAGTCTGGTGGAAATATTTATTTTTAAACAAGTAATTTTATCTTTTTATTGTCTATGTGCGAGCGTAGCTTTACAAGATTGTTTTCTGCTTCCTCACTTTTATGGTTTTTTTTAATTAAAAATAATGTACTACCATATTCACCACTTCAATCTTGTTCTTTTAAGCATTAATTACTTGTGATATACCGTACAGTAATTTATTAAATAACTCTTTCAATCAAGCGATTTTGCTTGAACTGCAATGGCATTGGTGAGCATTCTTGGGCTTTTACAATATGAATTTAAAAAAGAGTCTACTGAATTTTGAAGCATGCGGTATCTAAATAAATATATATATATATATATATATAGGCTATTTATATTTATTTATTCATACAGTAAATTTATATTTCCTTTGGTGTTGCAGTTCCATTATATAACTTTCTCACTTGATATTTAAACGTTAATGAAATAAAGAAAATCTTCACTAAAGAGTTTAACATTTACATATTTATTGTGTGACGGCAATTTCGCATTGTTGTAATGCTACCTCAGACACAACTGGAGGCCTACTGCTGAATCAAGTTTATGATGTTTTTTATAATTCAGTAACTTATGTCTGCTCCACAAAATAGCCTATTATTGTTATTTTAGTCAAAATTTGAAAAAGCTAGACTTTGATGTTTGCTCTATTAAAATATCTTTTATTCCCGAATTCTCTCAGAATAAAAAGCATATATTCGAAATCAGGGATTCACAGACCACAAATAATATTACTCTAGAATTTTTTCTTCATAAAGATTGAGAAAATTCGCTTATGAAACTTTGGCCGCCATCTTGGAAATATTTCGTGAAGCGAGCGTTTTTTGAGGTGCGAGAGTTTAGATTCGGATTCAGTGCGTCAAAGTACATAGGAATACGCTGAGAAAAAAATTACTGTATGTTTTTCCTGAAATCACATACTTATGATACTGCTTATGCACTGCTCTGAGTTTGAAATTGGCTTGAGCCAGAAAAAATCTGGAATGTTAAAGTATTACTACTATATGTAAGACAAAATAAAGGGCTATCTTTCGAAAAAAGAATTATTGAAATCCATCAAGGGAGTTGCGAGAAATCTTCAAATGAAAATTGACTTTTTCCCATAAGAGCCTGTATTAAATTTGAACTTTTGCCCGATATGGCCTTTTCCCGCCAGAAAAAAGTGGCTTCACTATGCCATAGCCTTCAACGTTAGAGTTACGCATCTAGTAGTATATATCAATGGTGGTCGGCGACAAGAATGGACGATTTTGTTATGTTGGTAGCAGCTCTTCCCTCCTTGACCGGGAGTGTTTGAATATCGGAATTATGTTGACCCATACTTACTGCATAAGGGAAGATAGGAATCATACTTTTTTTTATTGAATGTATTCCAATTATTTTCAATTGTGCTGGTAGATTCTAAATATACCTTTTACCAAATTTATTTCAAATACTCAATACAGAATTATTACAATACACTATAGACAATCAGATATAAGAGCTGATGCACTTTTTATTTATGGAGCAATAACCATATAATAGTATCTAAATTTCATTCTAAATTAAGTTAAATTTCAAATTTGAATATCTGTTACACTCATCAACCAATTTTTCATTAGTAGGTCAAAAAAAAAAATAATAAAAATATCTTGTTCTTAAAAACAGGTCAAAGTTAGGAAGAAGACCCTTGCCTCTCCAGTACTGTCTATCAGAGCTGCCTTATATGCCAAAATTACATGGTTTTGCCCAATTTCTGCAGTTTATATTTGAAATCAACTGAAAAGTAGTGAGTCTAAATTAGTGTCAATGTCTGTATAACTGTGGCCTGTCGAAATGATGTGTTCAGCAAAAGTGGATTGTGTGATGGCGCTTGCGTGTTCTTTGAATCTAGTGGTGAATGTCCTGCCAATTTGTCCTATATAGAACTTGTTGCACTGCACTTTACTTAGAAAAGCCAAAAACTCAATGTTTTAGATTAAAACAATATGAAATTTATAAACACACAAAATAGCACCTGCAGGCCCGCCCAGAGAAATTCCGGGCCCCTGGGCAAACTTGAGTACGGGCCCCCTTCAGCACTTCCAATATGGGCCTATCCAACCCTGTCAGGGGCGTATCCAGCAGCAGATTTTGAGGGGGGGGGGGAAATACCTGAGTGGGGTATGGTTATCATTGGAGGGGGGGGGGGGTCCGGGGTGTTTGAAAATGAGGCATAGAATCGTGAATTTAAGGGTATTTTCAATTGAAATGAAACCAACTTTCCAAATTTAATTGTTCACCTATTGTCTGTAATGATATATGATATTTTAAATACAAATTTTAATAATGTGTATCGTTACATCACACAAAGCAGTGGCATAACTACAGGGTCGGTCTAGAGGGGGGGAGGATGTTTCCGGGAGGGTTAGACTCTCGGTACAATAATTACAATGGTATTTGTAATTTGGAGTAGTAGACCTCTAACGATGAATTGAAGCAATATACATGGCCATTTATTTCAGAACGGGGGTTCGGGGAACTCCCCAAGAAATTTTTTTAAAAATTACCTCTCTGAAACTACATGTCAAGTGATTCTAGGCATTTATTCTTCTAACTTAACACTTCAACCCACGTTATGGGCCAAAGTAAATTTTGTCTAGTTCTTGTGTTACTGTCAATGGGAGATCCGGGACCTTACTTGAAACTTCCACTTTTCTATACTTGATTCCTCACTGCTCCAGATTGGGGTAATGTACAGTACCATAGGCTACTTGAAAATTTATTTTAAAATAATTGAGGGGTACTCCTTGAACGATTTTTTTAGAATAAAAGTCCTACAAAACCACTTTTTTAGTGCTTCCAGACATCTTTGACTCTTGCCAAAAATTGTCTCACAATGGCCTGCTAAAATTTCAAATTTTCTTTTGTCCGGGGGGGGGGGGGGGATATCCCACTGATTTTTTGAAAAATTAGCCCTGAAAATGCGTTTTTTCAACTAGTTAGCTGTGCTATGATCAACTTATAAAACCGACCTTATTTGTGTATTATAGTAGTTTCCAATGTACTAAATTAATAGCCTAAAAGATTTCATCAGTTGGCACTATAGGAAGTACGCATTGGCTGATTTTTTTATACGAAATAATGCCTTTTCTGTGTATATCTTCATGTTTAACGTGCTGAAAATGGTTAGCTAAGCCCACAAAGCCAAAATTTGACATGGTTTGTCATAAAATATGCCAGGTCAAAACTGT
Organism: Conomelus anceps; assembly: GCA_948455865.1. Lineage (NCBI taxonomy): Eukaryota > Metazoa > Arthropoda > Insecta > Hemiptera > Delphacidae > Conomelus > Conomelus anceps. The sequence goes on along the minus strand of OX418217.1, from coordinate 110,143,639 downwards.
AAAGTATAGCCAATACTCAAAAGTTGATACATTACGTTGGGTTTATTTTTTAAAAATACCACCTTCTAATTTTATTTAGTCTTGCACTTTAAGCTATGCATAACAAACCTGGTTTATGGGGTCCACTCTGCTTGCTTATGGGGCTGGTTTGAGGGGTCGCGCTTCTAAACGACCTGCGTTTTTCAGTTAGGTCCGGACCGCAGGGCCCCGCTGACTCGCCCGGTCCATTTTTGTGGGCTTCTTTAAGTATTTCACACTGACGCAATAATTTTGGGGTGAGAAATTTCAATATAACAGATTTCTATGTATCTTTTACTCTTCGCTTGCTTAAAGGCTGGTAGCTCAACCAGGGCCTCGCGGTTCTTTCCGACCCAACCTGAGTTATTTTAGCTGGTTGCTCAGCTCGCCCAGCCCTGGATCCGCCCCTGATTAGAAGCTCAGAAAATGATGCAAATAGCAAAATTTAATGAGTTTCAACCAAATTTGATTGATCAAATGATTTTAAAGAAGAAAAAAGTGTGATGTTGAAGATCCATCTTGTTTCCACTAATATGTAATATAAACTTGAAAAAAACACTTGAGTGTACTGTGGGTCGTCTGACGATGCTCTAGACAACAGAGCGAAACGGCCGTCACGCCATAACGTGAGTTAGTTTCCATTTAAAAGTGTTTTTTTCAAGTTTATATTATAAGAAAAAAGTATCTAAAAATTATTAAGAACAAAATTTTTCTAAAACGAGAAGAAAGAAGAAATCTGGAAATCTATGATCGAATTATGGATCCCATTCAAAAGTTGTTAAAACAGATTTTAAAAACATGCTAATGTCAACATAAGTTTTTATTCAAAATCCGCACTTGAACATATTCTTGGCAATCCTAAAATTAACATTAAAATAATCGAAGAAAAATCTGGGATCTATAAAATAAAATATGAATGATGCAAAAATTATATGTAGTCCAAAGCAAATATTAAATATCAGTTTAAAAGAACACTTTTTTAAAGTCTCAAATTTTAAGTACAACCAACCAGAAAATCAGGCAATAGCCAAACATGCTTTAGAATCTGGACACTCGTTTTCCAAAATTAATTTGTTGACAGAACTAAACAATCATGAATATCTTGATGCTCATGATACAATAGAAATGAAGAAAAAAGAGATTATCCTATAAATGGGAATAATAGAAAATTCACCTTTAAAACAATTACTTTTCAACCTTCTTTGTTTGCCAAGTCTTCAATAATTGAAATAAGATCTTTGTCTTAATCTTTATATTTTATTAAATTTTTAAATGAATTAAACCTTTTATCTTTAGAACTAACTAGGCCTACCGAATCTGATCTGTGTATGGTTATTGTTGAAATAAACTGTTGTTCGTTTACAGAGCCCAGGCCCCTCCAGAGCCCGGGCCCCTCCGGAGTCCAGGCCCCTGGGCAATTGCCCCCCTTGCCCCCCCCCCCCTGGGCGGGCCTGGCAACCTGACAATAAGATTGAAATGACCAAATTAACTTCTCACACACCCTTTTTGAGAAAATAATCCCAATTTAAAATTTCCCACCTACTCATTCACCCAGCCCCTCACACTACCAACATCCATAACCTTCAAACTCATGCCTTGAGTTTGTCAGTGTACTGTGGGGCGTCTGACGATGCTCTAAACATCAGAGTGAAATGGCTATCATGCCTTAACATGAGACATAATTTCCACTTGAAAGTGTTTTTCAAGTTTTTATTATAATATATTAGTGGAAACAAGATCTTCAACATCATAACTCTAAAATATCTTTATAATCATATTGATTCACAACTGATAGGGTATTTTGCTGATTGAGTTCTGAGATGTCTTTTCAAAAGATATCTTACACTGCTTTCACTATTACAAAATTTACAAGTGAAAGGCTATTTGTCTAAATGTTGTCTTAGATTGCTTTTATAATCACAAAATTCACAAAACTGAAAGGCTTTTCTCTTGTGTGAGTACTAAGGCGTCTTTTGAAAGTTGATTGATGAGAAAAATTGTAATCACAAAATTCACAACTGAAGGGCTTTTTTCCTGTGAGAGTCCTCAGGTGTTTTTTCAAATATTGTCTTTGATTGCTTTTATAATCACATAATTCAAAACTGAGTAGCTTCCTCCTGTGTGAGTCCTAAGGTGTGTTTTCAAAGAAGATTGAACAGAACATTTATAATCACAAATTTCACAACTGAAAGGCTTTTCACCTGTGTGAGTCCTAAGGTGCTTTTTCAAATCAGATTGATAAGAACATTTATAATCACAAAATTCACAACTGAAAGGCTTTTCTCCAGTGTGAGTCCTAAGGTGCATTTTCAAAGTCGATTTTCGAGAACAATTATAATCACAAAATTCACAACTGAAAGGCTTTTCTCCCATGTGAGTCCTAAGGTGTATTCTCATAGAAGATTTTTGAGAACATTTATAATCACAAAATTCACAACTGAAAGGCTTTTCTCCAGTGTGAGTCCTAAGGTGCATTTTCAAAGTCGATTTTCGAGAACAATTATAATCACAAAATTCACAACTGAAAGGCTTTTCTCCAGTGTGATTCCTAAAGTGCATTTTCAAAGCCGATTTTCGAGAACAATTATAATCACAAAATTCACAACTGAAAGGCTTTTCTCCTGTGTGAGTCCTAAGGTGTGTTTTCAAAGAAGATTGATCAGAAAATTTATAATCACAAAATTCACAACTGAAAGGCTTTTCTCCAGTGTGAGTCCTAAGGTGCATTTTCAAAGTCGATTTTCGAGAACAATTATAATCACAAAATTCACAACTGAAAGGCTTTTCTCCTGTATGACCCCTAAGGTGTGTTTTCAAAGAAGATTGATCAGAACATTTATAATCACAAAATTCACAACTGAAAGGCTTTTCTCCTGTATGACCCCTAAGGTGTGTTTTCAAATGAGATTTTTGAGAACATTTATAATCACAAAATTTACAACTGAAAGGCTTTTCTCCTGTGTGAGTCCTAAGGTGTGTTTTCAAAGAAGATTGATCAGAACATTTATAATCACAAAATTTACAACTGAAAGGCTTTTCTCCTGTGTGAGTCCTAAGGTGTGTTTTCAAAGAAGATGGAACAGTACATTTATAATCACAAAATTCACAACTGAAAGGCTTTTCTCCCATGTGAGTCCTAAGGTGTGTTTTCAAAGAAGATTTTTGAGAACAATTATAATCACAAAATTCACAACTGAAAGGCTTATCTCCTGTGTGAGCCCTAAGGTGTGTTTTCAAAGTAGATGAAGCAGTACATTTATAATCACAGAATTTACAGCTAAAAAGCGTTTCTTCTGTAGTCGTTCCAGCATGAGCTTCTCCATTTTCTCTTTCATTACTTTTATTGCCACGAGATTCATAGCTGGAAGGTTCATCACCTGGTACTCCAACTGAATGTATTCTTAAATGGGCCTGTAGTTCGAATTCAGTGGAGAAATGATAGTCACAATGAGCACAGCTATAAACGTGTGAATCTTCATCTTCTGGCAATTCGTGTTTAATAGCAGTTTGCTCCATACTGCTTACAGATGATATTGAATTTTTATCTTCCTTGTCCTGCCACACCATTTCGATGTCCATGTCATGTACAGGGATATTTATCATCTTTTTGTCCTCCAGTGATAATGGATCTAGCTGTTTTGGATGTTCTCCATCAAAATCTGAAAAACAATTCAACTATTATCAACAAGATATAATCTTTACTAGTGTAATGTGGCTTTTTCAGAGGAATTGGCTTCTGTGTTTTAGTGGGCCCTGCAGATCCTATATTACAGAAACATAAAACTGAAACAAATAAACTGCTTATCTTGATAAATAGCATAATTTTGAGTTTATTGTATCATGATGAAATATAATATCTTGGGATGAATTAAGGCTACTTTGATTTTGAAGTGTCTTTTATGAGTTTCATTGGAACAATAACACATTTGATTTTCATAAAACAAAAAGTTCTGTCTCAATACTGGACACACTAAATTTTAGAGGAAAAAGATCCAGTAAAACTGAATTTTTAACAGTTTCAGACCCTTTAAGATTTATTGATGATGGTAATGATCCAAGGATATTACAATTGCTACAAATTGTTGAATCAATAGATTCCATCCACTTTGAGATTTGACAACATCCTCAAAGTGGAGGTCTCCATTCATCTAGTGCTGATGCCATTGTCAAGTGGGGTTCTGGAAACCCCAACCACCCTTTAGTTAAGACCTTGCTTCAAAATCATTTTTTGGGGTAAAATAAAGCTAAATTTCACGATAGTGATAGACTTGTAAATGGAAAACACATCCACAGCAAGCAATGAAGCCTATCCAGATGGATTGAATTAGAAGTATGCAAAATAAATAAATTGTTAAACTTACCAAGCACTTCTTCTTTGATAAAGACCTGAGTGAAACCCATGCCAGCTTCTGGTTTGCCAACATGCATATCTTGTTCATAATCATCAGTAAGTTCTTCTTCGATGTGTAACATCTTATTTTCTTCCTGGAAATCCATAAACAAAATAATTGTTTACTTACAGTGGTGTAACTGAGGGGTCAGTCTGGGGGGGGGGGGGGGGTTGAGAATCTGATAATTTGTAGTTGGGGGAAGGGGAGTGTTGAGCTCTAGGCACTTTGGAGTACACAGCAGGGAGTGAAGCAGGGAGTGAAGGGAGGAGAAGTTTTCTAACAATAAATAAGGACTATATGAATGGCTATTTCTTAAAAAAGGGAATTGGTTGGTACTCTCCCAGAAATGTTTTGAGAAATCACATTTTTAAAGATTTGAGGCACAAATACATTTCATTTAAACCCAGGTTCATGTGTCAAAGTAAATTCCATCTAGTTTGTGCAGTATTGTCAATGGGAGATCTGTATTATTGTATTAGTAAAACAAATTAAAGCAGGCCTACTTGAAACTTTCTCTCTGTTATTTTTGACCATCCACCCAACCTGATCATGGAACCATGCAGCACCAAACTTGTAAATTTGTTTTAAAAGAGGGTTCAAGGTTACTCTTCCAGAAAATTGAAAAACATTTCCAAAACACTATTAATAGGGTTTTATCAATCTTCTTTGAACTTTTAGTCAAAAACTGTCTCACAAAGCATTTTCTTTGCTACAAATTGCAAATGTGAATTTCATAAACTTGGATAATGTTTTTGACATATCTAAAATATAAATATTGGAGCATCAGTTAAACTTATCCTTGACAAGCCAATGATTGATAGGCTCACCTTGTAGCATTTTGCTCTGGATAATAAACCAGGGTTGCCACTCTAAATCCATGAACAAATTCAAGGTTTTTTCAAGGTTTTCAAGGTTCAAATACATTTATTTTCACGATCAGAGAATAGTTGCCGACCATGCCACATAAATAAAAAAGGCATGAATGAAGACCCCCTAGAAGATTCCCGGGTGCATTACTTCGTCAAATTGATATTTTTAATATTTAAACTTCACCTACTTCTACTAAAAACATTTTAAAAGAGGAGAGTACTTTCAAATTTATTCTTTATTCTGTATGGAAATGAATAAATACAACTAAGTATTGACAGGGGTTATTGCTGACACTAAATTACACCAACTTCAGATGGAAATAGAAAACATGCTTATAATAATTAAAGTTTGTGAACATATAAAAAATACTCACTATTTTGCTGCTTCATGTCAATGGAATTCATCAGACATCACAATTTGTTCCTTTTTGTATAAGTTTAATAAAACACTGATAATGGACTATAGTTTCTATGTGAATTATAAAAGGTAGGCTATCAATTTTTCAAAGATCAAGTAGATTAGAAGCAGTATAATGTACACGACGAATAAACAGTTATTTTTTATTAAAAAAAGAAAGAAATGCAGTAAACTATAAAACATTCGGAATTTTTTACAAAAACATCAAGAAAATCTATATTATTACTTTTTTAATTTCTTGCCAATTTCAACTATTTTCTCGTCTAATTCCGCTGCTCTCTTTCTGGCATCAGATAATAATTGAAGTTTTTCTGCTTCCAGTTTTATCCACCTGATAGCGGTAGCATTGGAAAAGTTATGCAAAGAATCAATAATCCTCTATCATATTTTCCAATCAGTGAAATGTATAATCATGGGTTTCAGTGATGAAGAGTTACTATTCAGAAGACTATCTATCATTTTCCAATTTCTCAGCTCACAGCTTGCATCTCCTATCTCTCCAGATGTAGGATTAATTAATTAAATTGACATTCTAGTAATGTGCACAATAAATTATAAGTACCGTAGTAAGAAAAAATGTGAAAATAATATTCTTACCTTCTTATGTAGATGGAAGCGTAGGAGTAAGTTACCAGTAACAACGAAAACAACCAACTGACTAGACTACAATAAAATCACTTCATACTATTCAATTGAGTTATTGGAGTGGCAACCCTGAATTTTATTATTATTGTTGATGACACATAATGGAAGAATTCGCTGTGTAAACAAAAAGCATGTCTGGGCGGAAATCGTATTCAGACACATTTGCATGTTTGATCGGTTTTATGCCAGTTTAATTGCACTCCTCTTATTTGTGCTATATTTAACGCGAGTGAATTTCTCTTGTTCTCCCACCATAACTCTATCCATGTGACACGGCAGGATCAAACCATATAGAAAGCATACTTAAGAGAGAGAGAGAGAGAGAGAGAGAGAGAGAGAGAGAGATGCTTTCTCTATGATCAAACTTACAATAAATTATTATAAAGTAGAGTCCAAACAGAGCGCAGTTTTATTCATTTCTCACCCATCTTCTAAATGGATAGAAACACCATTTTATTTATTTTTTCATGTTGACATATTCAAATTCAATTATTGTGGTGAATTCGTAGTTTTTAAGGTTTGTACCTGAAAATCAAGGTTTTTTCAAGATTTTTTCAAGGTTCACCAAATTCAAGGCTAATTCAAGGTTTTCCAGGTTTTCAAGGTTGGGTGGCAACCCTGTAAACCCATGATGCCTGTTTCATAAAATTTCAATTGGTGAAAATCAATTTCAAAAATAAAAATTAGGCTACTCCTTGAAAAAGTTTGGAACCAAACCAGTAGTTCTAGAAATAATGAATTTAACTCATCTCATCGAGAACTGAGAATTAAAATTAACTGTATACTGAAAAGGAACAAAAACTCCAGATTTGAAGAATAACCTTGAATAAAAATAGAGAATTGAACAAAAAGAGAAACAAGTTAACAGACAATTGTAAGCTTCTTCTTTTCCCTCAAAATGTCTACCCTAATTTTGAAAAACAAAAAGTAAAAACTCTCAATTGACTCTTTTCAGGTGCGTGGTAGGCTACTGTGATATGGAAAGGTTTCTAATTTATTCAATAGATTAGCACACTATCATTTTGTTACTGAATGAGAAAATGTTCAACTCTGAATTTGAGAATCAACAGGGGTTCTTGTTATGAAGGGGACTGAATGAGGTGATTCTTGCTTAGTGGCTGGATAAAATTTGGTGAGAATGCCTAGTCAAAATTAATCTATATTCTGTGGTGGCGCATGTTATATGTTCAATGGTGAAATGATTCCCCAAATTGAGCATCTTTTGAGTAACCAGTTTCATGTAATGGCCTGGGATTTCTATGTTGAATTATTCTATTATGCATATGACCATTTTTTTCGTTTTACACTGAAGCTTGCCTATTCAAGATGCTTTAAACAGATGCCTATCAACATAAATTACTGTCAGGTTCAATCTGGGGTTTGAAGCAAGTGATAATGGGGGAGTGCAGTGGAAGTGTGAGGTGGTGGTTGGTGGGGGAATACAGCAATTCAGGTGTGAATGGAGACCTGCATTCAATTTATCCACATTCCAAAGCTTCTTTCTTGTTCCTTGCTGATAGAGCTGCTCAGTTGCAACATTGCTTTCAGCACCTTACTGAAAGAACTGCTCTGTTTTGACTGCAACTTCACATAGCTAGATTGCAACACATTTCTTTTAAGTTTGTTTCCATATTACATTATGCAAGTAAAATATTAAGCCCTTTTGACTTTCCAAAGGGAAAGAGCTCTGTTGCTTTTTAATATTATCCAGAGTTATGAAGAAACTCATGGATTTGTAGCTGTAAAGTGAAACAATAGGAGGCTTACCTTACATTTTAAGAGCCAACCCCGGAAACTGTATAGAGAACAGATCAAGGTGTGATGAGAGTACAATCATTATGTTTTTTTGTTAAATCAGAAAGTGAGAATAGAATTAAAAAAATACTTGATAATGTGAGAATAATATTCTTTTATTAAAAAAATGTTTTAGTGATAACTTATTTATTAGTTATAACTTATGTATAAAAAAACTGGGTTTACATTCTTAACAATGAAAATATATACATTTCAATATGCGTTCAGGCGCTTCTTCCCCACTTCTGCAAGAAACCTGGACAAATATCAACCCCAGACATGAGCTTGAAAACCAGACTCAATGTCCAGGGAAATCCTGGACGAATGGTAAACCTAAACAATAGACTGTACTGTTTTTTTCTAGGGTTCATAATTTAGTGTGAACAAAGACAGATGTAAATGACTCAGGGCATTTGCCCCAAAAACTATTGATATAGTCATAAAAATGTGTGTATTTATTGATCTAGGGAAGTCTGAGATTAGGAAGCAGTTAAGTGGTGCAAATTAGTACAATGATTCAGTCCATGAAAATGACTACAATTTCTGAATAGCCAGAAATATAAATCATGAAGCCTCGTAATGTCTTGTGAATACATGTGTCCTTGCAATGATATCATTATTTGATGTTAATGATTCTGACGCCCCCACAGCCTTGTTTCCCTAATGTATTATTATTAATTTAATTGAGTCACACTCGTTGGCCATTAAATAGATTCAACCTGGGTTGGTAGGTTTTAATGCTATTGAGCTATTTCAATAGTTTATTGTTCCTCTGCCAAATCTAGGTTTATTAAAATCGAACTGCAAACAAAAAATTATCAGATTTTAGAGAAAATATCAAATAAAGTTATCATAGTAGGCCTCGGCTACCTAACCTGAATAGAGGATTTGTGTATAACTTAGGCTTACATGAGATTCCATAGCTTCAGATGCGAATTCCTTGGAAAAGTTTGTAATGTACGGCCGTATTTCAAAAAACAATTTACTGACACTTTTGACTTTACTAAAATTATGGGCAAATTGATAGTACTGTAATAATAATAATATTAGGACAACTCAACAAATTTAATAAGAGAGAAGAGTGTTGTTTCTTGTTTGTAGTAGTGTAGTGGTGGAGATAATCGATAGTCAGAACCATCGATAAATATCGATAGTCAACACCTTTACTATCGATAGTTCAACTTTATACAACAAAATGCAAAAAATACTGTATTTTATTTATAATTTTCTGTTAGCAAACCAATATTCACAGATTTTAAGTGTAATAAATCTAAAAAGCTTTATTAGAATGTAAAAACCGATAGAAAATATAATAAAGACTGCAGACTCCTTTCCACACACAGGCTTTAGTGGGAGAGCGCCAGAAGCGGTCGACGACAAACGGGGACAATTTTCAGACCGCATCTGACGCTGCACGCACCCGACAGAGTGGGTCTTCTCAGGAACTAGGTCCACTCTGTCGCTGACAACATTTGTCGTTTGGTGAAGAAATATAAATAGAAAGCGACCGACTCTGTCGCTGCACGCACCTGACAAAGTGGGTCTACAAAGATATGAGGTAATTATATCGATTCTCTTCTATCGATTCATTGTAACTAATCGATATGGTATAGACTTCGGCGAGCCAGAAGATTGGTTGTCGTTGTATAACCTGGCTTTGCCTCGAAATTTGAATCGTATTGTTCATGGTGTTAAAAAAGTGTTTCTTTTATACAACTTCTTTGCGGATGTTGTATCTCTCATAGGTTAAAATTCTTCGTGAATTTCCACATATTAGTCTGTTTGTTCCAGCTTTCACCTTCTTCATGTCATATAAACTTGAAAAAAACACTTTTAAATGGAAATTAACTCACGTTATGGCGTGACGGCCGTTTCGCTCTGTTGTCTAGAGCATCGTCAGACGACCCACAGTACACTGACTTAAGGTATGAGTTTGAGGGTTATGTATGTTGGAATGGTGATGGGGTGGGGGGATGAGTAGGCGGTAGGTTTGAAATTGGGATTATTTTGTCAAAGAGTATGTGAGAAGAAGTTAAGTTGATCATTTAAAATGTTGTCAGGTTGCTGCTTTGCATGTTTGTAAATCTCATATTGTTCTAAAACATTGAGTTTCTGGCTTTTGTGAGTGAAGTGTAGTGTGTCTAAATTAGTGTCAATGTCTGTATAACTGTGACCTGTTGAAATGATGTGTTCAGCAAAAGTGGAATGTGTGTTTGGGTGTGAGATGGCTCTTGTGTGTTCTTTGAATCTAGTGGTGAATGTCCTGCCAGTTTGTCCTATGTAGTACTTGTTGCAGTCATCACATTTCAATTTGTAAATTCCAGATCTGCTGTACTTGTTTTGAGATGTTGCCTGAGAATGCAGGTGTTTTTTGAGTGAATTAGTTGTTCTGTAAGCTATTTTATATTTGAGTTTCCTGAATGAAGCTGCTATTTTATGAGTTTTGTTGTTGAGGTAGGTAAGTGTGATGAATGTATGGGGGTTGTCATTCTGTTTGTTGCTGGTGTGGGTGATTGGTTTTGTTGATATTCTGTGCAGTAGTTTGTCTATTAGTGTGTGTTTGTAACCATTCTGTTGTGCTATGTATTTTATAGTATTCAATTCTATATTGTAATCTTCTTGTGATATAGGAATGTTTGTTAGTCGGTGGAGCATGTGATTGAAAGCGGCATGTTTATGTTGGGTTGGGTGATTTGATGTGTTATGTATTACTGTATCAGTTGTTGTGTGTTTCCTGTAAATTTTAAATGTTTTGAATGCATGTTCCTGCTTTGTTATAGTGATGTCCAAGAAGTTGATACTATTATTGTGTTCAAGTTCTAAGGTGAATTTTAAATTGGGATGGATTTTATTGAGATTGGTGTGGAATATTTCAGTTTGTCTTTTATTGCCTTTGTAGGGCATAGAATTACAATGTCATCAACATATCGGTGCCAGCTGATGATTTTGTCTGTATTATGTAGGATATGTTTTTGTTCTATATTGTGGACAAAGATTTCAGCTAGGAAGCAAGAAATTGGGGAACCCATAGGAAGGCCATGAGGTTGTGAATAGAATTTATTATTGTATGTGAAGTAATTTTGTGAGGTAACTAGTGTTGTGAGGTCTAAAATTTCTTGGAGCTGTTCAGGTGGTGTGTTGTTTTGGATGAGAATTTGTTTAAGGTGAAGAAGTGTTTCATGTATGGGTACATTGGTGTAAAGATTTGTAATGTCAAGAGAAGATAGTGTGGAATTGTGTGGTATATGGATTTTTTGTAGTTTGTCTATCAGGTCTATGTTATTTTTTACTGCTGTGTGCTGATGGAATGTTATGTTCTGTCTTATTGTTTTATCTAGGAGTTTTGCTAATTTGTGTGCAGGTGCATGTGTGTGATTTATGAGAGGTCTGATGGGAATATCTGCTTTGTGAATTTTTGGTAAGGCATTTAGTTTTGGTGCTGATGGATTTATGTGCTTGAGGTGCTTTTTGTGGCTGTGAGGAATGATGTGTTGAGGACGATTGATGGCATCTTTTATTTGTGTTTGATACTTGGGAGTGGTATTATTCTTTAGTTCCATGATTTTATTATTAGTAATGAATTGTAGTACCTTTGTGTCTATTTCTGTTTTATTTATAATGACTGTGATGTTGCCTTTGTCAGCTGTGGTTATGATCAGGTTATGTTCTTTCTGTTTTTTCCTAATATTTTTTATGGTTATAAAATCTGGGTTGGTTTTGGATTGGACTTTGAAAGTGTTTTTATTGTGTGATATGTCCTGCCTCAGGTATTCATGTACATGGATATTTGTATTTTGTATAGCAGTTACTGTGTCTATTATAGTTTCAGTCAATTGTTTTTGTGAGAGGTCATGTTGTGTTTTAGTCCCTTATCAAGTAGTTCAATTTCAGATCTATTGAATTCGATTTGTATGGTATTCATTGTTCTTTTATGAAATTTCTGTTCTGTGGTGATTGATGGGGTCTGTGCATTTTGAAGTTGTGCAATTTTTGGTTATGTTTGGTTTTTAATTGGTTTCATACATGACCCTCAAACTCATACCTCAGTGTACTGTGGGTCTTCTGACGATGCTCTAGACAACAGAGTGAAACGGCCGTCACGCCATAACGTGAGTTAATTTCCATTTAAAAGTGTTTTTCTAAGTTTATATTACATATTAGTGGAAACAAGATGGATCTTCAACATCATTCTTCATGTCATTCATAAATGATTTTTATTGCAGTGTTATTCCTAATATTATTTTATACCACAGACAAACCTTTCTATCCCTGATCAATGGTTATACCTACATTTTATTATAATTTGATAACATTTGAAAATAATTTAAACAATTTTGATCAAATTAATAATAATCATAATTATAATACAGAATGAACTCTGATATTAATCCTTATATCAGACTGTTGAAGAATCATAAAAGCCATGTATACCATGTTTAATACCATAATTTTTAATAAACTTCCTCTTGAAATAAGAATGTTACCAGAAAAAAACCTTTAAATCAGTAATTAACAAATGGTTAAGAAAAAAGCCATTTTATAATTTGAATGAATACATGGAGGCTGACGATGCTTCTTTTCAGGAGTGAAATGCATTCCTCAAGCATCTCCAATATATGTGAATAAAACATTATTTAAAAATGAAATACAGTGTCAGTTTTAATATTAGATTGTTCATTAATTATTTCGTCTTGGAAAACATCACAGATGAATACATGTATTGTGATATTAGTGACTTGAAAATATGATTTTAATCTTTGTTCAAACTTGGTGTATTTTAGTGTATGAAATATTTTAGTTTTAGGGAAAATTACACTATTATTCATTTGTTTTCATTAACTATGTTACGATTATATTGATGAAGCCTATTGCAATTTTTTATTTTTTAATGGCAAATAAAGATTCTTATTCTTAATTTGCTCTTCGAATTTTGGATAATATGCCACTGTGGAGTGAGCATATCAAATACAACATTGAACTCTTGAAATTTAAAGAGCATAGAATACTTACTGATGTATTATAATGTAAAATCGGTTTCAAAATAAAAATATATATGAAAAAATGAGAAGAATTACTTATGTAGATAAATAATAAGATTGAATGGTATCCAGCCAGAAACAGTAGTTAGCAGTCACGAGGAGAGTAATTTCAATTCATGCACAACTTAACAAATATACTTTATTACGATTATCATAAAAATATTATTTACATAATTTTATTAAAATTTGTTTAAACATCAATTCTTTTTTCACAACCATGAACACAGACAAAAGGCTCTTGTCTTGCTATTTTCGAATTAAACATAAATGTGGTATTTTTGATAGTAGCCATAGCAATTTCTGTAATTGGTTGTGTTATTTATAATTGTTATTACAGAAAACTTATTAAAATATTATTTCATATGATAGACATGAACAGTTGCTGAACTATTGCGTGATCACACCAAATTGAAAACAAAATTAGAATCATCACTAAAATAATCTGAAGAAGAACGGATATGGTTTGTGAATTTCATAAAATCTCTGGAGGTTATTGTAAAAATGCAACAGGAAGACCATATAATTGAAATTCTCACGAGTCGATGTAGGTCAGAGGAAATTGAAATATTAAACTAGAAAATAAACAAAGCTAATGTAAAATCTGAAAATTATTCAATAGGATTTAGGAATCATAACAACAATGAAAATAATATATTTAGTTGAAACGTTTCATAGTGTAGAAGAGTTCCTTTCACATAAATCACCACAACTAATTGATACAGTAATTAATGGTAACTATTGTAGAAGTTAGTTTGAAGTGACTGACAATTGAATAAACTGACAAATATACATAAACAGAAGTTATTAATTTCGAATTCCTTCAATTCTAATTATATCAATTCATTGTAACAAATCGATACAGTATAGACTTTGGCGAGCCAAAAGATTGGTTGTATAACCTGGCTTTGTCTCGAAATTTGAATCATATTGTTCATGGTGTTAAAAAGGTGTTTCTTATATACAACTTCTTTGTGGATGTTGTATCTCTCATAGGTTAAAATTCTTCGTGAATTTCCACATATTAGTCTGGTTGTTCCAGCTTTTACCTTCTTCTTGTCATTCATAAATGATTTTTATTGCAGTGTTATTCCTAATATCATGTTATACCATAGACAAACCATCTTTCTATCCCTGATCAATGGTTATACCTAGGCTACATTTTATCATAATTTGATAACATTTGAAAATAATTTAAACAATTTTGATCAAAATAATAATAATCATAATTATAATAAAGAACGAACTCTGATATTAATCCTTATATCAGACTGTTAAAGACTCATAAACGCCATGTATACCATGTTTAATACCATAATTTTTAATAAACTTCCTCTTGAAATAAGAATGTTACCAGAAAATAGCTTCCTCTTGAAATAAGAATGTTACCAGAAAAAAGCTTTAAATCAGTAATTAACAAATGGTTAAGAAAAAAGCCATTTTATAATTTGAATGAATACATGGAGGCTGACGATGCTTCTTTTCAGGAGTGAAATGCATTCCTCAAGCATCTCCAATATATGTGAATAAAACATTATTTATAAGTGAAATACAGTGTCAGTTCTTATATTAGATTGTTCATTAATTATTTCGTCTTGGAAAACATCACAGTTGAATACATGTATTGTGATATTAGTGACTTGAAAATATGATTTTAATTTTTGTTCAAACTTGGTGTATTTTAGTGTATGAAATATTTTAGTTTTAGGGAAAATGATACTATTATTCATTTGTTTTCATTAACTATGTTATGATTATATTGATAAAGCCTATTGCAATTTTTCATTTTTTAGCAAATAAAGATTCTTATTCTTAATTTGCTCATCGAATTTTGGATAATATGCCACTGTGGAGTAAGCATATCAAATACAACATTGAACTCTTGAAATTTTAAGAGCATAGAATACTTACTGATGTATTATAATGTAAAATCGGATTCAAAATAAAAATATATAGGAAAAAATGAGAATTACATATGTAGATAAATAATAAGATTGAATGGTATCCAGCCAGAAACAGTAGTTAGCAGTCAAGAGGAGAGTAATTTTAATTCATGCACAACTTAACAAATATACTTTATTACGATTATCATAGAAATATTATTTACATTATTTTATTAAAAGTCATTTAAACATCAATTCTTTTTTCACAACCATGAACACAGACAAAAGGCTCTTGTCTTGCTATTATCGAATTAAACATAAATGTGGTATTTTTGATAGTAGCCATAGCAATTTCTGTAATTGGTTGTGTTATTTATAATTGTTATTACAGAAAACTTATTAAAATATTATTTCATATGATAGACATGAACAGTTGCTGAACTATTGCATGATCACACCAAATTGAAAACAAAATTAGAATCATCACTGAAATAATCTAAGGAAGAACGGATATGGTTTGTGAATTTCATAAAATCTCTGGAGGTTATTGTAAAAATGCAGCAGGAAGACCATATAATTGAAATTCTCATGAGTCGATGTAGGTCAGAGGAAATTGAAATATTAAACTAAAAAATAAACGAAGCTAATGTAAAATCTGAAAATTATTCAATAGTATTTAGGAATCATAACAACAATGAAAATAATATATTTAGTTGAAACGTTTTATAGTGTACAAGAGTTCCTTTCACATAACTTAAATCACCACAACTAATTGATACAGTAATTTATGGTAACTATTGTAGAATTTAGTTTGAAGTGACTGACAATTGAATAAACTGACAAATATACATAAACAGAAGTTATTAATTTCGAATTCCTTCAATTGCTATTAGTTTATACTGAAGACTTTTGCAATGGCAGATATTGATTTGAGATACGAGCCGATATGGCCAAGTTAAAAATGAATGCTGCTGTGCAGAAAGGTCTCCATGGTCTAGTGGTTAAGGCGCCCCACCGGCAATTGGGAGACCCGATATCAATTCCCGATGGTGACTGATATTTGTGTACAGTAGCATTCATTGATTTCCGTCAGCTATTCAATACTGTTGTCAATATCCGCCATTGCGGAAGTCTTCAGTATAAACTAATGGCAATTAAAGAAATTCGAAATTAATAAATTCTGTTTATTGTAGAAGATTTTATAATTGTTGATGTGACTTGTATTGTACACCTCAATAATGGCACAAACTTGAGGCTCCAAGAAGACTTCATTCATCAAATTATACTTTATTCCACTGTTTAGAGCCTCAAACCTACTCACAGAGGAGAGGACAGAGCTGCCAATCTCATAATCAAGTTTTTGATGTTGTTGAGGTAGATTAACTGAAGTTCAACGGTCGATATTTTATATGCATCGATATTGAGAACCCTAAAAGTCCACTCTGTCGAGAGGAGAAGTAATAAGAATAGACCCCATCTGTCGCTGCATGCACCCGTCCGCTTGGACTACTCAGGAATGTAGACCACTTTGTCGTCAGCGAAAAATAAAAATCTACCCACTCTGTCGTCAGCGTAAGATAGAAATAGACCAACTTTGTCGTCGACTACTTTTGGCATCATACCGCTACAAGTATCAACACCAACATGACTCAGCCAACCGTCAACAAGAATTTTGACATACTCTTTATGATAATATGATTTGAATGTCAGAATGTTTCTTATGCCAACAATGATCATATCTTATCCATCTGTACAATAAAATTGTATTCAGTCTTGACAGGTAAAGTTTGGGTAGTTAGATCATTGGCTTATTTTGTTATGTTGGTAGCAGCTCTTCCCTCCTTGACCGGGAGTGTTTGAATATCGGAATTATGTTGACCCATACTCACTGCATAAGGGATGATAAGACTCATACTTTTTTTATTGAATGTATTCCAAGATTGAAAATAAAATTAAACAATAATGACATGCATTCATATCTAATTGATTGCAACAAAGATGAGAAATCTCTATCATTTGTGAAATTTGGTCAATAGTTTAATGAAACTAGGACCCAGATAAAACAATACAAGGGATTTTGAGTATCCAAAGGCCCAATGCTGAAATAAAAATAATTATTTTCAATTGTGCTGGTAGATTCTAAATATACCTTTTACCAAATTTATTTGAAATACTCAATAGAGAATGATTACAATACACTGTAGACAATCAGATATAAGAGCTGATGCACTTTTTATTTATGGCGCAATAACCATATAGTATCTAAATTTCATTCTATATTAAGTTAAATGTCAAATTTGAATATCTGTTACACTCATCAACCAATTTTTCATTAGTAGGTCAGTAAAAAATAATAAAAATATCTTGTTCTTAAAAACAGGTCAAAATTAGGAAGAAGACCATTGCCTCTCCAGTACTGTCTATCAGCTGCCTGACATGCCAAAATTACGTGGTTTAGCCCAATTTCTGCA
The DNA here is from genome assembly GCA_948455865.1 of Conomelus anceps. Taxonomy (NCBI): domain Eukaryota; kingdom Metazoa; phylum Arthropoda; class Insecta; order Hemiptera; family Delphacidae; genus Conomelus; species Conomelus anceps. The sequence goes on along the minus strand of OX418217.1, from coordinate 110,126,114 downwards.
GTTTATATATGAAATCAACTGAAGGGTAGTGAGTCTAAATTAGTGTCAATGTCTGTATAACTGTGGCCTGTCGAAATGATGTGTTCAGCAAAAGTGGATTGTGTGATGGCGCTTGCGTGTTCTTTGAATATAGTGGTGAATGTCCTGCCAATTTGTCCTATATAGAACTTGTTGCACTGCACTTTACTTAGAAAAGCCAAAACCTCAATGTTTTAGATTAAAACAATATGAAATTTATAAACACACAAAACAGCAACCTGACAAGATTATAATGACCAAATTAACTTCATCTCACACACCCTTTTTGGCAAAATAATCCCAATTTAAAACCTCCTGCCTACTCATTCACCCAGCCCCTCACACTTCCATCATCCATAACCTTCAAACTCATGCCTTGAGTTTATCAATGTACTGTGGGGCATCTGGCAATGCTCTAAACATCAGAAGGCTTTTTTCCTGTGAGAGTTTAAGGTGCTTTGTCTAATCGGATTGTTTACAACATTTATAATCACAAAATTCACAACTGAAAGGCTTTTCTCAAGTGTGAGTCCTAAGATGTTTTTTCAAATTACATTGTTTGGAACATTTATAATCACAAAATTCACAACTGTAAGGTTTTTCCCCAGTGTGAGTCCTAAGGTGCTTTTTCAAAGTTGATTGATTAGAACATTTATAATCACAAAATTCACAATTGAAAGGCTTTTCTCCAGTGTGAGTCCTAAGGTGTGTTTTCAAATTAGATTGATTAGTACATTTATAATCACAAAATTCACAACTGAAAGGCTTTTCTCCAGTGTGAGTCCTAAGGTGTTTCTTCAAAGAAGATTGATCAGAACATTCATAATCACAAAATTCACAACTGAAAGGCTTTTCTCCAGTGTGAGTCCTAAGGTGTCTTTTCAAAGAAGATTTTTGAGAACATTTATAATCACAAAATTCACAACTGAAAGGCTTTTCTCCCATGTGAGTCCTAAGGTGTGTTTTCAAAGAAGATTTTTGAGAACATTTATAATCACAAAATTTACAACTGAAAGGCTTTTCTCCTGTGTGAGTCATCAGGTGTGTTTTCAAATTACATTGATAAGAATATTCATAATCACAGAATTCACAACTGAAAGGTTTTTCTCCTGTGTGAATCAAAAGATGTATTTTCAAATTACGTATTTGATTGCTTTTATAACCACAAAATTCACAACTGAAAGGCTTTTCTCCTGTGTGAGTCCTCAGGTGTTTTTTCAAAGCAGTTTGAAAACATGATTTATAACCACAGAATTCACAGCTAAAAAGCGGTTCTTCTGTAGTAGTTCCAGCATAAGTTTCTCCATTTTCTCTTTTATTACTTTTATTGCCACAAGATTCATAGCTGTAAGGCTCATTACCTGGTATTACACTTGAATGTATTCTTAAATGGACCTGTAGATCGAATTCTGTGGAGAAATGATAGTCACAATGAGCACAGCTATAAAGGGGTGGATCTTCATGTGTTGGTGAATCCCATTCAATAACAATTGGCTCCTTACTGCTTACAGATGAAATTGAATTACCATCTTCCTTGTCCTGCCACACCATTTTGATGTCCATGTCATGTACAGGGATATTTATCATCTTTTTGTCCTCCAGTGATAATGGATCTAGCTGTTTTGGATGTTCTCCATCAAAATCTGAAAAACAATTCAACTATTATCAACAAGATATAATCTTTACTAGTGAAATGTGGCTTTTTCAGAGAAATTGGCTTTTGTGTTTTAGTGGGCTCTGCAGATCCTGTATCACAGAACCATGAAACTGTAACAAATAAACTGAATATCTTAATAACTAGCATTATTTTGAGTTTATTGTACTAAGATGAAATATAATATCTTGGGATGAAATAAGACTACTTTGGTTCTGAAATATCATATGTGAGTTTGATTGCATCAATAACACATTTTATTTTCATAGAATAGAAAGTGCTATCTTAAGACCAGAGACATTCAGGTAATTCAGGGAGGATATTAGAACTAAATGGGGACCTCACTTAATAAATGCCAATGGTGTCAACAAATAGTTTATAATAAAGCAGCAAGGTCTGCAGTCTTGCAGGTGCACTTTCATTTCTACTGCATTTTACTTTCATTTGTCTGCTGTAAAACACTTCCCAATTTTTTGGAATAAGTGGGATACTGCAAGCTAAGGCTATGAAAAGTGTGACCTCCTATATTTATGGTGTTTATTATTTCATAACATTCCAATAGTATATAAATGGATTAATTATGATATTGATAATATATCAAAGAGATGTTACATATTAACTATATAATAAATCACTAGCAATTGTATCCATATATTTTCATGACTGGACTATTTATCTAACATAAACTACCCCCTCCCCTATCAATAGTCCATCCACCTCAATTGATTTTTTTTAAATATAAGCTCCACCCAAATTAAACAATTAATTGATTATCTACAAATTTTCCAACAGACCAAAGGTTAGTCTTCTTTTATAAACAATAACAACATACATAATTGATGACCACAAGAATTTTTTTAAGATGAAACTTCTGATTGTCTACCATAAAAAAAGGGTTAGGAAATTTTAGAGGTAAGAGATCTGGTAAAACTTTGTTTTAAGCAGTTTCAGATCCTTTAAGATTTATTGATGATGGAAATAATCCAAGGATATTACAATTCCTAATAATTGTTGAACCAATTGATTCCATCCACTTTGAGATTTGACAACATCCTCAAAGTGTATTATTCATCTAGTGCTGATGCCATTGTTAAGTGGGGTTCTGGAAACCCCAACCACCCTTTAGTTACGTCCTTGCTTCAAAATCAGTTTGAATTTATGGGGTAAAATAAAGCTAACTTTGTAGTGTTAAGGACTAGGAAATGGAACAACAAGCAATGAAGCCTATCTGGATGGATTGAATTGGAATTATGCAAAATAAATAAATTGTTAAACTCACCAAGCACTTCTTCTTTGATAAAGACGTGGGTGAAACCCATGCCAGCTTCTGGTTTGCCAACATGCATATCTTGTTCATAATCATCAGTAAGTTCTTCTTTGATGTGTAACATCTTATTTTCTTCCTGGAAATCCATAAAAAAATGATTGTTATGATAGTTCTCTTACAACTGTGTCTTGTAACAGTGGGCTCAGTCTGGGGAGGGGGGGATTGAGATATCTAATAATGTGTACTTGGGGGAAAGGGAGTGTTGAGCTCTAGGCACTTTGGAGTACGGTACACAGCAGGGAGTGTAGGAGAAGTTTTCTAACAATAAATAAGGAATATATAATTGGCTATTTCTTAAAAAAGGGGATTGGGTGGTACTCTCCTGGAAATGTTTGGAAAATCACATTTCTCAAGACAAATTTTAAGAGATTTGAGCCACAAATACTTTTCATCAACATTTAAACCCAGGTTCATGTGTCAAAGTAAATTTGATCTAGTTTGTCCAGTATTGTCAATGGGAGATCTGTATTAGTAAAACAAATTAAAGCAGGCCTACTTGAAACTTTCTCTGTTATTTTTGACCATCCACCTAACCTAATCATGGAACCATGCAGCACCAAACTTGTAAATTTGTTTTAAAAGAGGGTTTGAGGGTACCGGTACTCTTCCAGAAAATTGAAAAAATCTCCAAAACCCTATTAATAAGGTTTTATCAATCTTCTTTGAACTTTTAGTCAAAAACTGTATCACAAAGCATTTTCTTTGCTACAAATTGCAAATGTGAATTTCATAAACTTGGATAATGTTTTTGACATATCTAAAATATAAATATTGGAGCATAAGTTGAACTTATCCTTAACAAGCCAATGATTGGTAGGCTCACCTGAATTGGAATGCTAAAAATCTAGCAATGCTAGGTTTGTTTAGGTTAGGTTAGGATGCATATGCAAATTACATGTCACATTTAACCTTGATCTAGCAAGGCTGGGTTGGTTGGGAATTTCTATAATTAAGCACAAGGCATCACAAACACACATCATTTGGGAGGACACCATTTGTACGACTGTTGTTTTGACCAACCTAGTCACATCTAGCCAGGTTAGGTTAGGTTTGGTTATGCATACCACACAGAATTGTGGACTGCAGGCTGTGCTAGCAGTAGGTCGATCAAACTGTTAGGTCATCCTAAAGGACAACACCCATATCATTCAAAGGTTACGCCATGATGAACAATGAAAAATGGGTTATTTCCTTTTTTCAATGTAGGGATGGAGTATCAATACCAAAATTATCAATATATTGTATCAATATTTTGCAACTGGTATGATATTTATTGTGATATAACATCAATGTATTCCCAATATTCTGTCACTATATTAATTAACTATAGTGACCATTATTATGTTTTCATTAATTCCCTAATGCAAAAAATCTCTTTGATAATTTTTTTGTTACTTTAAAATTTTTACATTCAGAAATAATATCATTTTGGAAAATAACAGTCAAAAATCATTATTCAACATAAAATGTATTATTCTTCAAATATATTCTCATTACAATATATCTTGAGTTCAGAGTAAAACAAAAGCATCAGTTTCAGATTCTGTAGCACTCTATGTTATTATCATACATCATCGTTAGTCACAGTCGTTAAAATTCATACGGTAATAAGCTAATGAAATAGAAGGCCCATCGCCCAAAACCCAGGCTGTGGCAACATATTGTGTAGAAGTATGTGCAATGCATCAAGTGATAAGATTAAGGAACAAATTGAAAATGCTTTTATTATTGAATAGATGAATTGTATGAGTATGGTAAATAATTCATAAACTAGAATGCAAATTATTGTGTTGTAATGATTCATGCATTCTAAACACTCAATTCAAGTTAATTGCTAGAGATAATCATTTTGGGGTTCAGTTCAAAAGGTTTTTAATATTGAATAATTAATTAATTGAGACCGACACTTAAAAACTTAATAATTGTGATCAGGAGACATAATACCACTATTTAGTGAAGTTTCAAGTGATTTTTTTCTTGCTAACATCTGCGGCACAATTGTGGAACGAAGCATATTAAGGAAATTATGAGTCTTAGTATTACTATTCCTTGCATCAATATTTATGTCACTAGTTATAACTATTCTATAATGTTTATACGGTACGGTACTTATGCAAGCAGCAGAGATACGTGATGAAGCTGTCAATAGCCTCTGTAAAAACTTCAAGAGTCGAACTGGGAGTTCGATAAACAGTAGCAATAATTAGTTGTTCACAAGGAAAAGCAATTGCATGGAAAATAAATAAGAAAAAATTCAATTGAAGATAGGCCTATCTTCATTGAAAGACATTGCTATTCCTGAAAGTTTGTTTTAGGTTAGGATGGAGTAAAGGTAAGTTGAAAATATTTATAATTTACCCATTATTTCACTGAGTATATTTCACTTACTTCACAATCCATTATTAATCGCACTCCAGAAGTAGAATTCACCAAAAAAATTAATAAAATGGAAAATTATTATTTCGACAGCCAAACTGAGCAGTTGCTTATCCTGCTAACTTGACAAAGTACCAACATGACAGAACCTATAAACAGGAAATTTTTCACACACTGTTTACAATAACATGATTCATAATTATTCACCATACTTCCTAGAATATTCTTTCTTTATATCTGTAACAATCTTATCATCTTCTGTAAGATGAAATTGTATTCACTCCTGACTCCTGACAGACTGATTTCAGGTGATTTGAACCTAATCCTACTTTGTCATGTTGGTAGCAACTGCATCTTCTTTAACCGGGAGTGTATGAATAACGGATTTTTACGGATATTATGGGCTGATAATAGATAAATCTATTAGTTAATAAATTTATCTATTAACCTTGGGCTGATATGACCCAAAGGCGGATGGTTATGACCCCTCCCTGAAATGTGGACATCACTAAAAAATCAACTGGAATAAATGAAGTTGATTTGCTGACTAGCTTAGAAAAAATTTTCATAATATTAAATATGCACATAGTTTATAATGATATATATGCTGAGATAAAATGTTATATGAGTTAGGCTGTGATACAGTGTAAATGCCATTAATAATTTAACAATTTCCCCTGATAATAATTATAAGTAGATATAATAACCCTCGAAAAATACTCAACTACATCCAATAATGCGATATAAAGTATGAATATGATATATATATATATATATATGAATATGATAAGGCTTTTAATGGTGGGGAGACCGGGGGGCCACCATCTGTCCGACTATCCATTTCTCCGAATATACCATTTGTCCGACTTTCTTACGACTTGTATTGAATAAGAAAAGTACGTGTTACCACTTGACCGAAAATCCATTTGTCCGAATATACCACTTGTCCGACTATCACATGACATCTTATAAGTTCAGAAACCACTTCACCGAATATACCACTTGTCCGAATCTACCATTTGTCCGACTCGACTGTAGCGCATTCTAGCGGCGTAGTTTATCACGCCTAACCGAAAATATCGTGTTTTTTTATTTTTTCACACACTATCAAATGTTTACTTTTCGTTATAATAATTTGATAATACTAGAAACTGCTGTAATAGTGTCAAATAGGATTAATGAGTATATTATGACTGTGGTGACATGAACACTAGATGGCATTGAGTTATTGGCATGCCGCGTCGAGAAATCAGCCAATTACCAATCGGGACCCCGACAAACCATCCCAACGACAAAGCATACCAACGACAACCTGGTCCAGATTTTTTGGACCAGGTTGTCGTGTGCACGCACCGACAACCTGTACCACTCTGGAATGTGGACCAGTTTGTCGGTGGGACGGGTTGTCGTTCGTTGACCAAAACTGATTTGGACCAGTTTGTCGTCTACGCGCAGCGTCAACCTGTACCACTCTGGAATGTGGACCAGTTTGTCGGTGGGATAGGTTGTCGTTCGTTGACCAAAACTGATTTGGACAAGTTTGTCGTCTACGCGCAGCGTCAACCTGTACCACTCTGGAATGTGGACCAGTTTGTCGTTCACTGAAGAAATGTTCAATATATTTATCTGGCCAAGCTATCGATATACCAACATATCGAACTACCTATTCTTTAATAATCGGTGTGTTGGAGATATCGATTCTTCAATAATTGATGTATTGTGGAAATCGATATTACAAGGAGTATTCATAAAATAAGTTTCCCTATCCAATAAAAAATTCCTTGCGCCGGACCTGACTTTATGGGCATAAATACATTTTATTTTTCATACACTATTCTATGAGAATTATATTTTGGCTCAAGGTTCTCAATAAATAGTCTAGGCTTATTTGTCTGTTAATGTACGATAGTTCTAATACTTTTGTAAAGATTGATACAATAAATGACGACTGCCCTAGGCCTACTTATCACCTCAAAGATTACCGTACCCACTCCATTGATGAAGGTGATTCATCTTTAAAATGAGTTTACGCCACACGCTATTAATTCCAAATGTGGTTGCTGTCAATTTACTCTTAGACTGTGCGGTAAGTGACGAGAAAGTAACCTTAAAGAGAAAAATACCCCTAAATATTTATATTTATCGACAATATCCATTACGGTACTTCCTCACCATAATACCGCTTATCTCTCACCAATTGTCTCCCCCCTCTTCTATGTATAAAATATGTACGTATGTATGTTTGTATTAATGTATGTATGTTCAGTCCCTTAGCCGATTCCGGCATAGAGACTCTTCAGACCTCAACACCAATAATTATTGTCTCGGTCCAAAGAGAGGACTTTCGAAAACGAGGAGTGAGGTAGGTTGCGATTGCTTTCCTCACTGGCTCAAAAATTCTATTAGTATTCTAAGTCCACTGAAACAATGCTGAAGCTCTATGCTAGACAGTCCACACTCACTACAGGATCTGGCTGCACCGGTGAGTGTGGAAACTATCTTGCACACCTCTGGGCTACTTCCAAAAAACTACTAAAAACTAATATTTCAGATTTTTACATACTTACCATTATATTCCACCTAATGCAATTTATTTTCAATCCATCTATCATTGAGTGTAATTCTTGTGCATTTTCGGGCATAAAAACCACATCATCCGCATAGAAAAGAGAGTTGATTAACTCTTCCCCGATTTACAAACCCGACTTAAATCGTTTAAGAAAAGTGTGAAAAGCAACGGGGACATAACACGGCAAATAATTCTATATAATAATAATTTAACATGAATGGTGATGCTAGAGATAAAAGGTTTTTTGAGAAGCTCGTGGAAATATACCTATTCTAATATCGACTTATTTAATATACAGAAAAATCAGTGTCAGATTAATAACCTTGAGGCACAAAGGTTCTTAATCCTGATATGCAAAGAGGCCCCCCAAGACCGTTATTTTCTTTTCTTAAACCTGGATAACCCTACATGTTTGTGCGGTATTTCTTGTTGCATTTTAATTTATATGCATATTTGCTGCATATAATTAAAGTATTTTTGAATTTTGTGCATCTAAACTTAAAACACATTAATTTTTAAAATTTATTTGCTTGAAGAAATAAAACAAACAAATAGTGAACATGAGAATAAGCCAAATATGCAAAGCGACCGGCGTGGAGTAGTTCATAAAGTTGCTTGCTGCGACGACGCTATTACTCCAACTCTATGGACTCAAGTTAAATTCCTGTTCTAGGCCTGGCATTTTTGCACCATCATTTTACTTCATTACCCACGCTCAAGCCTCGGCCTCATGTGAGAGTCATCCGCAATAAAAAAATTCTCCACACAATGGTTGTTCACTCAACTAAGAAGAAAAATTCTCTTACAACTAATTTGTGAAATATGGGCGTTTAAGTTGTAATTGTCTGCTATTTGGGACTGGTATTCTCCCCTACGAGTTTATATGAACTTTTGATAATTTTTATAATGATTAAAAAGTATATCAGAGATTGATAATAATATGGCATTCATTCTATTGCAATAAAAACATCATTTTTTTAACTTGAAAATAAGGACTTTAAACAAGTCCTAAGAAGAAACTAAACTGTTAGTTCAAATATAGAATAAAAATGTGATTTTTATAAGTTTGAATGATAAATAAATTATCAAGATTTTATATCAACTTGTAGGGAAGATGTCGTGCCCCAAAAAAGGAAAATTTAAGCTTTAAGCGCCCATATTTCACAAAATAATACTGAAAATTTAATTTAAATTTCAAGTTTTAGAGCACATCATTCTCAATAACCATGCAGATATAGGTCTGTAATAGAAAGAAGAACTGATCTGTTTTGTGCCATTGTCGAAAGTGAGAGTTTTTAATAACTTTAATTTTTTTAAATGACCATTCGTTGGTTGCATTAATTTGTGATCGTAATATACCTCTTGAAAACTGTATTGACAAAAATTTGGAAGTGTGGATTCACTAAACTGCTAGCCTTTCTACTATATGAGACTATGTATTAATTTCATGACGTTTCATACGTCCACCTTATGTTTTGTGATAAAAATTTAACAATTTAATTTCAGAACAAAAATTGGTTTTTCATTTTTTTCAATTTTTGTTTTGCTTAGGCCTCTGAGACACCTTATTTGAGGGCCGATGCCCCAAAGCAACTGCTTTTCTTGTCTCAGGGTTAATCCGGCACTGAGAAAAATTAGCTTCAAGCTTCAGCATCTACACTTGAACCTTTGATCTTTGTCTGTACTATTAGTCGACATTATGTTTTGTGATAAAAATTTAACAATTTAATTTCAGAACAAAAATTGGTTTTTCATTTTTTTCAATTTTTTTTTTGCTTAGGCCTTTTTCACTCACCTTCCATGTTTATTGCACTTTTCTCTAGATGAGTGTCACAACATATTTTTTAAATGCTTTAAAACCTTATTTCGGAAGGTAAATTTTTTGGATAAGGTCTTTGGACTTTCCGCTCACAGAAAAGTATTCATTACATGCAATCACCCCCCCCCCCCCTCCCCACCGATACGCTTGTAATATAGAAATAAAGTACTTTGTACTTTCTGTAATACAGAAGTAAAAAGGAAACTGATTCCTTCCTCCGATTTTTAATTAATTTAGTTTTAAATTTAGATCTGAATTATTTGTAACTCGAAGTGTCTCTTTCTAAATTACTACCAAGAATTTGGAGAAAGCTCAATGGTGGGCCATCGGTCAGTAATAATTGTTGCATGGATCGTTAGGCATCAGTTCGTTTATGAAAGTTTCTCAGAACAGTGGATATGTTAACAATTGGGTCGTATTGTATTCTTTTAGCCGCATGGATCTGCTACCTGTGTCTAGTTCAACAACTGGGTTTTTCCAATCTCTTACCTAGCTAGGTGTATTTATAGAAAATACAACAATAAAGTCCGAGCCACACCAAACATTCATACAATCGATGTATGGATGACCATGTATAAAACATCCTCAGGTGGCTGCTCGGCTCCGGAATTCTCAATTTGCTGGATTATTATTTTTCTTTGATCTTTGCGGTACTCGCTTGACTCGTCTCTACTTCTGTCATTTAGTGTTTGATTTCTGCTCTAATCCTCTAATGCACAATCATTAAAAATTATTTAAAAAAATAATATGTAGTTTTTCACATAGCTTCCCATCTTTAGACACTATATAACTCAATAATGAATATTTATAATTATTATAATGATGCACACATGCTTGATGCTTTCTCTTGAGATCAAAGATTGATATGCAGATATTATAGAACAAATTGCTGCACGCTAGATAATGATTGAATAATGTTTTGAACACTGTAATTGGAAGATTAGAATTATTACTTTAGTATGGGGTAACCCTAATTTTAGGTTGGCCTTTAAGAACTTTTTATGTTGTTCCAAATATCTAATATTGTTATTTACTCGAGGTTATAAGTGTCTAAGGGATTTTCTACTTTAAAATATTTGAAAATTCAAAGTTTCTGTGAGTTCCAGGGCCCTACGCGAAATAGATAGATGTTCTCGTTCATGATAGGTTATTTAATAATTATTGGAAGTAGTTAAGGTCATTTCATCTGCTGGAAAAAAGTCAAGAGTAACTTTTTTCTTCAATGCATGGATTTCTCTCAGTTCAGTGCCAGATTAAGAGCCTTGAGCCCCAAAGCAAGATATTCAGAGTCCCCTCAAGACCTTCTGTTCTTTTCTAAAACCTTGATAGCCCCCCATGTGTGTGTGGTATTCTTTGTTGCATTTTAATGTATATATGCTTGTATATTTTGCTATTAAAAATACTCAGCAAAACTACTTTTTGAAAATTTTATTATTGAAATGTATATTTATATTTTATTAAATGTATATTAAATACTATTATTATTATTATTAACATCATCATTCCTCCTTTTCCCTTTACAGTTGGTGATTGAAGTGCATTCGGATCAAATGATTAAGAATGCCCTTTATTACTATCATCTCATCTTTCACATTTCAATGATATATTATGATACCTATAGTTTTCTTCTTCTGGATACTATTACATTGCTGATACAATGAGTACATTCTGTATTTTACATCGCTATATCACTGTTAAAACTATATATATAGTTATGGAAACACGCCAATTCTGACCTTCAATACAATTCTTTATTGCTAGCATTAGTCAACACAAGATAACTAATATGGTATTTTTGGCTACTAACTGGAATATTGAAATTAATAGTAAACTGGAAAAGTCAGTAGGCTACGTCCTTAATTCATAGCATTTTTTTCAGTTTTTGGATTGGAAAACTGAAATGAATTGTGGATTTGGACATAAGCCTTCATTTAAAATATATTTCTAAATTGGGATGAGATGCTTTAGATTTTGATTTTTTCCTATAAAGTTTATTGTACATACTTTAATTAGAAGACGTTCTAATACTGAGAAAAATTGCATAGAACATTATGAAAAATGCAAGAGTGTTGCAAATACCAAAGTGTTCTAAAAAAATAGTGTTTGCGTCAATATCCAATATATTTTTCAATAACTCTTCACTCTGATATAATGAAAATCTGCAGTCAAACAAATTTTTGGGGCTTTTCTCCAACACTTATTGTTGTATTTCACATAGTGTTCTACACAATACGCAACAAGTTCTATAAAATAATCGAAATTAACAAAAAAATACTAACGATATTATAATACGGTACTTAATTTTTTTTCACTTTTCCACATATTAAGCCTACTGGCATGAAAAGTGATACATTTTTTAAACTGCATGTCAGTAATTAAAGAAAAAGTTATTATTTATATCGTAGTTTATCATGGATCATCGAATACTAACTTCATTTTTATGCAGTCTTATTGTATACCGGTACTAGCATTTTACCCTTTTTTGGGTTAACTTTACTATTACTATTTTTGATCAATGTTAACTATTTTCAACATAGTAGACTACTTGGGCAAATAGCAATGGCCATGAGCCATGAGTCCCAAAGGTAGACGCTGTATTAGGTCTACCCAGTGGCGGATTTACGGGAGGGGGGCTTTCGGGCTGAAGCCCCCCCCCCCCCAAAACCTCCAAGAGTAAATTTTTTACCAATATAATCAGTTTGATGCTCGTAAAATATTTATTAGCTTGAATTACCTAATTCCACTACGAAGACTTCAATTGTATGAAATATGTTAACGTTTTACTGTATAATGTCTTAGTTACATTTACATTTCCTGCAACCAATCAACACAAAGTGTTTAGATTTTTTGTGCCGGGCACAGTACTTGCTGAATAGAAAAAGTAGTGCAACATGAAATTGCAGTAATTTAATCACGACCGTACCAACTTTCTTTTAATGAAAAGTAATGATGAACTACATTAACATATCAAACCAATCTTTTTTCATCATTCTATCACAGTGTTCGGTAAACGAGTGATCACCAACTACTGATATAGGTTATATTGTGGAAAAATTCCAGATACAACGCTTGCATTGGGTTTACTTATATATAATATGGATCTGATAGCATTTTAAGTGATTTCTCAAAGAGAGTATACAAAACTTTTCTGGGGGAGTGACCTCAGATCCCATATTTCTATAAGAGGAAAACTAATCGTCAATCGTCAGATAAAAGCTTTAGAAAACATCTCTTTTTACAGTGTGGAATTCACACAAAATTTATCTATTAAATCTAGATGAAACATTAGTTAATTGAAAAATTTGTAACTAGTTAAAGCTCCCACATTGATTTTTATTCTTAAAAATTGAATATTATGACCGTGATACCGGAATGATACTATGTTCCTTGACAAACTGCTGAACTCACCAGATTCAGCCATAAGTCAATCTAAATTTTCCAATATACATTAAATTTAAAGTAATTTATATCTCTGATATGGTTCAAAGCACTAGTAAATTCCCAATAATATTTAATATGAATAGTTATAGTTCGGGTATGATTGATTACGAAAAATTCAAAAGCTTTCACAATATTACTTGTATTCAGTACACCTCTACCCCCCCCACACTACCATCATCCAGCCACCCCCAAAAAAAATTCTGGATCCGCCACTGGGTCTACCCTACTCAATAATAAGTCTGTAACTCTTTATACTCAATATAATAAGGGGAGTTTCATTGGAACCACCCAATTCCCAGTAAACTAACTTAATTAAATACTATAGCCTACAATACTTCAGTGATGGCAGCTAACTATTCGGAAATATTTATAATTGCCTTCCAAAATATCGAAACAAATATACTTTGAATTGAGTGCTAGAAGAGCAACGCTAGAATGCGATCTAGCGGCTAAAATCTGAACTTTTTTAGATGGTATGCATCAGTAGTATTGATGTATCGAACCTATTACAATAAATTAGGCCTATAGCTTGTTAACGTGTAATGACAGTTTGATATTAATGGAATAGTGTTTCGAAATTTAAATTGCATTAACATTGGTCTATGGAAGAAACAGCTGTAAAACTGATCTGTTGCTTGTAGTCTATCATAGCCTTTTTAGGGCTCCTCGCTGCATTTTAGACAAATAAAACTAACAATAGGTAGGCCTAGTCCTAAACAAATTGTATCATAAAATTAGCCTAAGTTTCTCTTGATGGCATAATCCACTATTTTTAAATAAGCATTTACATTATGCATTGACATTAACTTATGCTTGTGCAGTAGCCCGAATCAAAATATCATCATTACAGATGTTATATGTATCATCTTATTATCATTATAGATGTTATGTGTTATGATAAGACCCTTGACAACATGCCTGTATATTGTATGTCTCTTTCTTACAATGATCTAACAATAGAGGATGCACAAACGGGTCTGAAAGTGTAGTTTTTCTCGTATTCTTTTTGGTCAAGGCAAAACTAATATGGTTTGAACCTTGCTTGAAAATTACGACTTGTTACGAAATTAAAAAATATCGATATAATTAAATATGGTCGATATATCGAAATGTCGACCTTGGATGATGGAATATCGATGTATTGAAGGCAACTTTCAACAATCGATATTTAGGATATATCGATGATCAATTTTGTCGTTTACGCGACGCGTCAAACTGAACCACTCAGGTGGACCAGCTTGTCGGTGGGACAGTTTTTCGTTCGTTGACCAAAACTCATTTGGACCAGTTTGTCGTTTGCATGCAGCATCAAACTTAACCACTCAGATGGAATGTGGACCAGCTTGTCGGTGGGACAGGTTGTCGTTCGTTGACCAAAACTAATTTGGACCAGTTTGTCGTTTGCATGCAGCGTCAAACTGTACCACTCAGATGGAATGTGGACCAGCTTGTCGGTGGGATGGTTTGTCGTTGGGACAGTTTGTCGGCAGTGTGCAAATTGAAATGGACAGGTTTGTCGGTGGGACAGTTTGTTATCGTCCCATCTCAATTCAAATAGAGTATTAATTCATCTCCTTTTCACATTGTGAATGATTAAGTGTTATGAAATCTTGTTTAAGATTCAATTAAATTAAGAAATAACTGTTTTGTTATTATTGGAATGTTTTGATCACAAAAATCAAACCTTTGCTGCTTTGAATTCCGAGTAGAGTATCAGACCATACTTGTATACATCCAAGTTGTGTTTAAGTTATTGCGTGAGTCTTTTATGTATAAAAACCTAGCTCACGAGCCACAACACTTACAGTCAACAATTATTGTGAAATTTGTATTGCTCAATAGCCTACTGTGCATAAAACTTAAGTTACATTACACAAATCAAGTGTTAGATTCTCAATTCTTGAGGTATGAGTTAAATATGAGACTCAATTTTCCCAAAAGTTCATCTGTTAATCAATATATTATATGGATCGGACAAATGGTATATTCGGAGAGATGGAAAGTCGGACAGAAGGTAGTGACCCGTTTGTAGTAGGCTAGTGGTGGAGAATAATCGATAGTTAGCACCATCGATAGTTATCGATAGTCAACACCTTTACTGTCGATAGTTGAACTTTATACAACAAAATGCAAAAAATACTGTATTTTATTCGCTGTGGCTACAGTCACGGCAGCCGGGTCTCCATTGGGTAGCCGGCAGATAGATGACTCATTTACTTTGAACATTTGCGCATGCGCTGCTATTTATAATGTCAGTGCTCTGCAGTGTTGCCAAAAAGCGGGTAATTACCCGAAAAGCGGGTAATTTAGTTACCTGGGGGTAATGCTGTGGGTAATGGCAAATGTGAGGGTAAAAAGCGGGTAAATGACAACTGAACAAAAACGAACAAAAATTATTTGTTTTCATATTATTACTTCTATATTTTACTACAAGAAAGAATGGTTATCTACATAACCTGCATCAGTTGTCGTTGTCAGTTGATTCAGTTTCAGTTCTGACACGTGATTTCTGAGTTCGTTCTCACAAGCTCACAACAACACTATACAACAGTACAGTCTGTACAGTGTGTGTTCAGTCGGTTCAGTTTCGTTTTCGTTTCAGTTTCAGTATGCTTGTTTGTAGGCTTTTGGTAGCGTGATGTACTGATACTATATAGTCTAGTCTACTTCTGAAGAGGATAAAAAACTTACTCGTTACAAACTTACTCGTTACTAAATAACATAGGCTATCATTAACAAAAACAAATCATTGTAGGCCTACTGTAATTAATTTTCTAAGGTCAGTAAGATTGAAAAAATTAATTATGACAGTTAATTACTAGTCTCAAGTCTTATATAATTAGTTCTTAACATCTTAATTATTGGGATTTCTCAAAACTAAATTAATAGGGTTTGTATTCGTTACTTAGGGACAGACAAGAGTGTTAAATAGGGAATTTTTGGTTTGTTGAGGGTAATTTTGAGCAAAAGCGGGTAATTTTTTGCTCTGGAGGGGGTAATTGGGCAAAATTGGATTGGCTACACTGGTGCTCTGTACGATGGTTACGGCTCAGTACCCCAGCGTAGCTTGCATAAATATAGCATAATTATATTAGAGTGGGATAAATTAATATATTGACGTAGAGTACCGGTATCTGAATACTACGTATATTAGAATGGCAGATTTAATGCCAGTGCAATAATATATACTTTCTGATTATCACAGTATACCGCTTATTACATTCATTCGCGCTTTCCTAGAATCTAGAGATAATTATTTCTATGAAGCCTCATGCATCATTGGAAAAGAACCATATTGAACACTCTTTTTTTTTCTTTTAAATTCAACATTTGAAACCCCTAAGAGAGAATAACGTCTTCTTTTCAAGGCTTTTATGCTTTACCGTACTAAAAATTTATGTCTAACAGTCTGTTAGTGAATGATAGATAACTCGTAATTCACATTATTGTATTTTTCAATTGCTAAAACTTTGTTCTCAACAGCGCACTGGACTAATTCGAATTTTCCAACAATTTTTTTGTGACATCTACACACCCTAAGAATCAATAAACTGACATTTTTGGGGGTCGCAATATTCTCACAAGAAAATTTAAATTTATAAAAAATTTATAATTAAGAAAATTTATATTTTTATTTGAAAAATTCATAAAGAAAATTAAAATTTATAAAAAATTTCTATAAAATTTCCATTTTTATTTGAAAAATTCATAATTTGCAAACATATGAGGAGCTCTAAACCATAAGACAATATAAGTCAAGTGAATATAACATTTCCAAAATACTACCGCCTCCGAACACAGTGCAAATGCAAACTAATTTCAGTATTTTTATGTTTATCGGGAAACAGGTTAGGCACAATAAAGTTAGGAAATCACTTTCCCGAGGTTGGCTTTACGGGAGTGAGTATACACCCATCGGTTGAGAAAGAGAAGGAGATTTGGTGCAGGCGCAAATGTTCAAAGTAAATGAGTCATCTATCTGCCGGCTACGCAATGGAGACCCGGCTGCCGTGACTGTAGCCACTGCGTATTTTATTAATAATTTTCTGTTAGCAAACCAATATTCACAGATTTTGAGTGTGATAAATCTAAAAAGCTTTATCAAATTGTAAAAACCTGCAGAAAATATAATCAAGACTGCAGGGGATGACGCCAAAAGCAGTCGACGACAGAGGTGATCGATTTCTATTTTACGCTGACGAAAAGTAACTCATACCGATGTAATCATACCTCATCACTCATGGCACCCAATATCGCACAAACTTGCAGCTTTCAATAGTATGATTTATAGAGCTTTAACCATTCCAATGAGCAATCATCACTTTGAAAAAGAGATTAGTACGATTAAACAGATAGCTATTACAAATGGATATGAGAAAATCATTGTCAATAAAATCTTAAATAAAATAAATATGAGACTAGCAGTCAGTGCTAGCATTACTGTAACTGAAACTGGGGAAAGGTCATGGATAACGGTGCCTTACCTTGGCCCAGTTTCTGGATAAATTAGGAAAACAACTGAAAAAGAACAGTCTTGATGTAGCTTTTCAAACCAAACCAATTTTAAAGAGCTTATTTGGGCATAGTAAAGACAAAATTGATATCTGGAATAAAAGTGGGGTTTATAAATTGATTTGCGGTGATTGTAATGCTTGTTATGTAGGCCAGACTGGTAGAAGTTTCAAATGTAGGGTAAACGAACATATCAGGGATTGGAAAACCCAAAAAGGAGATTCAAATTTTGCAGAACATATCATTAATAATGGACACAAGTTCAAGGCTGAAGGAAATGTTGAATTTCTGCATTTGATTGGCAAAGGCAGACAATCGAACATTTTAGAAGCTTTGGAGATAACTAAGTTGGTAAAAAACGATTCCATAACTAATTTAAATGACCAAATTTATTTTAACCAATTCAATACAACTAACTTTGTTTCATTATAATTCCAGCCTATTTTTAAAAAAGCAGTTCTTATGTGTATTTCTCAGTTGACCTTGATTGCACTTCAGTGAGCTTCTAATTTTTAAAAATTTTTTAATTTTAGTTTGATTAAATTCTAGCCTTAATACAATTTTTTGTTACTTTCTTGATTTTCACAGTGTTTAGCTATTGATTCGACTCGTATTTTTGCTTTTTACTCCTCCCACCAGGGGGCGTGACTTGACAACCAATCACAATGCCTGATTAAGGTCAGCCTCTTTCCCTCTTAGCCAATAGTATCATTCCATGTACAGTATATATATAAGGCTACTCTGTACTTCAGTTTTCAGTTTGATTGAGATTGATAATGGTGTAGCAACCGAAACTAGTTTCTCGAAGTTTTAATAAATGTGGTTGTTACAATTTTGTCTTATTATTCTTTAAATCAGTAATATAAGGCTACTCTGTACTTCAGTTTTCAGTTTGATTGAGATTGATAATGGTGTAGCAACCGAAACTAGTTTCTCAAAGTTTCAATAAATGTGGTTGTGACAATTTCGTCTTATTATTCATTATGGATACTTTCCACAATATCACCTTCACCATTACTAAGAAAACTGATTTAAAGCTTTTTTCTGGTAACATTCTTATTTCAAGAGGAAGTTCATTAAATACAGTATTAAACATGGTATACATGGCTTTCATGAGCCTTTGACAATCTTATATAAGGAGTAAGATCAGAGTTCGTTATAGTATTATAATTATGATTATTATTATTATTTTGATCAAAATTGTTTAAACTATTTTCAACTGTTATCGAATTATAATAAAATGTAGGTATATTATTAGGAATAACACTGCAATAAATAGTTATTTATGTATTAAGAGCGTGAAGCGTGCCTTTATCGCTCGAGCCAAAACATTTACTGCGCAATGCATAGCGGAGTGCAGTAATTTTGCGAGCGCGATAAAGAAGCTTCATGCGCGAATTGCATACAATATTTTTCCTAAAACTGCAGTTCTGGATTCCAACACAATAAAAGCTTGTACTGCAGTTTGTAACATCACAGACCATGCGCGGATTTGGTTAGCGTTCGTCATTTTTGAGGTTATGTAAATTTCACGGCTTCCATGATCCACCAATGAGAAGGCATCAAAATCAAAACAGAAGCGTAAAGAAAACAGCTGGCGAGCGTAAAGTACTTTACCGCTTGCGGAGCAGTAAAGAGGTATTTTACAATTAGTTTTCAGTACATAAAGAACTACTTTACGAGCAGTTGTAGGAAAAATCATTTATGAATGACACAAAGAAGGTAACAACTGGAACTACCAAACTAATATGTGGAAATTCACAAAGAATTTTAACCTATAATAGATACAACATCCACAAAGAAATTGTATAAAAGAAACACCTTTTTAACACCATGAATAATACGATTCAAATTTCGAGGCAAAGCCAGGTTATAGAACCAATCTTCTGGCTCACTGAAGTCTATACCATATCGATTAGTTTCAATGAATCGATAGAAGAGAATCGATATAATTAGCTCATTCCTGTGTATAGTCTGTTCAGCGAGCCTACGGAATGAAGTAAACAAACTTTGCATGTGTGTGAGTGGGGAATTCCGAGAATTGTACTGGCATCGGTCAGTCGGCCTATTCACATTCATTGCCAACTCCTGTTCATTCAACAGCTGATGTCGCACTCCCAGTTTGTGAAATAAATAAAACATATTTTAAAACAAAAAAAGAAACCGACTTCAGTGAAATGATTAAATACTCACGTACTAAAAAGTTTAAAATAAAGTATTTACTTTAAACTGAGAAAATTTTAAATTTCATACAAGTAATCTTTTGAAGTCGGCGCCAAATATTTTATGAAGTTGATAAGAAATTCTATCTAATATCAAAACTAACAATGTATTTTTTGGAGGATGAAGCCCACATAGGTCTGAGACCTTTGCATGGGTTATGAATTTGATGATGGAGATTGTTGAGTTGGACCTACAGTTTTAGGTGGGTTCCGAACCACCGGGAAATGATTGATAAGAGATTCTATCTAATATCAAAACTAACACTGTATTCCA
The DNA here is from genome assembly GCA_948455865.1 of Conomelus anceps. Taxonomy (NCBI): domain Eukaryota; kingdom Metazoa; phylum Arthropoda; class Insecta; order Hemiptera; family Delphacidae; genus Conomelus; species Conomelus anceps. Next base: position 110,105,902 of record OX418217.1, on the reverse strand, counting down.
ATTAAATATGTGATTTACACTCACTTTTACTGAAATACATAGTAATTGATAAGAAATTCGATCTAATATCAAAACTAACACTGTATTTCAATTAAATGTGATCTACACTCACTTTTACTGAAATACAGTGTCAGATTTGATATTAGATTGTTCAATTATTTCGTCATGGAAAACATCACAGATTAATTCTGTTATATTTTAGAAGTTTATGGGAAATTTGGCGCCGACTTCAAAAGATTACTTGTATGAAATTTAAAATTTTCTCAGTTTAAAGTAAATACTTTATTTTAAACTTTTTAGTACGTGAGTATTTAATCATTTCACTGAAGTCGGTTTCTTTTTTTGTTTTAAAATATGTTTTATTTTAAGCTTTTTAGTTGAATTTTCAAACTTTGAAAACATGAGAAATTTCTTAAAGCCTACATTATGAAATATTTACCGAATTAGGAAGCCAATAATTAATTTATAACATGGAAAGTTAAGTAACTAAAAATCCACTTATAAGAAAAGATAAACTAAGGAAAATTCTACAACGTTTTATTTAATGTGGAATATTGTATTTCGGAAAATTATAATAGCGAAAGTCTTCTTAAAAGTGAAATGGCTTTTGATTCATTTTGATGTGGTCCCTTTCAGAATATACCTACACTGAAATAGTAGGCCTATATTACGTTACAAGTGTGGAAAATATTGTGCTTACTGAATATATGATAAGTAAACGCAGGAGATGAAGTTGAGTGCGGTATATCATACGAGTATGGTAAACATCTTCCCGGATGAGTTATGTACGATATTTTTTGTGATATTAGTCATATATATTTTTTTAATATAAAAAACAAACTTTGAGCTAGTACAAAAGGATCATTAAACATAACCTCAAAATAGCCTATTGTACACACATGTACGATAATGGCGAATAAATATTCTTAATATATCACAGCAGGGAAACTAAAAATACTTCTGAGATCAGCTGTTTTTCCAAATTCTCCAACTTATGATTGAAACTAAATAACCTTATTCCTATGACTCAATATGAATCAACTATTCCTTTGAATCAACTAAATTATTTACAATTTTCATATGAACATATGGACAGAAATATTATATTCTTCTTATTCTCGATTCAAATTAAGTTCACGTGATTGGTCAAAACGGGACATTACAGGCTTGTTTCACACTAAACCAGCTTTGGGTAACCGATGTCGTTTACCCGGCATAATTGCATTGCATCATATGATTTCGAAAATCGTCTAGATGTAAAGCGCTCCATATGATACAATGATTTGCCTGGTAAACGACACCGGTTATCCGATTGGCGGTTATGTGTGGAACTATCCTATTCAAACTTGATTGAAATGAAGACATCGAAGAATGCTCCTTTTTGTTTAATATTGGGCTAAGTATTGGGCCGATCCTTGCGAAACTTGGATGGGACCACCGCTGAGCGATGCTCTTTCATTTAAAAAAAAAATTCATCGAAATCGGTTCGATATTGTTCAAATGATTGATGTACAAACATAAAAAAAAAAAAAAAAAAAAAAACAGGTCGAATATAGTAACCTTGTTGTTTTTGGAAGTCGGTTAATAAATTATTATTGCATTATTTCAAGAACATATTAGATTTTAAATTCAGATATCAAGTCAGTATTTTCTTTTCAAATGTATAGGTAAAAATAATTCAATCGGCAAATTTATGAACAATTCTAATAATAGTGATTACCAGTGATTGCTGAATGTTTTGGATACATTACCTAAGCATTGAAAATAATAAAATAGCCATCTCATTCATATAATTCATTATTCTCATGTATCTATTTCCATTTACAATAAATAATAAGTATTATCCAAGTAGGTGTTTAAAAATGATTATTGAAAGTCGTTTTCAATGGGTAGGCCTGTTGCCTGTTCGATGCGTTTCGAAAACTAGGCTATCTGTGAATCATGCTTTGTTGAGTCTCGGCTTGCACGCACGCACATGTTTGTTTACTCCACTCCGTAGTCTCGCTGAACAGACTATAGACCCACTCTGTCGGGTGCGTGCAGCAACAGAGTGGGTCGATTTCTATTTCTTGACCAAACGACAATTGCGGTCGGTGACAGGGTTGGCCACATTCCTAAGAATACCAACTCTGTCGGGTGCGTGCAGCATCAGATGCGGTCTAAAAATCGTCCAGAGTTGTCGTCGACCACTTCTGGCGCTCTCCCGACTGCAGACTCCCTTCCACACACAGGCTTTTGTGCTAGTCGCATGTAAAAATATATAAAAATTGCATTAAGAATTCATGATTTATTTTATGATAATATTTGCTGAATTTTTCTGATTTTTTTATTTTGTACTCTTTTTCATGCAAATAAAACGACTAAGAAGCTACAAGTTCAAAATAACCTAAGCACTATAAGTTAGGTACTGAACGTTATAAAAACGCAGTGGCTACAGTCATGGCAGCCGGGTCTCCATTGGGTAGCCGGCAGATAGATGACTCATTTACTTTGAACATTTGCGCCTGCACCAAATCTCCTTCTCTTTCTCAACCGATGGGTGTATACTCACTCCCAACCTCGGGAAAGTGGTTTCCTAAAGCCGCGTCTCCACCAACCGAACATGCTCGGCAAACAGTGTTCGCTGGAATCAGCTGATGTCGCCGAAATTTTTTTGAAGTTGGTTTGGTGTGGACGCCTTCTCGAACATTATGATCGGTGTGGTGGGGTTAATGGCGGGAACCTGTTGTTGGTCGTCACTGTTCGCTCACAGACCGAACATTTCAATTGAACTCACGAACATATTTGGTGACCCATATGTTTAAAGTTTGACCATTTTTTGTATTCGCGAACAATGTTTGGCAGACATGTTCGGTTGGTGGAGACGCGGCTTAACTTTCTTGTGCCTAACCTGTTTCCTGATAAACATATAAATACTGAAATTAGTTTGCATTTGCACTGTGTTTGGAGGCGGTAGTATTTTGGAAATGTTATATTCACTTGACTTATATTGTCTTATGGTTTGGAGCTCCTCATATGTTTGCAAATTATGAATTTTTCAAATAAAAATAGAAATTTTTTATAAATTTTAATTTTCTTTATGAATTTTTCAAATAAAAATATAAATTTTTTAAATTTTAATTTTCTTAATTATAATTTTTTTAAATAAAAATATAAATTTTCTTGTGAGAATATTGCGACCCCCAAAAATGTCAGTTTATTGCTTCTTAGGGTGTGTAGATGTCACAAAAAAATTGTTGGAAAATTCGAATTAGTCCAGTGCGCTGTTGAGAACAAAGTTTTAGCAATTGAAAAATACAATAATGTGAATTACGAGTTATCTATCATTCACTAACAGACTGTTAGACATAAATTTTTAGTACGGTAAAGCATAAAAGCCTTGAAAAGAAGACGTTATTCTCTCTTAGGGGTTTCAAATGTTGAATTTAAAAGAAAAAAAAGAGTGTTCAATATGGTTCTTTTCCAATGATGCATGAGGCTTCATAAAAATAATAATCTCTAGATTCTAGGAAAGCGCAAATGAATGTAATAAGCGGTATACTGTGATAATCAGAAAGTATATATTATTGCACTGGCATTAAATCTGCCATTCTAATATACGTAGTATTCAGATACCGGTGCTCTGCGTCAATATATTAATTTATCCCACTCTAATATAATTATGCTATATTTATGCAAGCTACACTGGGGTACTGAGCCGTAACCATCGTACAGAGCACTGACATTATAAATAGCAGCGCATGCGCAAATGTTCAAAGTAAATGAGTCATCTATCTGCCGGCTACCCAATGGAGACCCGGCTGCCGTGACTGTAGCCACAGCATTATAAAAAACACTATCGAAAACTATCGATTGTGCACTGCAAACTATCGACTAGTTTGTAGTGATGGCAACAATATATCGATATTTCCACAATATCGATATTTGGGATTTATAAATAGATATTTTGACATCCGATACATCAGTATATCGATATATTATCTCCGAATATCGTATCATTATTTTTTATTTTATTAAATAAATATTATAATTATCTTAATTTCAATTTCCTTAAAAGTTCATTAAATGAAGAAATTTTCTTCATGATTTTTTTTCCATACTTGTTATGGTCAGTGGCGTAACGTTTTCCAATTCGGCCCCCCCCACAACCAATTTTCCGGGCCCCTCTCCTCAAAATCATATAAATATCCTCAGTCACCCTCACCTCCATCCCCTGAAAAACTTGCATATTTTGTGGGCAGTTATCATAATTTATCCTCTATTAATTTTTAAATTTAATAATGTTTCAAGGGGGGGAGACCAGTCTAATGATTTTGGCTTTTCCAATTCGGCCCCCCCACAACCAATTTTCTGGGCCCCTCTCCTCAAAATCATATAAATATCCTCAGTCACCCTCACCACCATCCCCTGAAAAACTTGCATATTTTGTGGGCAGTTATCATAATTTATCCTCTATTAATTTCTAAATTTAATAATGTTTCAAGGGGGGGACTGTTTAGATAATGTTTTAGATTAAAACAATATGAAATTTATAAACACACAAAACAGCAACCTGACAAGATTATAATGACCAAATTAACTTCTTCTCACACACCCTTTTTGACAAAATAATCCCAATTTAAAACCTCCCGCCTACTCATTCACCCAGCCCTTCACACTTCCAACATCCATAACCTTCAAACTCATGCCTTGAGTTTGTCAGTGTACTGTGGGGCGTCTGATGATGCGCTAAACAACAGAGTGAAATGGCTATCACGCCATAACATGAGTCATAATTTCCACTTAAAAGTGTTTTTTTAAGTTTTAATTATATATTAGTGGAAACAAGATCTTCAACATCATAACTAAAATATCTTTATAATCATATTAATTCACAACTGATAGGGTATTTTGCTGATTGAGTTCTGAGATGTCTTTTCAAAAGATATCTTACACTGCTTTCACTATTACAAAATTTACAAGTGAAAGGCTATTTTCTAAGTGAGTCCTGAGGTGTCTTTTCAAATGTTGTCTTAGATTGCTTTTATAATCACAAAATTCACAAAACAGGAAGGCTTTTATCTTGTGTGAGTACTAAGGTGTCTTTTGAAAGTCGATTGATGAGAAAAATAATTATAATCACAAAATTCACAAATGAAGGGCTTTTCTCCAGTGAGAGTCCTAAGGTGTGTTTTCAAATTAGATTATTTAGAACATTCATAATCACAAAATTAACAACTGAAAGGCTTTTCTCCCATTTGAATCCAAAGGTGTCTTTTCAAATGTTCTCTTTGATTGCTTTTATAATCACAAAATTCACAACTGAAAGGCTTTTCTCCAGTGTGAGTCCTAAGGTGTGTTTTCAAAGAAGATTTTCGAGAACAATTATAATCACAAAATTCACAACTGAAAGGCTTTTCTCCAGTGTGAGTCATAAGGTGTGTTTTCAAATGAGATTTTTGAGAACATTTATAATCACAAAATACACAACTGAAAGGCTTTTCTCCTGTGTGAGTCCTAAGGTGTGTTTTCAAATGAGATTTTTGAGAACATTTATAATCACAAAATACACAACTGAAAGGCTTTTCTCCTGTGTGAGTCCTAAGGTGTGTTTTCAAAGCAGATGAAGCAGTACATTTATAATCACAGAATTCACAGCTAAAAAGCGTTTCTCCTGTAGTAGTTCCAGCATGAGTTTCTCCACTTTCTCTTTCATTACTTTTATTACCATGAGATTCATAGCTGGAAGGTTCATCACCTAGTACTCCAACTGAATGTATTCTTAAATGGGCCTGTAGTTCGAATTCAGTGGAGAAATGATAGTCACAATGAGCACAGCTATAAAGGGGTGGATGTTCATCTGTTGGCAATTCCTGTTTAATAGCAGTTTGCTCCTTACTGCTTACAGATGAAATTGAATTACCATCTTCCTTGTCCTGCCACACCATTTTGATGTCCATGTCATGTACAGGGATATTTATCATATTTTTGTCCTCCAGTGATAATGGATCTAGCTGTTTTGGATATTCTGCATCAAAATCTGAAAAACAATTCGACTATTATCAACAAGATATAATCTGTACTAGTGAAATGTGGCTAATTCAGAGAAATTGGCTTTTGTGTTTTAGTGGGCTCTGCAGATCCTATATCACAGAACCATGAAACTGTAACAAATAAACTGCTTATCTTAATAACTAGCATTATTTTGAGTTTATTGTATCAAGATGAAATATAATATCTTGGGAAGAAATAAGACTACTTTGGTTCTGAAATATCATATGTGAGTTTGATTGCATCAATAACACATTTTATTTTCATAGAATAGAAAGTGCTATCTTAAGACCAGAGACACTCAGGTAATTCAGGGAGGATATTAGAACTAAATGGGGACCTCACTTAATAAATGACAATGGTGTCAACAAATAGTTTATAATAAAGCAGCAGGGTCTGCAGTCTTGCAGGTGCACTTTCATTTCTACTGCATTTTACTTTCATTTGTCTGCTGTAAAAAACTTCCCAATTTTTTGGAATAAGTGGGATACTGCAAGCTAAGGCTATGAAAAGTGTGACCTCCTATATTTATGGTGTTTATTATTTCATAACATTACAATAGTAAATAAATGGATTGTGATATTGATAATATATCAAAGAGAAGTTACATTTTAACTATATAATAAATCACTAGCAATTGTATCCATAGATTTTCATGACAGGACTATTTATCTAACATAAACTACCCCCTCCCCTATCAATAGTCCATCCACCTCAATTAATTTTTTTTAAAAGATAAGCTCCTCCCAAATTAGACAATCAATAATTGATTACCTACAAATTTTCCAACAAAACAAAGGTTGGTCTTTTTTATAAACAATAACAACATACATAATTGACAAACACTGGAATCTTTTGAGATGAAACTTCTGATTTATTCTACCATAAAATGAGGGTCAGGAAATTTTGGAGGAAGAGATCTGGTAAAACTGCATTTTAAGCAGTTTCAGACCCTTTAAGATTTATTGATGATGGAAATAATCAAAGGATATTATAATTGCTAAGAATTGTTATCTGTTACTGAATGGATTCCATCCACTTTGAGATTTGACAATATCCTCAATGTGTATTTTTTACCTAGTGTTGATATCATTGTCAAGTGGGGTTCTGGTAGCCCCAACCACCCTTTAGTTACATCCTTGCTTCAAAATCAGTTTGCATTTTTTGGGGTAAAATAAAGCTAACTTTGTAGTGTTAAGGACTAGTAAATGGAACACAGATGCACAACAAGCAATGGATTGAATTGGAAGTATGCAAAATAAATAAATTGTTGAACTTACCAAGCACTTCTCCTTTGATGAAGACCTGGGTGAAACCCATGCCAGCTTCTGGTTTGCCAACATGCATATCTTGTTCATAATCATCAGTAAGTTCTTCTTTGATGTGTAACATCTTATTTACTTCCTGGAAATTCATAAACAAAATTATTGTTCTCTTACAACTGTGTCTTGTAACTGTGGGCTCAGTCTGGGGGGGGGGGGTTGAGATATCTAATAATGTGTACTTGAGGGAAAGGGAGTGTTGAGCTCTAGGCACTTTGGAGTACACAGCAGGGAGTGTAGGAGAAGTTTTCTAACAATAAAAATAATAAGGAATATATAAATGGCTATTTCTTAAAAAAGGGAATTGGGTGGTACTCTCCTGGAAATGTTTGGAAAATCACATTTCTCAAGCCAAATTTTAAGAGATTTGAGCCACAAATACTTTTCATCAACATTTAAACTCAGGTTCATGTGTCAAAGTAAATTTGATCTAGTTTGTCCAGTATTGTCTATGTGTATTATTGTATTAGTAAAACAAATTAAAGCAGGCCTACTTGAAACTTTCTCTCTGTTATTTTTGACCATCCACCTAACCTGATCATGGAACCATGCAGCACCAAACTTGTAAATTTGTTTTAAAAGAGGGTTTGAGGGTACCGGTACTCTTCCAGAAAATTGAAAAAAAATCCCCAAAACACTATTAATAGGGTTTTATCAATCTTCTTTGAACTTTTAGTCAAAAACTGTATCACAAAGCATTTTCTTTGCTACAAATTGTAAATGTGAATTTCATAAACTTGGATAATGTTTTTGACATATCTAAAATATAAATATTGGAGCATAAGTTGAACTTATCCTTAACAAGCCAATGATTGGTAGGCTCACCTGAATTGGAATGCTAAAAATCTAGCAATGCTAGGTTTGTTTAGGTTAGGTTAGGATGCATATGCAAATTACATGTCACATTTAACCTTGATCTAGCAAGGCTGGGTTGGTTGGGAAAAAAAAAAAATTTCTATAATTAAGCACAAGGCATCACAAACACACATCATTTGGGAGGACACCATTTGTATGACTGTTGTTTTGACCAACCTAGTCACATCTAGCCAGGTTAGGTTAGGTTTGGTTATGCATACCACACAGAATTGTGGACTGCAGGCTGTGCTAGCAGTAGGTCGATCAAACTGTTAGGTCATCCTAAAGGACAACACCCATATCATTCAAAGGTTCCGCCATGATGAACAATGAAAAATGGGTTATTTCCTTTTTTCAATGTAGGGATGGAGTATCAATACCAAAATTATCAATATATTGTATCAATATTTTGCAACTGGTATGATATTTATTGTGATATAACATCAATGTATTCCCGATATTCTGTCACTATATTAATTAACAATAGTGACCATTATTATGTTTTCATTAATTCCCTAATGCAAAAAATCTCTTTGATAATTTTTTTGTTACTTTAAAATTTTTACATTCAGAAATAATATCATTTTGGAAAATAACAGTCAAAAATCATTATTCAACATAAAATGTATTATTCTTCAAATATATTCTCATTACAATATATCTTGAGTTCAGAGTAAAACAAAAGCATCAGTTTCAGATTCTTTAGCACTCTATGATATTATCATACATCATCGTTAGTCACAGTCGTTAAAATTCATAATAAGGTAATGAAATAGAAGGCCCAAGCGCCCAAAACCCAGGCTGTGGCAACATATTGTGTAGAAGTATGTGCAATGCATCAAGTGATAAGATTAAGGAACAAATTGAAAATGCTTTTATTATTGAATAGATGAATTGTATGAGTATGGTAAATAATTCATAAACTAGAATGCAAATTATTGTGTTGTAATGATTCATGCATTCTAAACACTCAATTCAAGTTAATTGCTAAAGATAATCATTTTGGGGTTCAGTTCAAAAGGTTTTTAATATTGAATAATTAAAAGTAAATTCGTATGGCTTTTCGTGGTGGGGAGACCCTTACGGGTAGTTCCACCTCGCCGTTTTTTTTTAACGACTGCTTTTTTTATATGCAACCGGGACCGACGGCTTAACGTGTCCTCCGAAACACGGGAGTGGCTTGAGAAAAATATCTTGTACTCAACTGGGATCGAACCCAGGATCTTTGGCTTATCAGACCAGCGATAAGCCAACTCGGCTACGCCGACTCCAATTGAATAATTAATTAATTGAGACCGACACTTAAAAACTTAATAATTGTGATCAGGAGACATTATACCACAATTTAGTGAAGTTTCAAGTGATTTTTTTCTTGCTAACAACTGTGGCACAATTACCGTGGAACGAAGCATATTAAGGAAATTATGAGTCTTAGTATTACTATTCCTTACATCAATATTTATGTCACCAGTTATAACTATTCTATAATGTTTATACTTATGCAAGCAGCAGAGATACGTGATGAAGCTGTCAATAGCCTCTGTAAAAACTTCAATAGTCGAACTGGGAGTTCGATAAACAGTAGCAATAATTAGTTGTTCACAAGGAAAAGCAATTGCATGGAAAATAAATAAGAAAAAATTCAATTGAAGATAGGCCTATCTTCATTGAAAGACATTGCTATTCCTGAAAGTTTGTTTTAGGTTAGGATGGAGTAAATGTAAGTTGCAAATATTTATAATTTACCCATTATTTCACTGAGTATACCACTTACTTCACAATCCATTATTAATCGCACTCCGGAAGTAGAATTCACCAAAAAATTAATAAAATGGAAAATTATTATTTTGACAGCCAAACTGAGCAGTTGCTTATCCTGCTAACTTGACAAAGTACCAACATGACAGGACCTATAAACAGGACATTTTTCACACACTGTTTTACAATAACATGATTCATATTCACCATACTTCCTAGAATATTCTTTCTTTATATCTGTAACAATCTTATCATCTTCTGTAAGATGAAATTGTATTCACTCCTGACAGACTGATTTCAGGTGATTTGAACCTAATCCTACTTTGTCATGTTGGTAGCAACTGCATCTTCTTTAACCGGGAGTATTTGAATAACGGATTTTATGGATATTATGGGCTGATATCAATGTTAATAGATAAATCTATTAGTTAATAGATTTATCTATTAACCTTGGGCTGATATGACCCAAAGGCGGATGGTTATGACCCCTCCCTGAAATGTGGACATCACTAAAAAATCAACTGGAATAAATGAAGTTGATTTGCTGACTAGCTTAGAAAATTTTTTCATAATATTAAGTATGCACATATAGTTTATAATGATATATATGCTGAGATAAAATGTAATATGAGTTAGGCTGTGATACAGTGTAAATGCCATTAATAATTTAACAATTTCCCCTGATAATAATTATAAGTAGATATAATAGCCCTCGAAAAATACTCAACTACATCCAATAATGCGATATAAAATATGATATTTCTTCAGCCTGTTCTATATAAGATTTAAGCCCATTCCATCAGTTTATTGAACTGAATAAACCGATGGAATAATAATTATAACTGACTAATCAAACTTTATATTTAGAAGATGATACAATAGCTTTTTAAACTCGTCACTCAGCTACTTCTCACTTTCCTTTCCTACTCTGTATAAGATTAAAGCCCATTCCACCCCTTTATTCAGTTCAATTAGGTTCTAATACAGTGGAAATGCTGTTAATTAATAACTCGCCCTGATATTCATAAGTCGATTTTGGAATTTCAACAAGCTCTGACAGAATAATTTTTGACAAAAGAGTAAAAAAGTCATCTTCAATTGCGGAAAATGTTGTTTAATAGGGATTATTTTCAAAAAAATTCCAGGGGAGCATCCCGAACCCCCCTTTTGAATGAACAAGCCACATTGTTTTGAATTAGAAAACACTCTTTCACCTTTTGAAAGATATTTTTCAGTACAGTACTATACTGCAACTCAATTATATATATAGTATAATCCAACCACAGACGAAAGAACCTTCAAAATATGAACTCTACTGCGCAGAGAGAGAGAGCACGTTATGCAGTTTATCTCACTCGCTCACTAGAGTATAGTGGAGGGGGTCAGTCAACGCTTGGCTGTCCTACAATGAACATCGGTACTAATAATGTATGAATTGTAAAGAACGCTCTGATATGATGTCATCGGTCGAGCAAGTGAGTGAGAGGGCAATAAAGCTGTCGCTCTCACTCACACAAGAGTTGGAGCTGTGGGGGAGTGGTAACTACAGTGATACAATGCGCAAAGGTTCTTTTGTCTGTGGTTTGATTATAGTGGAAATATTTTTAAGTATACATATACTTATAATATAAGTATATACATATACTTTATATTTTGGCTACTATAGGATGATACAGATTTCAATTATTGTATTCTGCAACTCCTTTACAACAATGAAAAAAAGGGAATTCTCCTTGGAAATCAAGAACCTCAATTAAAGCGGCTGCATCCCAAGAGGCAAGATACCCAAAAGGAAAACCTCCTCAAAGTGTCCACCAGTAAAGGAGTGGTGAGGAGTGATGAGGAGTGAAGAGGAGTGGAGAGGAGAGGCAAACTATAAATGGATCAAATGTGACCAACCTGTCTGCCAGAAATGTAGCAGAAAAGTGTGCACTTCTAGTGCTACAAAGATATAAATTTTGGACTAATGAAAATGTTGTACCATATACAAATATTCCATTTCAATGATTTAACATTTATCACTAGTTTTGATAGTTTACAGAAATTGTTTTGAAAATAAGTTGATAAATGGTGTTTTTGTTAGTAATCTTTTTATTTTCCAATATTTCTATTAATATAATAATACGTTTTATTAAAATGGTAGGAATTGAAAAATTAAAGCTCTGTAACACCAAATTTTAATTTATTTATACATATATTACTTCCTAATTGAAAAAAATATTGAGATACAAGGAAAATATAATTTAAACAGATGAAAAGGTTTCCGGTCTGAGAGACCGGATGATACTGTTAGTATTAATAATCATCCTTTTTTGTGACGTTTTTCTCAACAAAACACTTTACAAGCAATCTTACTTTAAATCTGTTACTGTAATCCTAGTTTAGTTAATTATTAACAATGTTCATTATTCATAGTGTACTGTAAGTGTCAGACAATTGAAACAAATATTTTAATATCGAAAGCCAATCCAATAAAACTGAGGATGAACCAGAATGTGCACTGGATACAAATAAACTGGTCAATTTTGTCTTTGTGAGAGAATACTTCAGGTGTTCACAATCTAAAAGTTTATTCAGTGTGCTATAAAGCTGCGTCTCCACTAAACAAAAAACGGACAAACATTAAACATATATGGGTCACCGAACATGTTTGTGAGTTCAATTTATATGTTTGGTCTGTGAGCGAACAGTCATGACCAACAACATACTGATCATAATGTTTGAGAAGGCATCCACACCAAACCAACACCAAACAATGTTTGGCAACATCAGATAATTCCAGCAAACACAAAAAGCCAAGCATGTTTGGTTGGTGGAGACGTGACTTTAGATGTTATTCAAATTAAGTAATCAAGAGCCCTTAAGCCGCGTCTCCACCAACCAAACATGCTTGGCGAACAGTGTTAGCTGGAATCAGCTGATGTCACCGAACATTTTTTGGAGTTGGTATGGTGTGGATGCCTTCTCAAACATTATGATTGGTGTGGTGGGGTTAGTGGTGGGAACCTGTTGTTTGTCATCACTGTTCGCTCACAGACCAAACATTTCAATTGAACTCATGAAGATTTTCGGTGACCCATATGTTTAATGTTTTTCCGTTCATTGTATTTGCCAACAACATTTGCCAACATTGTATTTGCCAACATTGTATTTGCAGACATGTTTGTTTGGTGGAGACGCAGCTTAAAATTCAAAAAAAGCTGATGGATTTACCTGAGATGAATTTTAAAATTGTATGAGCTAGAGCACTAATAATCTTAAAAAGAAAAGCTGAGATTCACTTGTGCTTACTAAGATGAGCTTTCAAATGACTTGAATGTGGTCTTATAGTCAGTCACAAAATCCACAGCTCAGGGATTAAACTGTGTGCTTTCTGAGATGATTTTTCAAATCATGTGATAGAGAGCTTTTATAATCACAAAATTCACAGCTGAAGGATTCAACTGGGTGTATCCAGAGATGATTTTTCAGACTTCTTTGAAATGAGGTCTTGTAATCACAAAATTCACAGCTGAATAATTCACCTGTGTGTTTTCTGAGATGACTTTTCAAATTACTTTGAAAAGTGGTTTTATAATCACAAAATTCACAGCTCAATAATTCACCTGTATGTATTCTAAGATGAGCATTCAAACAACTTTGATAAGAGGTCTTAAAGTCACAAAATCCACAGCTCAGGAATTCCCCTGTGTGTTTTCTGAGATGATTTTTCAAATATTTTTGAAAAGTTGTCTTATAGTTACAGAATTCACAGGTGAAGTATTCACCTGTGTGCTTTCTGAGATGAGCTTTCAAATAATTTGGATAAGAGGTCTTATAGTCACAAAATTCACAGCTCAGGAATTCCCCTGTGTGCTTTCTGAGATGATTTCTCATATCATGTGATCGATAGCTTTTATAATCACAAAAATCACAGCTAAATGGCTTTTCACCTGGGTGTTTTTTTGTATGAGTTTCTAAGTTACTAAGTTTTGAAGTTTCATAGCTACAATCAGCAGAACTATGAAGCTTAACCAGTTTTCTATGAAAAGTTATCTTAGCATGTTTTCCTAAAGAAATGGAATTCCCATTGTCCCAGTTCAGTCCACCAATTACTGTTGCACTGCCATCGCCTGCTGCACAGGAAGAAGTCGATGTCTGTTTGCACTCCACTAATTTTGGTTCTTCTACTTCTTCCTCTTCTTCTGAACATCCTTCAACATCTTGCATATCTGCAATGATGATTAATACATAACGATAAGTTAATGGAAAGAAATTCAAATGATAAGTTGGGGAAAGAAAGATAAATGAATGAGAGGGGAATGCAGGGAAGAAAGAAGTAGGAGAAATAAGAAGAAAAGGAATGATGATACTATAAATTATGCCGGAGACTTCAGCTACTGCAAACATTGTCTACTACATTAAATAGTTAATGGAAATCGATGAATGCCACTAAACAAAAATATTTAGTCAATGCCGGAAATAGAACCACAGATCTCCCAATTGCTGGTCAGAAGCCTTAACCAATAGATCACATAGACAACTTCTGGGAATTAGCATATGCTTGAAACTTACCCATACCATACCAATAAATTTGTATGTGAATAACTTACTTAAAGTAGGCCTACTTGAAACTTTCTCTCTGTTATTTTTGACCATCCACCTAACCTGATCATGGAACCATGCAGCACCAAACTTGTAAATTTGTTTTAAAAGAGGGTTTGAGGGTACTCTTCCAGAAAATAGAAAAAATCCCCAAAACACTATTAATAGGGTTTTATCAATCTTCTTTGAACTTTTAGTCAAAAACTGTCTCACAAAGCATTTTCTTTGCTACAAATTGCAAATGTGAATTTCATAAACTTGGATAATGTTTTTGACATATCTAAAATATAAATATTGGAGCATAAGTTGAACTTATCCTTAACAAGCCAATGATTGGTAGGCTCACCTGAATTGGAATGCTAAAAATCTAGCAATGCTAGGTTTGTTTAGGTTAGGTTAGGATGCATATGCAAATTACATGTCACATTTAACCTTGATCTAGCAAGGCTGGGTTGGTTGGGAATTTCTATAATTAGGCACAAGGCATCACAAACACACATCATTTGGGAGGACACCATTTGTACGACTGTTGTTTTGACCAACCTAGTCACATCTAGCCAGGTTAGGTTAGGTTTGGTTATGCATACCACACAGAATTGTGGACTGCAGGCTGTGCTAGCAGTAGGTCGATCAAACTGTTAGGTCGTCCTAAAGGACAACACCCATATCATTCAAAGGTTCTGCCATGATGAACAATGAAAAATGGGTTATTTCCTTTTTTCAATGTAGGGATGGAGTATCAATACCAAAATTATCAATATATTGTATCAATATTTTGAAACTGGTATGATATTTATTGTGATATAACATCAATGTATTCCCGATATTCTGTCACTATATTAATTAACTATAGTGACCATTATTATGTTTTCATTAATTCCCTAATGCAAAAAATCTCTTTGATAATTTTTTTGTTACTTTAAAATTTTTACATTCAGAAATAATATCATTTTGGAAAATAACAGTCAAAAATCATTATTCAACATAAAATGTATTATTCTTCAAATATATTCTCATTACAATATATCTTGAGTTCAGAGTAAAACAAAAGCATCAGTTTCAGATTCTGTAGCACTCTATGATATTATCATACATCATCGTTAGTCACAGTCGTTAAAATTCATAATAAGCTAATGAAATAGAAGGCCCATGCTCCCAAAACCCAGGCTGTGGCAACATATTGTGTAGAAGTATGTGCAATGCATCAAGTGATAAGATTAAGGAACAAATTGAAAATGCTTTTATTATTGAATAGATTAATTGTATGAGTATGGTAAATAATTCATAAACTAGAATGCAAATTATTGCGTTGTAATGAGTCATGCATTCTAAACACTCAATTCAAGTTAATTGATAGAGATAATCATTTTGGGGTTCAGTTCAAAAGGTTTTTAATATTGAATAATTAAAAGTAAATTCGTATGGCTTTTCGTGGTGGGGAGAACCTTACGGGTAGTTCCACCTCGCCGTTTTTTTTAATGACTGATTTTTTTTATATGCAACCGGGACCGACGGCTTAACGTGTCCTCCGAAACACGGGAGTGGCTCGAGAAAAATATCTTGTACTCAACTGGGATCGAACCCAAGACCTTTGGCTTATCAGACCAGCGATAAGCCAACACGGCTATGCCGACTCCAATTGAATAATTAATTAATTGAGACCGACACTTAAAAACTTAATAATTGTGATCAGGAGACATTATACCACAATTTAGTGAAGTTTCAAGTGATTTTTTTCTTGCCAACATCTGTGGCACAATTACCGTGGAACGAAGCATATTAAGGAAATTATGAGTCTTAGTATTACTATTCCTTGCATCAATATTTATGTCACTAGTTATAACTATTCTATAATGTTTATACTTATGCAAGCAGCAGAGATACGTGATGAAGCTGTCAATAGCCTCTGTAAAAACTTCAATAGTCGAACTGGGAGTTCGATAAACAGTAGCAATAATTAGTTGTTCACAAGGAAAAGCAATTGCATGGAAAATAAATAAGAAAAAATTCAATTGAAGATAGGCCTATCTTCATTGAAAGACATCGCTATTCCTGAAAGTTTGTTTTAGGTTAGGATGGAGTAAAGGTAAGTTGAAAATATTTATAATTTACCCATTATTTCACTGAGTATACCACTTACTTCACAATCCATTATTAATCGCACTCCAGAAGTAGAATTCACCAAAAAATTAATAAAATGGAAAATTATTATTTTGACAGCCAAACTGGGCAGTTGCTTATCCTGCTAACTTGACAAAGTACCAACATGACAGAACCTATAAACAGGACATTTTTCACACACTGTTTACAATAACATGATTCATATTCACCATACTTCCTAGAATATTCTTTCTTTATATCTGTAACAATCTTATCATCTTCTGTAAGATGAAATTGTATTCACTCCTGACTCCTGACAGACTGATTTCAGGTGATTTGAACCTAATCCTACTTTGTCATGTTGGTAGCAACTGCATCTTCTTTAACCGGGAGTATTTGAATAACGGATTTTACGGATATTATGGGCTGATATCAATGTTAATAGATAAATCTATTAGTTAATAGATTTATCTATTAACCTTGGGCTGATATGACCCAAAGGCGGATGGTTATGACCCCTCCCTGAAATGTGGACATCACTAAAAAATCAACTGGAATAAATGAAGTTGATTTGCTGACTAGCTTAGAAAATTTTTTCATAATATTAAGTATGCACATATAGTTTATAATGATATATATGCTGAGATAAAATGTAATATGAGTTAGGCTGTGATACAGTGTAAATGCCATTAATAATTTAACAATTTCCCCTGATAATAATTATAAGTAGATATAATAGCCCTCGAAAAATACTCAACTACATCCAATAATGCGATATAAAATATGATATTTCTTCAGCCTGTTCTATATAAGATTTAAGCCCATTCCATCAGTTTATTGAACTGAATAAACCGATGGAATAATAATTATAACTGACTAATCAAACTTTA
This sequence comes from Conomelus anceps, assembly GCA_948455865.1. Lineage (NCBI taxonomy): Eukaryota > Metazoa > Arthropoda > Insecta > Hemiptera > Delphacidae > Conomelus > Conomelus anceps. The sequence goes on along the minus strand of OX418217.1, from coordinate 110,088,363 downwards.
TATTTAGAAGATGATACAATAGCTTTTTAAACTCGTCACTCAGCTACTTCTCACTTTCCTTTCCTACTCTGTATAAGATTAAAGCCCATTCCACCCCTTTATTCAGTTCAATTAGGTTCTAATACAGTGGAAATGCTGTTAATTAATAACTCGCCCTGATATTCATAAGTCGATTTTGGAATTTCAACAAGCTCTGACAGAATAATTTTTGACAAAAGAGTAAAAAAGTCATCTTCAATTGCGGAAAATGTTGTTTAATAGGGATTATTTTCAAAAAAATTCCAGGGGAGCATCCCGAACCCCCCTTTTGAATGAACAAGCCACATTGTTTTGAATTAGAAAACACTCTTTCACCTTTTGAAAGATATTTTTCAGTACAGTACTATACTGCAACTCAATTATATATATAGTATAATCCAACCACAGACGAAAGAACCTTCAAAATATGAACTCTACTGCGCAGAGAGAGAGAGCACGTTATGCAGTTTATCTCACTCGCTCACTAGAGTATAGTGGAGGGGGTCAGTCAACGCTTGGCTGTCCTACAATGAACATCGGTACTAATAATGTATGAATTGTAAAGAACGCTCTGATATGATGTCATCGGTCGAGCAAGTGAGTGAGAGGGCAATAAAGCTGTCGCTCTCACTCACACAAGAGTTGGAGCTGTGGGGGAGTGGTAACTACAGTGATACAATGCGCAAAGGTTCTTTTGTCTGTGGTTTGATTATAGTGGAAATATTTTTAAGTATACATATACTTATAATATAAGTATATACATATACTTTATATTTTGGCTACTATAGGATGATACAGATTTCAATTATTGTATTCTGCAACTCCTTTACAACAATGAAAAAAAGGGAATTCTCCTTGGAAATCAAGAACCTCAATTAAAGCGGCTGCATCCCAAGAGGCAAGATACCCAAAAGGAAAACCTCCTCAAAGTGTCCACCAGTAAAGGAGTGGTGAGGAGTGATGAGGAGTGAAGAGGAGTGGAGAGGAGAGGCAAACTATAAATGGATCAAATGTGACCAACCTGTCTGCCAGAAATGTAGCAGAAAAGTGTGCACTTCTAGTGCTACAAAGATATAAATTTTGGACTAATGAAAATGTTGTACCATATACAAATATTCCATTTCAATGATTTAACATTTATCACTAGTTTTGATAGTTTACAGAAATTGTTTTGAAAATAAGTTGATAAATGGTGTTTTTGTTAGTAATCTTTTTATTTTCCAATATTTCTATTAATATAATAATACGTTTTATTAAAATGGTAGGAATTGAAAAATTAAAGCTCTGTAACACCAAATTTTAATTTATTTATACATATATTACTTCCTAATTGAAAAAAATATTGAGATACAAGGAAAATATAATTTAAACAGATGAAAAGGTTTCCGGTCTGAGAGACCGGATGATACTGTTAGTATTAATAATCATCCTTTTTTGTGACGTTTTTCTCAACAAAACACTTTACAAGCAATCTTACTTTAAATCTGTTACTGTAATCCTAGTTTAGTTAATTATTAACAATGTTCATTATTCATAGTGTACTGTAAGTGTCAGACAATTGAAACAAATATTTTAATATCGAAAGCCAATCCAATAAAACTGAGGATGAACCAGAATGTGCACTGGATACAAATAAACTGGTCAATTTTGTCTTTGTGAGAGAATACTTCAGGTGTTCACAATCTAAAAGTTTATTCAGTGTGCTATAAAGCTGCGTCTCCACTAAACAAAAAACGGACAAACATTAAACATATATGGGTCACCGAACATGTTTGTGAGTTCAATTTATATGTTTGGTCTGTGAGCGAACAGTCATGACCAACAACATACTGATCATAATGTTTGAGAAGGCATCCACACCAAACCAACACCAAACAATGTTTGGCAACATCAGATAATTCCAGCAAACACAAAAAGCCAAGCATGTTTGGTTGGTGGAGACGTGACTTTAGATGTTATTCAAATTAAGTAATCAAGAGCCCTTAAGCCGCGTCTCCACCAACCAAACATGCTTGGCGAACAGTGTTAGCTGGAATCAGCTGATGTCACCGAACATTTTTTGGAGTTGGTATGGTGTGGATGCCTTCTCAAACATTATGATTGGTGTGGTGGGGTTAGTGGTGGGAACCTGTTGTTTGTCATCACTGTTCGCTCACAGACCAAACATTTCAATTGAACTCATGAAGATTTTCGGTGACCCATATGTTTAATGTTTTTCCGTTCATTGTATTTGCCAACAACATTTGCCAACATTGTATTTGCAGACATGTTTGTTTGGTGGAGACGCAGCTTAAAATTCAAAAAAAGCTGATGGATTTACCTGAGATGAATTTTAAAATTGTATGAGCTAGAGCACTAATAATCTTAAAAAGAAAAGCTGAGATTCACTTGTGCTTACTAAGATGAGCTTTCAAATGACTTGAATGTGGTCTTATAGTCAGTCACAAAATCCACAGCTCAGGGATTAAACTGTGTGCTTTCTGAGATGATTTTTCAAATCATGTGATAGAGAGCTTTTATAATCACAAAATTCACAGCTGAAGGATTCAACTGGGTGTATCCAGAGATGATTTTTCAGACTTCTTTGAAATGAGGTCTTGTAATCACAAAATTCACAGCTGAATAATTCACCTGTGTGTTTTCTGAGATGACTTTTCAAATTACTTTGAAAAGTGGTTTTATAATCACAAAATTCACAGCTCAATAATTCACCTGTATGTATTCTAAGATGAGCATTCAAACAACTTTGATAAGAGGTCTTAAAGTCACAAAATCCACAGCTCAGGAATTCCCCTGTGTGTTTTCTGAGATGATTTTTCAAATATTTTTGAAAAGTTGTCTTATAGTTACAGAATTCACAGGTGAAGTATTCACCTGTGTGCTTTCTGAGATGAGCTTTCAAATAATTTGGATAAGAGGTCTTATAGTCACAAAATTCACAGCTCAGGAATTCCCCTGTGTGCTTTCTGAGATGATTTCTCATATCATGTGATCGATAGCTTTTATAATCACAAAAATCACAGCTAAATGGCTTTTCACCTGGGTGTTTTTTTGTATGAGTTTCTAAGTTACTAAGTTTTGAAGTTTCATAGCTACAATCAGCAGAACTATGAAGCTTAACCAGTTTTCTATGAAAAGTTATCTTAGCATGTTTTCCTAAAGAAATGGAATTCCCATTGTCCCAGTTCAGTCCACCAATTACTGTTGCACTGCCATCGCCTGCTGCACAGGAAGAAGTCGATGTCTGTTTGCACTCCACTAATTTTGGTTCTTCTACTTCTTCCTCTTCTTCTGAACATCCTTCAACATCTTGCATATCTGCAATGATGATTAATACATAACGATAAGTTAATGGAAAGAAATTCAAATGATAAGTTGGGGAAAGAAAGATAAATGAATGAGAGGGGAATGCAGGGAAGAAAGAAGTAGGAGAAATAAGAAGAAAAGGAATGATGATACTATAAATTATGCCGGAGACTTCAGCTACTGCAAACATTGTCTACTACATTAAATAGTTAATGGAAATCGATGAATGCCACTAAACAAAAATATTTAGTCAATGCCGGAAATAGAACCACAGATCTCCCAATTGCTGGTCAGAAGCCTTAACCAATAGATCACATAGACAACTTCTGGGAATTAGCATATGCTTGAAACTTACCCATACCATACCAATAAATTTGTATGTGAATAACTTACTTAAAGCAGGCCTACTTGAAACTTTCTCTCTTTTATTTTTGACCATCCACCTAACCTGATCATGGAACCATGCAGCACCAAACTTGTAAATTTGTTTTAAAAGAGGGTTTGAGGGTACTCTTCCAGAAAATAGAAAAAATCCCCAAAACACTATTAATAGGGTTTTATCAATCTTCTTTGAACTTTTAGTCAAAAACTGTCTCACAAAGCATTTTCTTTGCTACAAATTGCAAATGTGAATTTCATAAACTTGGATAATGTTTTTGACATATCTAAAATATAAATATTGGAGCATAAGTTGAACTTATCCTTAACAAGCCAATGATTGGTAGGCTCACCTGAATTGGAATGCTAAAAATCTAGCAATGCTAGGTTTGTTTAGGTTAGGTTAGGATGCATATGCAAATTACATGTCACATTTAACCTTGATCTAGCAAGGCTGGGTTGGTTGGGAATTTCTATAATTAGGCACAAGGCATCACAAACACACATCATTTGGGAGGACACCATTTGTACGACTGTTGTTTTGACCAACCTAGTCACATCTAGCCAGGTTAGGTTAGGTTTGGTTATGCATACCACACAGAATTGTGGACTGCAGGCTGTGCTAGCAGTAGGTCGATCAAACTGTTAGGTCGTCCTAAAGGACAACACCCATATCATTCAAAGGTTCTGCCATGATGAACAATGAAAAATGGGTTATTTCCTTTTTTCAATGTAGGGATGGAGTATCAATACCAAAATTATCAATATATTGTATCAATATTTTGAAACTGGTATGATATTTATTGTGATATAACATCAATGTATTCCCGATATTCTGTCACTATATTAATTAACTATAGTGACCATTATTATGTTTTCATTAATTCCCTAATGCAAAAAATCTCTTTGATAATTTTTTTGTTACTTTAAAATTTTTACATTCAGAAATAATATCATTTTGGAAAATAACAGTCAAAAATCATTATTCAACATAAAATGTATTATTCTTCAAATATATTCTCATTACAATATATCTTGAGTTCAGAGTAAAACAAAAGCATCAGTTTCAGATTCTGTAGCACTCTATGATATTATCATACATCATCGTTAGTCACAGTCGTTAAAATTCATAATAAGCTAATGAAATAGAAGGCCCATGCTCCCAAAACCCAGGCTGTGGCAACATATTGTGTAGAAGTATGTGCAATGCATCAAGTGATAAGATTAAGGAACAAATTGAAAATGCTTTTATTATTGAATAGATTAATTGTATGAGTATGGTAAATAATTCATAAACTAGAATGCAAATTATTGCGTTGTAATGAGTCATGCATTCTAAACACTCAATTCAAGTTAATTGCTAGAGATAATCATTTTGGGGTTCAGTTCAAAAGGTTTTTAATATTGAATAATTAAAAGTAAATTCGTATGGCTTTTCGTGGTGGGGAGAACCTTACGGGTAGTTCCACCTCACCGTTTTTTTTAATGACTGATTTTTTTTATATGCAACCGGGACCGACGGCTTAACGTGTCCTCCGAAACACGGGAGTGGCTCGAGAAAAATATCTTGTACTCAACTGGGATCGAACCCAAGACCTTTGGCTTATCAGACCAGCGATAAGCCAACACGGCTATGCCGACTCCAATTGAATAATTAATTAATTGAGACCGACACTTAAAAACTTAATAATTGTGATCAGGAGACATTATACCACAATTTAGTGAAGTTTCAAGTGATTTTTTTCTTGCCAACATCTGTGGCACAATTACCGTGGAACGAAGCATATTAAGGAAATTATGAGTCTTAGTATTACTATTCCTTGCATCAATATTTATGTCACTAGTTATAACTATTCTATAATGTTTATACTTATGCAAGCAGCAGAGATACGTGATGAAGCTGTCAATAGCCTCTGTAAAAACTTCAATAGTCGAACTGGGAGTTCGATAAACAGTAGCAATAATTAGTTGTTCACAAGGAAAAGCAATTGCATGGAAAATAAATAAGAAAAAATTCAATTGAAGATAGGCCTATCTTCATTGAAAGACATCGCTATTCCTGAAAGTTTGTTTTAGGTTAGGATGGAGTAAAGGTAAGTTGAAAATATTTATAATTTACCCATTATTTCACTGAGTATACCACTTACTTCACAATCCATTATTAATCGCACTCCAGAAGTAGAATTCACCAAAAAATTAATAAAATGGAAAATTATTATTTTGACAGCCAAACTGGGCAGTTGCTTATCCTGCTAACTTGACAAAGTACCAACATGACAGAACCTATAAACAGGACATTTTTCACACACTGTTTACAATAACATGATTCATATTCACCATACTTCCTAGAATATTCTTTCTTTATATCTGTAACAATCTTATCATCTTCTGTAAGATGAAATTGTATTCACTCCTGACTCCTGACAGACTGATTTCAGGTGATTTGAACCTAATCCTACTTTGTCATGTTGGTAGCAACTGCATCTTCTTTAACCGGGAGTATTTGAATAACGGATTTTACGGATATTATGGGCTGATATCAATGTTAATAGATAAATCTATTAGTTAATAGATTTATCTATTAACCTTGGGCTGATATGACCCAAAGGCGGATGGTTATGACCCCTCCCTGAAATGTGGACATCACTAAAAAATCAACTGGAATAAATGAAGTTGATTTGCTGACTAGCTTAGAAAATTTTTTCATAATATTAAGTATGCACATATAGTTTATAATGATATATATGCTGAGATAAAATGTAATATGAGTTAGGCTGTGATACAGTGTAAATGCCATTAATAATTTAACAATTTCCCCTGATAATAATTATAAGTAGATATAATAGCCCTCGAAAAATACTCAACTACATCCAATAATGCGATATAAAATATGATATTTCTTCAGCCTGTTCTATATAAGATTTAAGCCCATTCCATCAGTTTATTGAACTGAATAAACCGATGGAATAATAATTATAACTGACTAATCAAACTTTATATTTAGAAGATGATACAATAGCTTTTTAAACTCGTCACTCAGCTACTTCTCACTTTCCTTTCCTACTCTGTATAAGATTAAAGCCCATTCCACCCCTTTATTCAGTTCAATTAGGTTCTAATACAGTGGAAATGCTGTTAATTAATAACTCGCCCTGATATTCATAAGTCGATTTTGGAATTTCAACAAGCTCTGACAGAATAATTTTTGACAAAAGAGTAAAAAAGTCATCTTCAATTGCGGAAAATGTTGTTTAATAGGGATTATTTTCAAAAAAATTCCAGGGGAGCATCCCGAACCCCCCTTTTGAATGAACAAGCCACATTGTTTTGAATTAGAAAACACTCTTTCACCTTTTGAAAGATATTTTTCAGTACAGTACTATACTGCAACTCAATTATATATATAGTATAATCCAACCACAGACGAAAGAACCTTCAAAATATGAACTCTACTGCGCAGAGAGAGAGAGCACGTTATGCAGTTTATCTCACTCGCTCACTAGAGTATAGTGGAGGGGGTCAGTCAACGCTTGGCTGTCCTACAATGAACATCGGTACTAATAATGTATGAATTGTAAAGAACGCTCTGATATGATGTCATCGGTCGAGCAAGTGAGTGAGAGGGCAATAAAGCTGTCGCTCTCACTCACACAAGAGTTGGAGCTGTGGGGGAGTGGTAACTACAGTGATACAATGCGCAAAGGTTCTTTTGTCTGTGGTTTGATTATAGTGGAAATATTTTTAAGTATACATATACTTATAATATAAGTATATACATATACTTTATATTTTGGCTACTATAGGATGATACAGATTTCAATTATTGTATTCTGCAACTCCTTTACAACAATGAAAAAAAGGGAATTCTCCTTGGAAATCAAGAACCTCAATTAAAGCGGCTGCATCCCAAGAGGCAAGATACCCAAAAGGAAAACCTCCTCAAAGTGTCCACCAGTAAAGGAGTGGTGAGGAGTGATGAGGAGTGAAGAGGAGTGGAGAGGAGAGGCAAACTATAAATGGATCAAATGTGACCAACCTGTCTGCCAGAAATGTAGCAGAAAAGTGTGCACTTCTAGTGCTACAAAGATATAAATTTTGGACTAATGAAAATGTTGTACCATATACAAATATTCCATTTCAATGATTTAACATTTATCACTAGTTTTGATAGTTTACAGAAATTGTTTTGAAAATAAGTTGATAAATGGTGTTTTTGTTAGTAATCTTTTTATTTTCCAATATTTCTATTAATATAATAATACGTTTTATTAAAATGGTAAGAATTGAAAAATTAAAGCTCTGTAACACCAAATTTTAATTTATTTATACATATATTACTTCCTAATTGAAAAAAATATTGAGATACAAGGAAAATATAATTTAAACAGATGAAAAGGTTTCCGGTCTGAGAGACCGGATGATACTGTTAGTATTAATAATCATCCTTTTTTGTGATGTTTTTCTCAACAAAACACTTTACAAGCAATCTTACTTTAAATCTGTTACTGTAATCCTAGTTTAGTTAATTATTAACAATGTTCATTATTCATAGTGTACTGTAAGTGTCAGACAATTGAAACAAATATTTTAATATCGAAAGCCAATCCAATAAAACTGAGGATGAACCAGAATGTGCACTGGATACAAATAAACTGGTCAATTTTGTCTTTGTGAGAGAATACTTCAGGTGTTCACAATCTAAAAGTTTATTCAGTGTGCTATAAAGCTGCGTCTCCACTAAACAAAAAACGGACAAACATTAAACATATATGGGTCACCGAACATGTTTGTGAGTTCAATTTATATGTTTGGTCTGTGAGCGAACAGTCATGACCAACAACATACTGATCATAATGTTTGAGAAGGCATCCACACCAAACCAACACCAAACAATGTTTGGCAACATCAGATAATTCCAGCAAACACAAAAAGCCAAGCATGTTTGGTTGGTGGAGATGTGACTTTAGATGTTATTCAAATTAAGTAATCAAGAGCCCTTAAGCCGCGTCTCCACCAACCAAACATGCTTGGCGAACAGTGTTAGCTGGAATCAGCTGATGTCACCGAACATTTTTTGGAGTTGGTATGGTGTGGATGCCTTCTCAAACATTATGATTGGTGTGGTGGGGTTAGTGGTGGGAACCTGTTGTTTGTCATCACTGTTCGCTCACAGACCAAACATTTCAATTGAACTCATGAAGATTTTCGGTGACCCATATGTTTAATGTTTTTCCGTTCATTGTATTTGCCAACAACATTTGCCAACATTGTATTTGCCAACATTGTATTTGCAGACATGTTTGTTTGGTGGAGACGCAGCTTAAAATTCAAAAAAAGCTGATGGATTTACCTGAGATGAATTTTAAAATTGTATGAGCTAGAGCACTAATAATCTTAAAAAGAAAAGCTGAGATTCACTTGTGCTTACTAAGATGAGCTTTCAAATGACTTGAATGTGGTCTTATAGTCAGTCACAAAATCCACAGCTCAGGGATTAAACTGTGTGCTTTCTGAGATGATTTTTCAAATCATGTGATAGAGAGCTTTTATAATCACAAAATTCACAGCTGAAGGATTCAACTGGGTGTATCCAGAGATGATTTTTCAGACTTCTTTGAAATGAGGTCTTGTAATCACAAAATTCACAGCTGAATAATTCACCTGTGTGTTTTCTGAGATGACTTTTCAAATTACTTTGAAAAGTGGTTTTATAATCACAAAATTCACAGCTCAATAATTCACCTGTATGTATTCTAAGATGAGCATTCAAACAACTTTGATAAGAGGTCTTAAAGTCACAAAATCCACAGCTCAGGAATTCCCCTGTGTGTTTTCTGAGATGATTTTTCAAATATTTTTGAAAAGTTGTCTTATAGTTACAGAATTCACAGGTGAAGTATTCACCTGTGTGCTTTCTGAGATGAGCTTTCAAATAATTTGGATAAGAGGTCTTATAGTCACAAAATTCACAGCTCAGGAATTCCCCTGTGTGCTTTCTGAGATGATTTCTCATATCATGTGATCGATAGCTTTTATAATCACAAAAATCACAGCTAAATGGCTTTTCACCTGGGTGTTTTTTTGTATGAGTTTCTAAGTTACTAAGTTTTGAAGTTTCATAGCTACAATCAGCAGAACTATGAAGCTTAACCAGTTTTCTATGAAAAGTTATCTTAGCATGTTTTCCTAAAGAAATGGAATTCCCATTGTCCCAGTTCAGTCCACCAATTACTGTTGCACTGCCATCGCCTGCTGCACAGGAAGAAGTCGATGTCTGTTTGCACTCCACTAATTTTGGTTCTTCTACTTCTTCCTCTTCTTCTGAACATCCTTCAACATCTTGCATATCTGCAATGATGATTAATACATAACGATAAGTTAATGGAAAGAAATTCAAATGATAAGTTGGGGAAAGAAAGATAAATGAATGAGAGGGGAATGCAGGGAAGAAAGAAGTAGGAGAAATAAGAAGAAAAGGAATGATGATACTATAAATTATGCCGGAGACTTCAGCTACTGCAAACATTGTCTACTACATTAAATAGTTAATGGAAATCGATGAATGCCACTAAACAAAAATATTTAGTCAATGCCGGAAATAGAACCACAGATCTCCCAATTGCTGGTCAGAAGCCTTAACCAATAGATCACATAGACAACTTCTGGGAATTAGCATATGCTTGAAACTTACCCATACCATACCAATAAATTTGTATGTGAATAACTTACTTAAAGCAGGCCTACTTGAAACTTTCTCTCTTTTATTTTTGACCATCCACCTAACCTGATCATGGAACCATGCAGCACCAAACTTGTAAATTTGTTTTAAAAGAGGGTTTGAGGGTACTCTTCCAGAAAATAGAAAAAATCCCCAAAACACTATTAATAGGGTTTTATCAATCTTCTTTGAACTTTTAGTCAAAAACTGTCTCACAAAGCATTTTCTTTGCTACAAATTGCAAATGTGAATTTCATAAACTTGGATAATGTTTTTGACATATCTAAAATATAAATATTGGAGCATAAGTTGAACTTATCCTTAACAAGCCAATGATTGGTAGGCTCACCTGAATTGGAATGCTAAAAATCTAGCAATGCTAGGTTTGTTTAGGTTAGGTTAGGATGCATATGCAAATTACATGTCACATTTAACCTTGATCTAGCAAGGCTGGGTTGGTTGGGAATTTCTATAATTAGGCACAAGGCATCACAAACACACATCATTTGGGAGGACACCATTTGTACGACTGTTGTTTTGACCAACCTAGTCACATCTAGCCAGGTTAGGTTAGGTTTGGTTATGCATACCACACAGAATTGTGGACTGCAGGCTGTGCTAGCAGTAGGTCGATCAAACTGTTAGGTCGTCCTAAAGGACAACACCCATATCATTCAAAGGTTCTGCCATGATGAACAATGAAAAATGGGTTATTTCCTTTTTTCAATGTAGGGATGGAGTATCAATACCAAAATTATCAATATATTGTATCAATATTTTGAAACTGGTATGATATTTATTGTGATATAACATCAATGTATTCCCGATATTCTGTCACTATATTAATTAACTATAGTGACCATTATTATGTTTTCATTAATTCCCTAATGCAAAAAATCTCTTTGATAATTTTTTTGTTACTTTAAAATTTTTACATTCAGAAATAATATCATTTTGGAAAATAACAGTCAAAAATCATTATTCAACATAAAATGTATTATTCTTCAAATATATTCTCATTACAATATATCTTGAGTTCAGAGTAAAACAAAAGCATCAGTTTCAGATTCTGTAGCACTCTATGATATTATCATACATCATCGTTAGTCACAGTCGTTAAAATTCATAATAAGCTAATGAAATAGAAGGCCCATGCTCCCAAAACCCAGGCTGTGGCAACATATTGTGTAGAAGTATGTGCAATGCATCAAGTGATAAGATTAAGGAACAAATTGAAAATGCTTTTATTATTGAATAGATTAATTGTATGAGTATGGTAAATAATTCATAAACTAGAATGCAAATTATTGTGTTGTAATGAGTCATGCATTCTAAACACTCAATTCAAGTTAATTGCTAGAGATAATCATTTTGGGGTTCAGTTCAAAAGGTTTTTAATATTGAATAATTAAAAGTAAATTCGTATGGCTTTTCGTGGTGGGGAGAACCTTACGGGTAGTTCCACCTCACCGTTTTTTTTAATGACTGATTTTTTTTATATGCAACCGGGACCGACGGCTTAACGTGTCCTCCGAAACACGGGAGTGGCTCGAGAAAAATATCTTGTACTCAACTGGGATCGAACCCAAGACCTTTGGCTTATCAGACCAGCGATAAGCCAACACGGCTATGCCGACTCCAATTGAATAATTAATTAATTGAGACCGACACTTAAAAACTTAATAATTGTGATCAGGAGACATTATACCACAATTTAGTGAAGTTTCAAGTGATTTTTTTCTTGCCAACATCTGTGGCACAATTACCGTGGAACGAAGCATATTAAGGAAATTATGAGTCTTAGTATTACTATTCCTTGCATCAATATTTATGTCACTAGTTATAACTATTCTATAATGTTTATACTTATGCAAGCAGCAGAGATACGTGATGAAGCTGTCAATAGCCTCTGTAAAAACTTCAATAGTCGAACTGGGAGTTCGATAAACAGTAGCAATAATTAGTTGTTCACAAGGAAAAGCAATTGCATGGAAAATAAATAAGAAAAAATTCAATTGAAGATAGGCCTATCTTCATTGAAAGACATCGCTATTCCTGAAAGTTTGTTTTAGGTTAGGATGGAGTAAAGGTAAGTTGAAAATATTTATAATTTACCCATTATTTCACTGAGTATACCACTTACTTCACAATCCATTATTAATCGCACTCCAGAAGTAGAATTCACCAAAAAATTAATAAAATGGAAAATTATTATTTTGACAGCCAAACTGGGCAGTTGCTTATCCTGCTAACTTGACAAAGTACCAACATGACAGAACCTATAAACAGGACATTTTTCACACACTGTTTACAATAACATGATTCATATTCACCATACTTCCTAGAATATTCTTTCTTTATATCTGTAACAATCTTATCATCTTCTGTAATATGAAATTGTATTCACTCCTGACTCCTGACAGACTGATTTCAGGTGATTTGAACCTAATCCTACTTTGTCATGTTGGTAGCAACTGCATCTTCTTTAACCGGGAGTATTTGAATAACGGATTTTATGGATATTATGGGCTGATATCAATGTTAATAGATAAATCTATTAGTTAATAGGTATCTTTCACTGCTTTGATAATAACAAACTTATCAAGTAGACTTTTCAGCTGTATGAGTCCTAATGTGTCTTTTCAAATTACATTGATAAGAACATTTATAATCACAAAATTCACAACTGAAAGGCTTTTCTCTTGTGTGAGTCATCAGGTGTGTTTTCAAATGTTGACTTTGATTGCTTTTATAATCACAAAATTCACAACTGAAAGGCTTTTCTCCCATGTGAGTTCTAAGGTGTGTTTTCAAATAATATTGATTAGAACATTTATAATCACAAAATTTACAACTGAAAGGCTTTTCTCCTGTGTGAGTTCTAAGGTGTGTTTTCAAAGTAGATTTTTGAGAACATTTATAATCACAAAATTCACAACTGAAAGGCTTTTCTCCTGTGTGAGTCCTAAGGTGTGTTTTCAAAGTAGATGAAGCAGTAAATTTATAATCACAAAATTCACAACTGAAAGGCTTTTCTCCCGTGTGAGTCCTAAGGTGTTTTTTCAAAGAAGATTGATCAGAACATTCATAATCACAAAATTCACAACTGAAAGGCTTCTCTCCTGTGTGAGTCGTCAGGTGTTTTTTCAAATGTTGTCTTTGATTGCTTTTATAATCACAAAATTCACAACTGAAAGGCTTATCTCCAGTGTGAATTCTGAAGTGTGTTTTCAAAGCAGATTGTCGAGAACATTTATAATCACAAAATTCACAACTGAAAGGCTTTTCTCCTGTGTGAGTCCCAAGGTGTCTTTTCAATTCAGATTGATAAGAACATTTATAATCACAATATTCACAACTAAAAAGCGTTTTTCTGGTAGTAGTTCCAGCATAAATTTCTCCATTTTCTCTTTCATTACTTTTATTACCATGAGATTCATAGCTGGAAGGTTCATCACCTGGTACTCCAACTGAATGTATTCTTAAATGGGCCTGTAGTTCGAATTCAGTGGAGAAATGATAGTCACAATGAGCACAGCTATAAACGTGTGAATCTTCATCTTTTGGAAATTCCTGTTTAATAGCAGTTTGCTCCTTACTGCTTACAGATGAAATTGAATGACTATCTTCCTTGTCCTGCCACTCCGTTTTGATGTCCATGTCATGTACAGGGATATTTATCATCTTTTTATCCTTCAGTGATAATGGATGTAGCTGTTTTGGATGTTCTCCATCAAAATCTGAAAAACAATTCAACTATTATCAACAAGAAATCTTTACTAGTGTAATGTGGCTTTTGCAGAGGAATTGGCTTCTGTGTCTTAGTGGGCCCTGCAGATCCTATATTACAGAACCATAAAACTGAAACAAATAAACTGCTTATCTTGATGAATAGCATAATTTTGAGTTTTCTTAGTAATGGCGAAGGTGATATTGTGAAAGGTATCCATAATGAAAAATAAGACAAAATTGTCACAACCACATTTATTAAAACTTCGAGAAACTAGTTTCGGTTGTTACACCATTATCAATCTCAATCAAACTCAGTTTGATTGAGATTGATAATGGTGTAACAACCGAAACTGGTTTCTCGAAGTTTTAATAAATGTGGTTGTGACAATTTCGTCTTATTTTTCATTAATTTTGAGTTTATTGTACAAAGATGAAATATAATATCTTGGGATGAAATAAGGCTACTTTGATTTTGAAGTGTCTTTTATGAGTTTCATTGGAGCAATAACACATTTGATTTCCATAAAACAAAAAGTGCTGTCTTAAGACTGGACACACTCAAATTTTAGAGGTAAAGATCCAGTAAAACTGCATTGTAAGCAGTTTCAGACCCTTTAAGATTAATTTATGATGGTAATGATCCAAGGATATTACAATTGCTAAGAATTGTTGAATCAATAGATTCCATCCACTTTGAGATTTGACAACATCCTCAAAGTGGAGGCCAATATTCATCTAGTGCTGATTCCATTGTCAAGTGGGGTTCTGGAAACTCCAACCACCCTTTAGTTACATCATTGCTTCAAAATCAGTTTGAATTTTTTGGGGTAAAATAAAGCAAAATTTTACGGTAGTGATTAGATTATTTACTTTATTCATGTAGATTACAAAATTCACAGTCTTAAAAATATAAGTACTGTAATTATTGTTCTATGAATTTTACAAATCTAAACTAAAGAATTAATCAACGATATGAATACAGTATAAGATGCAATTTGATAAAAATAATATGATTGTGATGTATCTACATGAAACGGCGAAGTTTGAACATATAAATGTCCATTCTTGGAAGTTGATATTCAAGAATATCCTTCTCATCAACACTTGACCGTATGCTGTAATAAACTGAAAACGGTATGAAAGTTAAAAACTAAAATAAGATGAATAAATTATTTGAAGTATATGAATGATTAGAACAAACTGATTAATAGAGTTAATTTACAATAATAATAGAAGTTATGGATTGATATTTTCTGATTGAGAGTAAAACAATGAGACAGAAAAAGAGATTATTTACAAATGAGATACTTAATGTTAAACATTAATATGAAAGTGAGTAAAAAAAAGCATAATTTAAGAGAAATAATAGTGGGTGATAGTGGTTAATATTGCACTAGACATTAAAGTAAAACAAAAACTTTTTATACATAAGTTAATATTTTACAGATTATAATAATTAAGATCCCTAAGACATTAAGGATTTGAAGGGTGAATAAATTGCTTATGGAGTTGATGAATGATGGAGTGAATGATGAAAGTTGTCATGCAGTTGCTCTAGGGTTGAACAGACTCAGTCATTTTCTCATAAATATATTTTCTCAATGCCAAGATAAAGCCCACTCAACTCTCAAAGGATCTAATAGGATTGGGAAGTGCATTCCAAGCACAACAGGCGCTAACAAGGAAAGATTTAGTATAAATGGTAGTTTGGTGATTCGGTATCCTTAGAGTATTTTCTCCGGTTCTAGTATGTGAAACATCTATCCTCCTACCTTCAGAAACAAATTTAAAATCATTTTTGAAATAGTTTGGTTTGCCATATTTTAAAATATCTCTAACAAGTTTGACTATTTGAAATAACCTCTGTTCGGGTAGTTTTAAAGTTGAGCTAGCAATGTGGGCTTGAGTGATCCGTTCATGAAATTCAAGAGAGTAAACAAACCGTAGACAATAGTTTTGGCAGCGCTGCAGTTTATCATTTAGAGTGACTTGCATGTCATTTAGTACAGAATTGCAATACATCAAGTGTGGGAAGATCAGAGATTTAACCAATAATAATCTAATGTTTCTAGGAAGAATATCTTGCAATTTCTTCAATGAATGCATGGCTGAAAAGACCTTTTTACATGTTCTATTTACTTGTTCTGACCAGTCAAGAGTCTTATTCATGATAATACCTAGGTTTTTGACTGAGCTGCAGTAGGGAATTCCATTACCATCAACAATAATTTTGTGGATTGAGCTCAAGTCAATGCTGTTTACTATGCGTGAGTATCCAATTATTATGGGCTGCGTTTTAATAGGATTGAGTTTGAGGCCATTTTTCCTAGTTCATTCAACTATTAAATTTATATCTTGATTCATTTTCTCTACTGTTTCATTTATTTTTGTGGTAGAACAACTTGCATAAATTTGAAGGTCATCTGCATATGTATGAAAACTGGAAAACTTGATAACAGAGGGAAGGTTGTTTGCATACAGAGTGAACAGTAGGGGGCCTAAAATGGATCATTGAGGAACACCAAGTATAACATTTTTCCAATTTGACCTGTTATCACCAACAGATACACATTGTTTTCTACCTGTAAGATAGGAATTGAACCATATTAGTGTTTTATGATTAAAACCAAGAATAGCTAACTTGTTTAGAAGAACTCTATGGTCTACAGTGTCAAATGCTTTAGAAAAATCAAACAGACTTAAGATAGTACATTTTCGTTGGTCCATAGCCAACCTGATATCATCAATGACACACAGTAGAGCTGTTTCAGTTGAATGAGATTTTCGAAATCCAGATTGAAAGTTATGAAGTTTACTACTATGCTCTAAAAATTTTACAACTTGTGCATGCACAATTCTTTCAAGTACTTTAGATAGGGCAGGTAAAATACTGATTGGTCTGAAGTCTTCAACTTTATTGGGAGAGGCAACTTTGTTTAAAGGACAAACCAGAGCAAGCTTCCAATTTTCAGGGAAATTACCATTTTCAAGAGATTTATTGAAAATGAATGTGATAGTCGGTAGGACTGCAAATAACATTCTTTTAATAAATTTAGTTGAAATTTTGTCTGCACCAGTAGCATTGCTACAAATGTGCTGAAATGCTTTAAAAGTGTCTTGTAATCTGAAATCAGATGAAAGTGGAATTGTTCAGCTAGCAGTATGTTTGAATTTGTTACCTGATCATTTAGAATATTTAGATCATTAATATGATTACTGATGACTGTCTCATCATGTTGATTCAAGTGTGTAACAAAATGTTCATTTATATTGTCTAGTGGTAAGTCAATTTGAGTCCGAGTTTTCTGTTTACCAAGGCCAAATTCTTTTATTCCATGCCATAATAATGAAGAGTCTTGTCTGTTGTCTGTCATAAATGAGTTCAAGTACCTAATCTTTGAGTTACGTAGCTGTTGTTTAACTTTATTTCTGAGACTTCGATACTCAATTAAACTATCCAAATCATATTTCCTTTTAAATTTTCTATGATCCTTGTCTCTTTGCATCATTTTTAGTATTTTGTCATTCATCCACGGTACACATTGTTTTCTATTTATTCTTCTGGTTACATAGGGTGCATGTTTGTCATATAAATTGAGAGTCCAATTTCAAAAGTCTCAACCATTTCATCTACTGAGGGTAAGGCCTCAATTTGATGCCATGGAGTCTGAGTTACATCAGTAAAAAAAGCGGCTTCATCAAAGTGTTTAAAGTCCCTATATGTTATAAATTTTTGCACTGGTCTAGGTGGCTTATAAGAAAGCACACAGTAGATCAAGTTGTGTCCAGAAATAGCTGGGACAGAGATTTGACTCATGTGTATAACCTCATTAGGGTCACTAACTATTAGAAGGTCAATGAGTGTATCAGATTCATTAGTATGATGAGTTGGGTCTAGTGGTAAAATAGTCATGTTGAGGCATTGGAAGATTGTTGTCAGTTGGTAATAGTCAAAGTTGCAATTAGTCATGTTCAGGTCAGTGTTCATATCTCCCATCACTAGAATACGGCTATAAAATGGCATGGAAGAGAGCAACGCATTTTCAAAATCTGAGAAATTACCTATTTTTGAGGGGCGATAGCATATTCCTACTAGTAATTTATCAGAACTGGATAAGGATAATTCAATTAGCATAAATTCAGGTCTGGCAGAGTATTCTTGTACAGATGCGGTTAATATTTTAGTCTTTATATTTTCTTTTACATACGCTGCCACGCCCCCACATGCTTTATTCAATCTATCATTACAGTAAAGAGTATAACTGGGCAATTCAACTTGTTTGGATGGAATACTAGGCTTTAAAAATGATTCCAAGATTCCAATAATACTGAAATTTTGAAAATGGAAGATTGCTCTGAGTTTGTCTATGTGACAACTAAGAGATTGAACATTAAGGTGTGTGGCTTTCAGAACTTTGTTGTAGGGCCGAAGTCTGTTCGATAAAATGAGACCCATGTCTGGGTAATTATTATTCAAACTACTACAATTATTATGAATTGAGAGCGAGTGAGCTGGATTGTCAGTGGGGAGCATAATAATTGTAGTTACATACCAACGTTGGTCCAAACAGAGAGCAAAGCATGACAGTGAAAATGAAATTACAACTAAGATTACTTAACCTAAGTGACTTAACAGTCAAAGTCTCTTGATTGAGCGAGTGCATAATGGATGTATCGTCAGTTTGGCTATTGTCACAATTCAACAGTCACAGTTTGATTATTATTTACACAAGAAGTGATGTTTAAAGAAGTGATGATTTTCAGCAGGTGATCCTAGTCTGTGCAGGAGTATGATGCAGCCCTATACTGGATAGTGATGTTCTTGGTAGTGAGGAATGACAGCAAGTTTTGATGAAGTGGTGATTAACCAGTTCAACTGTAACAAGAAAAAAGAGCGAGCAGAAACAACAGCAAAATACCTGAGGAAAGTATTAATGGAACTAGTCTTTATCCCATTACATGGAAGACAAGAATTCTAGATTTAGTGAGACTAAGTAATAAAATTAGAAAAGTAATAGAGTATTAATAAAGGTACAGCACAGATTATTTGTAAATGAGAGAATTGATAAAAACTCTGAATTGTTAAAAATGTTATTAACTATGGAAGCAAAGATAAAACCATTAATCGATGATATTAATTTAGTTGTTATAGCTGCTATGAGTTCACAGCATCAATAGTAAAATTGAAATCCATTTTTGGCCGGATATGTATGTGTAGGTAGGCCTATATATAAATTTTAAGAGTACATTCCTATCATAAATTATGGTTGATTTGTAATAATTGAAGTGATCTAAATCAATTAAATGATCTACAAGTCTACTGCATGCACTCACTTCATTAGTGATGGTTGTTTAATGTACTGTTAACAGTAATGAGGCAACAATTCTAGTATTGAATTCTTCCAATCAGTAATTTAAGCAAAAATTTCAGTTATGAGTACCAAGAAAGAGAGAGAGGGAGTGAGATTAGATTAGATTATTTACTTCATTCATGTAGATTACAAAATGACAGATTCTAGATTATGATAGTTAAAAAATATAAGTAATTGGTCTATGAATTATACAAAGCTAAGCAAAATAATTATTCAATGAGGAGACAGAGTGAGTAAAAGAACTTATTTATGAGTCATGTGACGACTATTGGAAGTGAGTGCATTCGTTTTAAAGCTCTTAGTATAACCTGAGGTGTAGCAAAGAGGCGAAGAGGGTTAGAATAAGTATGAATATGAGGCTATTGTTGTAGTTTTCTGTTAAATAATATGTTTTAAATGATATGCATATGAGGCTAAGAGCCTTAGTGGAGGGCTGCATAATTTAACTACTACACTTAGACTGCTAGAGAATGCTGTTATTTAGAACAGTTATTTAGGTGCTCACCTTTATTTTTAAGAGGTCAGCCATCCTCTTGATGGTATGCACCCTCTTGGCGCCTCCGTGATTGATGGCAATCTTTATACGTCCGTCCTGACTCCAGACCTGACGGTGTCCGAAGTGGTCAGCTGCTGCATTCAGGATCCTCAGTCGCTGTGCCATCAGGTCCTCCCAGATGGTGATGCCGGTTCCCTTGAGACCCCTCTTGGCATCGAAGATCATTTGCCTTGTCCTGTAGCTGCAGAGTCAAATTATTATCGGGCAATCCTTGGGTTTGGCTTGGCCGGTTGCAGGTGGTTGGCATTTACCAACTCGATGGGAGAGGTTGATATCCTCCAATTTGACATCCAGATTTAGTTTGTTGTTCAACACTTTCAATGCAAGCTGATCAGTGTCCTCTTTCTCTCTTTCCAGAACACCAAAGATTCAAGACAAGGTTGTTGACCTTCAAGTTGCAGTCCTCCTTGAGCTCCCGGATCCTCTCGATGAGCCTTCTATTCTTGTCTTTTAAGGCCTCGACCTTGGCGAAAATAGTTTTCAGAGCCAAAGTAACCACTGCTTCAACCGCTTTCTCCACTTGCTGGCTCATATGCAGGAGGAATTCCTCAGTAAGACCTCCAGAAATAGAATTGGCAGGAGGTGGAGGTGGAGGTTGTTGACCAGGTAGCTGGACGGTGGCATTGTTTCGTTTTGGGGTACTTCTGGGCTTTCCCATGTTGAATGGAGTAGAAAGTGGTATAGGAAGACTGGACTAGAAATCTAACAGTTATTTTGTGGTTTAAGAAGAGTTTTTTAGAAATAACTTGAAAATACGTGAATTTATCAAAAAATAATTACACAATAGCACTAAACTTGAAAAACTGAACACAATGATATATAATTTGAATTTAATTGAACTATTGAACCCTACGAAATTACTGTTTGAAGACGGAGATGAACTGACACACATTTCACTCACTCAACATCAGAAGAGGCCTAGCTGATAGAGACTTGTAAATGGAAAACACATCCACAGCAAGCAATAAAGCCTATCCAGATGGATTGAATTAGAAGTATGCAGAATAAATAAATTGTTAAACTTACCAAGCACTTCTTCTTTGATAAAGACCTGGGTGAAACCCATGCCAGCTTCTGGTTTGCCAACATGCATATCTTGTTCATAATCATCAGTAAGTTCTTCCTTGATGTGTAGCATCTTATTTTCTTCCTGGAAATCCATAAACAAGATAATTGTTTTCTTACAGTGGTGTAACTGAGGGGTCAGTCTGGGGGGGGGGGGGTTGAGAATCTAATAATTTGTAGTTGGGAAAAGGGGAGTGTTGAGCTCTAGGCACTTTGGAGTACACAGGGAGTGTATGAGAAGTTCTTTAACAGAAAATAAGGACTATAAAAATGGCTATTCCTTGAAAAAGGGAATTGGTTGGTACTCTCCCAGATATGTTTTGAAAAATCACATTTCTCAAACCACATTTTATGAGATTTGAGGCACAAATACATTTCAATTGAACATTTAAACCCAGGTTCATGTGTCAAAGTAAATTTCATCTAGTTTGTGCAGTATTGTCAATGGGAGATCTGTATTATTGTATTAGTAAAACAAATTAAAGCAGGCCTAATTGAAACTTTCTCTGTTATTTTTGACCATCCACCTAACCTGATCATGGAACCATGCTGCACCAAACTTGTAAATTTGTTTTAAAAGAAGGTTTGAGGGAACTCTTCAGAAAATTAAAAAAAATCTCAAAAAAAAAATCTTTGATGTGTAGCATCTTATTTTCTTCCTGGAAATCCATAAACAAAATGATTGTTATGATTGTTCTCTTACAACTGTGTCTTGTAACAGTGGGCTTATTCTGGGTTGGGGGGGGGGGGGGATTGAGATATCTAATAATGTGTACTTGGGGGAAAGGGAGTGTTGAGCTTTAGGCAATTTTTGGAGTACACAGCAGGGAGTGTAGGAGAAGTTTTCTAACAATAAATAAGGAATATATAAATGGCTATTTCTTAAAAAAGGGGATTGGGTGGTACTCTCCTGGAAATGTTTGGAAAATCACATTTCTCAATACAAATTTTGAGAGATTTGAGCCACAAATACTTTTCATCAACATTTAAACCCAGGTTCATGTGTCAAACTAAATTTGATCTAGTTTGTCCAGTATTGTCAATGGGAGATCTGTATTATTGTATAAGTAAAACAAATTAAAGCAGGCCTACTTGAAACTTTCTCTCTGTTATTTTTGACCATCCACCTAACCTGATCATGGAACCATGCAGCACCAAACTTGTAAATTTGTTTTAAAAGAGGGTTTGAGGGTACTCTTCCAGAAAATTGAAAAAATCTCCAAAACACTATTAATAGGGTTTTATCAATCTTCTTTGAACTTTTAGTCAAAAACTGTCTCACAAAGCATTTTCTTTGCTACAAATTGCAAATGTGAATTTCATAAACTTGGATAATGTTTTTGACATATCTAAAATATAAATATTGGAGCATCAATTAAACTTATCCTTGACAAGCCAATGATTGATAGGCTCACCTTGTAGCATTTTGCTCTGGATAATAAACCCATGATGCCTGTTTCATAAAATTTCAATTGGTGAAAATCAATTTCAAAAATAAAAATTAGGCTACTCCTTGAAAAAGTTTGGAACCAAACCAAAAGTTCTAGAAATAATGAATTTAACTCATCTCATTAAGAACTGAGAATTAAAATTAACTGTATACTGACAAAGGAACAAAAACTCCAGATTTGAAGAATAACCTTGAATAAAAATAGTGAATTGAACAAAAAACAGACACAATTTAACAGCAAATTGTAAGCTTCTTCTTTTCCCACAAAATCTCTCCCCTAATTTTGTAAAACAAAAAGTAAAAACTCTCAATTGACTCTTTTCAGGTACATGGTAGGCTACTGTGATATGGAAAGGTTTCTAATTTAATCAATAGATTAGCACACTATCATTTTGTTACTGAATCAGAAAACGTTCAACTCTGAATTTGAGAATCAACAGGGGTTCTTGTTATAAAGGGGACTGAATGAGGTGATTCTTGCTTAGTGGCTGGATAAATTTAGTTGAGAATGCCTTGTCTAAATTAATCTATATTCTGTGGTGGCACATGTTATATTTTCAATGGTGAAATGATTCCCCAAATTGAGCATCTTTAGAGTAACCAGTTTCATGTAATGGCCTGGGATTTCCATGTTGAATTATTCTATTATGCATATGACCATATTTTTCGTTTTACACTGAAGCTTGCCTATTCAAGATGCTTAAAACAGAGCTGGCACCTGGTGCAATCAACACATATAAATTACTGTCAGGTTCAATCTGGGTTTTGAAGCAAGTGATAATGGCGGAGGGCAGTGGAAGTGAGAGGTGGTGGTTGGTGGGGGAATACAGCAATTCAGGTGTGAATGGAGACCTGCATCCATTTACCCACATTCCAAAGCCTCATTTTTGTGCCTTGCTGATAGAGCTGCTCTGTTTTGACTGCAACTTCACATAGTTAGATTGCAACACATTTCTTTTAAGTTTGTTTCCATATTACATTATGCAAGTAAAATATTTATTTGAAAAATTCGTAATTTGCAAACATAGGAGGGGCTCTTAACCATAGAATGATATACTGTAAATCAGGTAAATATAACATTTCCGAAATACTACTGCCCCAAAACACAGTGCGTGCACCATGTGCCTAACCAAACCATCCTTGAGTGGCTAACAAGGCTGATGACAGAACAAATAAATGTTTGTCAGGGTGGCTTCAGGTGCAAAAGTATTGACAACAGATAGAAATTTTTTACTATTGGGAGTCTACGATAATTGTCCAATAACGGGGCCACCCTTGCCAAGCCAGTAAAGCCACAAACTGAGGCCGCCATCTTCATCCCTCATCGCACTTTCTTGTGGCAGAAATTGAAGAGTAGATTAGTTGACTGAAAGTTCCACACCACACTTTGAGCAATTGGTTGTTTCTTTGAAAATATTATGTTCAAATAATCTGTACTGAATGTAGTAATTTAACACTGCACTCCCTATTGCACATCTTCACTAATGGTGTATCATGTGGTGTATCAATTCAAACAATCATCTCTCACCAGAAATACAAAAATGAGAATTTCAAAGAAAAACGTAGGAAACATGCTTCCTCCCTAGTATTTATCATCATATGATCTTAACACATCATATGACCACAGTCAATCTATCTCGCATGATCTCTTGACAGATAGAAATATTTATTCCCAGAAGAAAAACAGTTCCACCAGAAAACTCTTAATTTTAATGCTGAATAAACATTGCCTCCACAAAATATCAGTGAATTATTACTTACTAATGTGTGTTGTGTGTAGAAAAGAAATTGTTGAAAAATTCGAAACTTTTGGTTTCTCAATAAATACCAAGATTATGAATGAAAAGAAAGATTATAATTTGCATCCATTACTTCCTCAATCAACTTCAGAGCAAAGCCTAACTTATTCTAGTTATATTAGCCTATATTGTGTTCTTTACATTCATGGAATTTTGTTAATAAAAAACAGAATTATTTCATAAATTTTTTTGCTGCACATTGAGTCTATGGTCATTGCCGGATCATTGAGTCAATCAGTGGATTTTATGAGTTCAGAAGACAGTTGCAATTAAGGCTGCACTTCTGTATGTAGTCCCATAAAATAATAAACTGAGGCAACCGATAGTCAATAGGTTATGTTTAGCTTTGGAGTAAATTTAGCCAAATGGATACAAAGGTGAGTTTTTAATATTGAATAATTGAGACTGACACTTAAAAATTTAATAATTGTGATCAGGAGACATCTTAATATATAATTCCGTAAGTCAAATTTTTGTAAAGAAATTGTGAGTGACTGGATGGCCGTAGAAGGATGGGAGGGGTCTTATTTTAAAGGTCTTGACGTGAATTTTGAGGGAAAACTATTCATTTTTCTTATTTTTTCACCATAAATTCGCAACAGAATAAAACTTTTCCCATTAAAACAACATGGGGTTTAATTTGTTTACATCTTTTGAAATTAAAACAGCTGTGCCACAGAGTTGTCTTAGTTGTATATCTGTGTACTCATAGCCTTTGATATTGATACCAGCTGTACTTTTTATGAATTCAGTTTGTTTACTTTTAAACTACAGCAATGTATAATTTTTAGTTATGGTGATCTATAGTTATCTTATCGTATTTCTTCTTTATTTATTTAGTAATGAACAATGGAGGAAGGCCGCGTCGCCGAGGTGTTGGCTTTCGAAATCAGCATGACAGACGACAGCGTAGGCGAGAAATTTATAATGAGGTTAGGAATGAACAACCACATCATGACGTCGGAATTATATATTAAGATGAGGAAGGCCGCGTCGCCGAGGTGTTGGCTTTCGAAATCAGCATGACAGACGACAGCGTAGGCGAGAAATTTATAATGAGGAAAGGAATGAACAACCACATCATTTGACTTACGGAATTATATATTAAGATAACTCCCTCAGGAATGCCACCTCACAAATTGACATTAAAAGTAGGTGCCATAGTAATGTTAATCAGGAATATAAACCTAGGGTCAGGTTTGGTTAATGGCGTGCGGTTAATCGTATTAAGCATGTTTGAGAAATGCATAAAATTAGAAATTATTACGGGATCTGGAAAGGGAAATATAATATTTTTGCCTAGAATAAAGCTTATTTCAACAGATCCTAACATGCCTTTCCACATGTCAAGACTGCAATTTCCCTTACGACTTGCCTTTGCTATAACTATCAATAAGGCACAAGGCCAAACCTTCCAGAAAGCTGGAGTTTACTTAGATAAACCAGTTTTTACACACGGACAGTTATATGTTGCATTTAGCAGAGTAAGGTCATCAGATGGAATCAGAGTATATATGGCAAATACAGGAGAACAGAACAATACAGAAAACAATTCATATACAAAAAACATAGTTTATCCAGAGGTTCTGACTAATTATCAAATGCAATAAGTAAGTAGTGATTTCTATTCATGTAAATAAAACTTGAATTACACCAAATTTTAATTGTTTTTTATACTTATTATTTTCAAAATAAAAAAGTTTACTGTTTTAGAGGCTATTGTCCCTAAAAACCACCATTTAAATGTAAATGTATCTACTGTATATAATATATTGTATACAGTTTGTGTTGTAAACTATATTATAATGCTAGAAAATCATTGCTTATTTATAAATGACCAATGAAGGTTGATAAAAAATTTATGTATTTTGGTTTTTAGGGGCTTTTGCCCCTACAAGCCCCTAGTAATACTACAATTAAGTAAAGTTTCAAGTGATTTTTTTCTTGCTAACAACTGCGGCACAATTACCATTGCTTCTTCTTACATAGTATGTCTTGAGATTCAAGCAAGTGTAGAACATCAATCTATACAGTAAGCATAGTTGCTTTCTCAGTGTTGCTTATTGTCAAAAATGGATGATTAATTATCTGTAATGTGCAATTTTGCTAAGTTATTAATAGATAACAATATTTTCCAAATATTACCAGTGGATCTTTTCAGTTTTTTGAAGATATATCCAAAAATTTTGACTAGATTGGTAGTAGTTGAAAGTTTAGCCAATTCGGTTGCAATAGAAATCTTGATTCAGGATTTAGCAACAAGTTTAAAAATGTTTGTAATACGTTCTGATGTTTAAAGTTCAGTGCAAATAATAGGAACAAGCATGTGCTGCATTAATATTTGTGAAACACAATGGATAACATGAAAGTGGAAAATGTAATCAATAAATCTAAAGAAGAAAACAAATTAGGCTTCACCATCACTTTCATATGCTGTTTCACTCACATATATGTTTCACAAGAAGTAATACAAAACATGCTAAGTTCCCATTTGTACTGGACATCAACAATATTACATAATTATGCTGTGCATAACATAATATATAAGTTTTAATGATGCATATGACCAGTGGCATAGCATTAGAACCGGCAGTTTCCAGGGTGCACACTTGTCATGCAGAGCTAAGCTCAGCACTAAACATTGACCACTACCATGTTTTAGTAGCTGTATATTATGATTTAGTAGCTCATGATCATTGATTTCAAATTCTCTTTTTATCATGTGTGTTTGTTATTAAAGATAAGATGCCCAATGTGTGTCTGGTTGCAATCCAACAATGTCAATGAACCAAAGCTTCGAGTTTAGCTTTTCAAATGACAGTGATATTTATAATCAATTGATGTCTTCCATTCACCAAAAAGATATTCAACCACCATATACACCCTCACACTTCCAATATCCATTTCCTTCAAACTCATGCCTTGAGTTTGTCAATGTACTGTGGGGCATCTGATGATGCTCTAAACATCGGAGTGAAATGGCTTTTATGCCATAACATGAGTCATAATTACCACTTGTGTTTTTTAAGTTTTTATTATATATTAGTGGAAACAAGATCTTCAACATAATAACTCTAAAATATCTTTAAATCATATTAATTCACAACTGATAGGGTATTTTGTTGAATTCTGAGATGTCTTTTCAAAAGGTATCTTTCACTGCTTTCATGGTTTTTCTCTTGTGTGAGTCCCAAGGTGTGTTTTCGAAGAAGATTGAACAGAACATTTATAATCACAACATTCACAACTGAAAGTCTTTTCTATTGTGTGAGTCCTAAGGTGTTTTTTCAAATGTTGTCTTTGATTGTTTTTATAATCACAAAATTCACAAAACTGAAAGGCTTTCCTCCTGTGTGAGTACTAAGGTGTCTTTTGAAAGTCAATTGTTGAGAAAAATTATAATCACAAAATTCACAACTGAAAAGCTTTTTTTCCTGTGAGAGTCTAAGGTGCTTTTTCTAATCAGATTGTTTAGAACATTTATAATCTAAAAATTCACAACTGAAAGGCTTTTTTCCTGTGTGAGTCCTCAGGTGACTTTTCAATTTTGTCTTTGATTGCTTTTATAATCACATAATTCACAACTGAAAGGCTTTTCTCCAGTGTGAGTCCTAAGGTGTGTTTTCGAAGCAGATGTATCAGAACATTTATAATCACAAAATTCAGAACTGAAAAGCTTTTCTCCAGTGTGAGTCCTAAGGTGCATTTTCAAATTAGATTTTTGAGAACAATTATAATCACAAAATTCACAACTGAACGGCTTTTCTCCTGTGTGAGTACTAAGGTGTGTTTTCAAAGAAGATTTTTGAGAACATTTATAATCACAAAATTCACA
This sequence comes from Conomelus anceps, assembly GCA_948455865.1. Lineage (NCBI taxonomy): Eukaryota > Metazoa > Arthropoda > Insecta > Hemiptera > Delphacidae > Conomelus > Conomelus anceps. The sequence goes on along the minus strand of OX418217.1, from coordinate 110,060,134 downwards.
ACTGAAAGGCTTTTCTCTTGTGTGAGTCATCAGGTGTGTGATCAAATGTTGTCTTTGATTGCTTTTATAATCACATAATTCACAACTGAAAGGCTTTTCTCCCATGTGAGTCCTAATGTGCATTTTCAAAGAAGATTTTCGAGAACATTTATAATCACATAATTCACAACTGAAAGGCTTTTCTCCTGTGTGAGTACTAAGGTGTGTTTTCAAAGAAGATTGTATAGAAAATCTATAATCACAAAATTCACAACCAAAAGGCTTTTCTCCAGTGTGAGTCCTAAGGTGTGTTTTCAAAGAAGATTGATCAGAACATTCATAATCACAAAATTCACAACTGAAAGGCTTTTCTCCAGTATGAGTCCTAAAGTGTCTTTTCAAAGAAGATTTTTGAGAACATTTATAATAACAAAATTCACAACTGAAAGGCTTTTCTCCTGTGTGAGCCCTAAGGTGCATTTTCAAAGTCGATTTTCGAGAAAAATTATAATCACAAAATTCACAACTGAAAGGCTTTTCTCCTGTGTGAGTCCTAAGGTGTGTTTTCAAATTAGATTGATTAGTACATTTATAATCACAAAATTCACAACTGAAAGGCTTTTCTCCCATGTGAGTCTTAATGTGCGTTTTCAAATCAGATTGATAGGAGCATTTATAATCACAAAATTCACAACTTAAAGGCTTTCCTTCAGTGTGAGTCCTAACATGCATTTTCAAAGTCGATTTTCGAGAACATTTATAATCACAAATTTCACAACTGAAAGGCTTTCCTCCAGTGTGAGTCCTAAGGTGCATTTTCAAAGTCGATTTTCGAGAACATTTATAATCACAAATTTCACAACTGAAAGGCTTTTGTCCTGTGTGAGTCCTCAGGTGTTTTTTCAAAGTAGTTTGAAAACATGATTTATAATCACAGAATTCACAGCTAAAAAGCGTTTCTTCTGTAGTAGTTCCAGCATGAGTTTCTCCATTTTCTCTATCATTACTTTTATTGCCATGAGATTCATAGCTGGGAGGTTCATCATCTGGTACTCCAACTGAATGTATTCTTAAATGGGCCTGTAGTTCGAATTCAGTGGAGAAATGATAGTCACAATGAGCACAGCTATAAATGCGTGAATCTTCATCTTTTGGCAATTCCTGTTTAATAACAGTTCGCTCCATACTGCTTACAGATGAAATTGAATTACCATCTTCCTTGTCCTGCCACTCCATTTTGATATCCATGTCATGTCCCATGATATTTATCATCTTTTTGTCATCCAGTGTTAATGGATCTAGCTGTTTTGGATATGCTCCATCAAAATCTGAAAAACAATTCAACTATTATCAACAAGATATAATATTTACTAGTGAAATGTGGCTTTTTCAGAGGAATTGAGTTTGTGTTTTAGTAGGCCCTGCAGATTGTATATTACAGAACCATAAAACTGAAACAAATAAACTGCTTATCTTATTAACTAGCATAATTTTGAGTTTATTGTATGAAGATGAAATATAATATCTTGGGATGAAATAAGACTACTTTGATTTTGAAATGTCATATGTGAGTTTGATTCAAACAATAACACATTTGATACTCATAAAACAGAAAGTGCTGTCTTAAGACTGGAGACACTTAAATTTTAGAGGAAAGAGATCCAGTAAAACTGCATTTTAAGCAGTTTCAGACCCTTTAAAATTAATTTATGATGGTAATGATCCAAGGATATTAAAATTGCTAAGAATCGTTGACTCAATGAATTCCATACACTCTGAGATTTGACAACATCCTCAAAGTGTATTATTTATCTAGTGCTGATGACATTGTCAAGTGAGGTCCTGGAACCCCAACCAGCCTTTAGTTACATTGTTGCTTCAAAATCAGTTTGAATTTTTTTGGGGTAAAATAAAGCTAAATTTTATGGTAGTGATAGAGACTTGTAAATGGAAAACACATCCACAGCAAGCAATGAAGCCTATACAGATGGATTGAATTAGAAGTATGCAAAATAAATAAATTGTTAAACTTACCAAGCACTTCTTCTTTGATAAAGACCTGGGTGAAACCCATGCCAGCTTCTGGTTTGCCAACATGCATATCTTGTTCATAATCATCAGTAAGTTCTTCTTTGATGTGTAATGTCTTATTTTCTTCCTGGAAATCCATAAACAAGATAATTGTTTTCTTACAGTGATGTAACTGAGGGGTCAGTCTGAAGGGGGGGGGGGTTGAGAATCTAATAATTTGTAGTTGGGGGAAGAGGAGTGTTGAGCTTTAGGCACTTTGGAGTACACAGCAGGAAGTGTATGAGAAGTTCTCTATCAATATATCAATAAATAAGGACTATATAAATGGCTATTTCTTAAAAAAGGGAATTGGTTGGAACTCTCCCACAAATGTTTTGAAAAATCACATTTCCCAAACCACATTTTAAGAGATTTGAGGCACAAATACTTTTCAATTAAACATTTAAACCCAGGTTCATGTGTCAAAGTAAATTTCATCTAGTTTGTGCAGTATTGTCAATGGGAGATCTGTATTATTGTATAAGTAAAACAAATTAAAGCAGGCCTACTTGAAACTCTCTCTCTCTGTTATTTTCGACCATCCACCTAACCTGATCATGGAACCATGCAGCACCAAACTTGTAAATTTGTTTTAAAAGAAGGTTTGAGGTTACTTTTCCAGAAAATTAAAAAAAGTCTCCAAAACACTATTAATAAGGTTTTATCAATCTTCTTTGAACCTTTAGTCAAAAACTGTCTCACAAAGCATTTTCTTTGCTACAAATTGCAAATGTGAATTTCATAAACTTGGATAATGTTTTTGACACATCTAAAATATAAATATTGGAGCATCAGTTAAACTTATCCTTATACAGCCCATGATTGGTTGGTTTACCTTGTAGCATTTTACTCTTGATAATAAACCCATCATGCCTGTTTCATAAAATGTCAATTGAAGTGAAAATCAATTTCAAAAATACAAATTAGGCTACTCCTTGAAAAAGTTTGGAACCAAACCAAAAGTTCTAGAAATAATGGATTTAACTCATCTCATTGAGAACTGAGAATTAAAATTAACTGTATACTGACAAAGGAACAAAAACTCCAGATTTGAAGAAAAACATTGAACAATAATTTATTGAGAATTGAACAAAAACAGACACAATTTAACAGCAAATTGTAAGCTTCTTCTTTTCCCTCAAAATGCCTACCCTAATTTTGTAAAACAAAAAGTCAAACCTCTTTTCAGGTACATGGTAGGCTACTGTGATATGGAAAGGTTTCTAATTTAATCAATAGATTAGCACACTATCATTTTGTTACTGAATGAGAAAATGTTCAACTCTGAATTTGAGAATCAACAGGGGTTCTTGTTATGAAGGGGACTGAATGAGGTGATTCTTGCTTAGTGGCTGGATAAATTTTGTTGAGAATGCCTTATCTTAATTAATCTATATTCTGTGGTGGCACATGTTATATTTTCAATGGTGAAATGATTCCCCAAATTGAGCATCTTTAGAGTAACCAGTTTCATATAATGGCCTTCTAATAATCTAATATCTAATATAGGCTAATTTCTATGTTGAATTATTCTATTATGCATATGAACTTTTTTTTTGTTTGACATTGAAGCTTGCCTATTCAAGATGCTTAAAACAGAGCTGGCACCTGGTGCAATCAACACACATAAATTACTGTCTGGTTCAATCTGGGGTTTGAAGCAAGTGATAATGGCGGAGGGCAGTGGAAGTGAGAGGTGGTGGTTGGTGGGGGAATACAGCAATTCAGGTGTGAATGGAGACCTGCATCCCATTTATCCACATTCCAAAGCCTCTTTCTTGTTCCTTGTTGATAGAACTGCTCTGTTGCAATATTGCTTTCAGCACCTTACTGAAAGAACTACTCTGTTTTGACTGCAACTTCACATAGCTAGATTGCAACACATTTCTTTTAAGTTTGTTTCCATATTACATTATGCAAGTCAAATATTAAGCCCTTTGACTTTCCAAAGGGAAAGAGCTCTGTTGCTTTTTAATATTGTTCAGAGTTATGAAGAAAACTCATGGATTTGTAGCTGTAAAGTGAAACAATAGTAGGCTTACCATACATTTCAAGAACCAACCCCAGAAACTGTATAGAGAACAGATCAAGGTGTGATGAGAGTACAATAATTATGTTTTTTTGTTAAATGAAAAAGTGAGAATAGAATTAAAAAAATACTTGATAATGTGAGAATAATATTCTTTTATTAAAAAATGTTTTAGTGATAACTTATTTATTAGTTATGTATAAAACTGGGTTTACATTCTTAACAATGAAAATATATACATTTCAAAACGTGTTCAGGCGCTTTTTCCTCATATCTGCAAGAAACCTAGACAAATATCAACCCCAGACATGAGCTTGAAACCCAGACTGTCCGGGGAAATCCTGGACGAATAGTAAGCCTAAACAATAGGCTGTACTGTTTTTAACTAGAATTCATAATTTAGTTTGAGCAAAAACAGATGTAAATGACTCAGGACATTTGTCCCAAAAACTATGAATATAGTCATGATAAAAATGTGTGTATTGATTGATCTAGGCAAGTCTGAGATTAGGAAGCAGTCAAGTGGTGCAAAATTGTACAATGTTTCAATCCATGAAAATTACTACAATTTCTGAATAGCCAGAAATATAAATCATGAAGCCTGGTAATGTCTTCATGTGTCCTTCCAATGATATCATTATTTGATGTTAATGATTCTGACGCCCCCACAGCCATGTTTCCCTAAGAATGTATTATTATTAATTTAATTGAGTCACACTCATTGGCCATTAAATAGATTCAACCTGGGTTGGTAGGTTGTAATGCTCGTGAGCTATTTCAATAGTTTATTGTTCCTCTGCCAAATCTAGGTTTAGTAAAATCGAACTGCAACCAAAAAATTATCAGATTTAAGAAAAAATATCAAATAAAGTTATCATAGTAGGCCTAGGCTACCTAACCTGAATAGAGGATTTGTGTATAACTTAGGCTTACATGAGATTCCATAGCCTCAGATGCGAATTCCTTGAAAAGTTTGTAATGTACAGCCGTATTTCAATAACAATTTACTGACACTTTTGACTTTACTAAAATTATGGGCAAATTGATAGTAATGTAATAATAATAATAATAACAATATTCGGACAAATCCACAAATTTAATAAGAGAGAAGAGTGTTGTTTGTAGTAGGCTAGTGGTGGAGAATAATCGATAGTTAGCACCATTGATAGTTATCGATAGTCAACACCTTTACTGTCGATAGTTAAACTTTATACAACAAAATGCAAAAAATACTGTATTTTATTTATAATTTTCTGTTAGCAAACCAATATTCACAGATTTTGAGTGTGATAAATCTAAAAAGCTTTATCAAATTGTAAAAACCTGCAGAAAATATAATCAAGACTGCAGGGGATGACGCCAAAAGTAGTCGACGACAGAGGTGATCAATTTCTATTTTACGCTGACGAAAAGTAACTCATACCGATGTAATCATACCTCATCACTCATGGCACCCAATATCGCACAAACTTGCAGCTTTCAATAGTATGATTTATAGAGCTTTAACCATTCCAATGAGCAATCATCACTTTGAAAAAGAGATTAGTACGATTAAACAGATAGCTATTACAAATGGATATGAGGAAATCATTGTCAATAAAATCTTAAATAAAATAAATATGAGACTAGCAGTCAGTGCTAGCATTACTGTAACTGAAACTGGGGAAAGGTCATGGATAACGGTGCCTTACCTTGGCCCAGTTTCTGGATAAATTAGGAAAACAACTGAAAAAGAACAGTCTTGATGTAGCTTTTCAAACCAAACCAATTTTAAATAGCTTATTTGGGCATAGTAAAGACAAAATTGATATCTGGAATAAAAGTGGGGTTTATAAATTGAATTGCGGTGATTGTAATGCTTGTTATGTAGGCCAGACTGGTAGAAGTTTCAAATGTAGGGTAAATGAACATATCAGGGATTGGAAAACCCAAAAAGGAGATTCAAATTTTGCAGAACATCTCATTAATAATGGACACAAGTTCAAGGCTGAAGGAAATGTTGAATTTCTGCATTTGATTGGCAAAGGCAGACAATTGAATATTTTAGAAGCTTTGGAGATAACTAAGTTGGTAAAAAACGATTCCATAACTAATTTAAATGACCAAATTTATTTTAACCAATTCAATACAACTTACTTTGTTTCATTATAATTCCAGCCTATTTTTAAAAAAGCAGTTCTTATGTGTATTTCTCAGTTGACCTTGATTGCACTTCAGTGAGCTTCTAATTTTTGAAATTTTTTTAATTTTAGTTTGATTAAATTCTAGCCTTAATACAATTTTTTGTTACTTTTTGATTTTCACAGTGTTTAGCTATTGATTCGACTCGTATTTTTGCTTTTTACTCCTCCCACCAGGGGGCGTGACTTGACAACCAATCACAACATCCGATTAAGGTCAGCCTCTTTCCCTCTTAGCCAATAGTATCATCCCATGTACAGTATATATAAGGCTACTGTGTACTTCAGTTTTCAGATTGATTGAGATTGATAATGGTGTAACAACCGAAACTAGTTTCAATAAATGTGGTTGTGACAATTTCGTCTTATTATTCATTATGGATACTTTCCACAATATCACCTTCACCATTACTAAGAAAACTGATTTAAAGCTTTTTTCTGGTAACATTCTTATTTCAAGAGGAAGTTCATTAAATACAGTATTAAACATGGTATACATGGCTTTCATGAGCCTTTGACAATCTTATATAAGGAGTAAGATCAGAGTTCGTTATAGTATTATAATTATGATTATTATTATTATTTTGATCAAAATTGTTTAAACTATTTTCAACTGTTATCGAATTATAATAAAATGTAGGTATATTATTAGGAATAACACTGCAATAAATAGTTATTTATGTATTAAGAGCGTGAAGCGCGCCTTTATCGCTCAAGCCAAAACATTTACTGCGCAATGCATAGCGGAGTGCAGTAATTTTGCGAGAGCGATAAAGAAGCTTCATGCGCGAATTGCATACAATATTTTTCCTAAAACTGCAGTTCTGGATTCCAACACAATAAAAGCTTGTACTGTAGTTTGTAAAATCACAGACCATGCGCGGATTTGGTTAGCGTTCGTCATTTTTGAGGTTATGTGAATTTCACGGCTTCCATGATCCACCAATGAGAAGGCATCAAAATCAAAACAGAAGCGTAAAGAAAACAGCTGGCGAGCGTAAAGTACTTTACCGCTTGCGGAGCAGTAAAGAGGTATTTTACAATTAGTTTTCAGTATGTAAAGAACTACTTTATGTGCAGTTGTAGGAAAAATCATTTATGAATGACACAAAGAAGGTAACAACTGGAACTACCATACTAATATGTGGAAATTCACGAAGAATTTTAACCTATAATAGATACAACATCCACAAAGAAGTTGTATAAAAGAAACGCCTTTTTAACACCATGAACAATACGATTCAAATTTCAAGGCAAAGCCAGGTTATAGAACCAATCTTCTGGCTCGCCGAAGTCTATACCATATCGATTAGTTTCAATGAATCGATAGAAGAGAATCGATATAATTACCTCATTCCTGTGTAGACCCACTCTGTCGGGTGCGTGCAGCGACAGAGTGGGTCGATTTCTATTTCTTGACCAAACGATAATTGCGGTCGGCGACAGGGTGGCCACATTCCTAAGAATACCAACTCTGTCAGGTGCGTGCAGCGTCAGATGCGGTCTAAAAATCAGCCAAAGTTGTCGTCGACCATCATTGTCGTCGACCACTTCTGGCGCTCTCCCGACTGCAGACTCCCTTCCACAAACAGGCTTTTGTGCTAGTCGCATGTAAAAATATATAAAAATTGCATTAAGAATTCATGATTTATTTTATGATAATATTTGCTGAATTTTTCTGATTTTTTATTTTGTACTCTTTTTCATGCAAATAAAACGACTAAGAAGCTACAAGTTCAAAATAACCTAACAACTATAGGTACTGAACGTTATAAAAAACACTATCGAAAACTATCGATTGTGCACTGCAAACTATCGACTAGTTTGTAGTGATGGCAACAATATATCAATATTTCCAAAATATCGATATTTGGGATTTATAAATAGTTTTTTTGACATCCGATACATCGGTATATCGATATATTATCTCCGAATATCGTATCATTATTTTTTATTTTATTAAATAAATATTATAATTATCTTAATTTCAATTTCCTTAAAAGTTCATTAAATGAAGAAATTTTCTTCATGATTTTTTTTCCATACTTGTTATGGTCAGTGGCGTAACGTTTTCCAATTCGGCCCCCCCCCCACAAACAATTTTCCGGGCCCCTCTCCTCAAAATCATATAAATATCCTCAGTCACCCTCACCACCATCCCCTGAAAAACTTGCATATTTTGTGGGCAGTTATCATAATTTATCCTCTATTAATTTTTAAATTTAATAATGTTTCAAGGGGGGGACTAGTCTAATGATTTTGGCTCTAGCCTACGGGTTCTTGAAAGATGAAAATAGTTGAGAGTTGATTTTATTATAAATAATTAACTTCATAGAAACCTTGAAATTGAGGTCTTCCATAGGATCCACATTCACATTCTCTTTGCTAGCACCTCCACTTCTTTTCCCAGAAGTAGTATTCCCTCAGAATTCGCCTTGTTCGCGAAAACGGACACAGGTTAAATTTTAATAAGAAGGCACTTTTATGGTGAAATTACTAAGTCAGGAAAAGAGAAGAAAATTCAAGAAATTTCCTGGCAGAAGAGAGAAAATGGAAACTACTTATACTTGATAGTATTACAGTATAAGAAAAACATTCTACTGCATTGGGTGAACTGGCACAATTGAATCAAGATTATTATTTTATATACTTATACAATAGGCACATAATTGATCTGATATATCAAGGGTTTAAATATTCCTTCTAAATATTGTTTAAAAATGTGCAAGTCAATAAAAAATAGAAATAACTAAAAAATGAAAGTATGACATCACAATATCACACATGTTGAAAAATAGAACAGAAAAAAAATGGCACTCAAAATAATAAATATCACAATCACAATCACAAACTCACTTGATATGGTTTACTCTAGGGCTCTAGGCCAATTTACCGGACGTGTGTACATGCATCTAGCATGAATTGATAAAGTAAACAATAAACTGACAATATTTAGCCTACTCATGCTTTCTTTCTCTCTCCAGTTTTTCAGTTTGTTTTATTTATTTTGAAAAAAAAATCAGGCTGGGCATGGGCCATTTCTTGAAAAATTATATTTTCAGTCTGGGCCCTCTTATAGCCCGGGTTTCCCCGCACCGTAGGGTCTGCGGGGGTGTACGTTACGCCATGGTTATGGTAATAACAGTCCTATAAGGATTGGGCTCCACTGGCTGTAGTTTATCGCGCTGCAATTTGCAGGCGCTACATGCGACAGTTGGGTGGCTTCACAGGCAACAGAAAACGAACTGCAATCTGCAGCGTCGTCTCGCTCACTGTGGCTTCACTAGCAGTTCATTGTAGCGGAAGACGTGACCCGGTACCGATCATGCCGCAAGTTGATATTCGTAGTGTTATTGTACTCAGTGTACTTTTAGTTTATAGACGACGCCGGTTACACAAGAGAAAATGGTGGATGCACCCAATAATAAGCAACAGGAAGTCTGAAGGTTTGTTCCATACGTTGCATCACAAATTAAGAAAGTATTCAGACAAGTTTTTTTTAATTTTATCGCATGTCTCAAAACTCCTTTGATTACTTGTTACAAGTAACAAGAAACTAGCATTTCTGTTTTTATAATTCTCATCATTTTTATTGTATAAAATGGGGTATTTATCTACTTCTAATATAATAACATCGCAATCAAGTTCAAACTCTATTGTACTCAATAGAATTCACTTTACTTGAAACAATTCATAATACAACTTTAAACAGAATAGCGTCGATGTGGCTTGCGCCTTGGATGCTGGTCAGCTGCAGACTGCCGCGTTACTACAGTCTACAGCTAGTAGAGCCATCTAATGTCGGCAAAGTGTAGCGTGAAAATGGGTCAGGTTCCATTTCCGCGCGACGCTTCATTCTGCAGCGCGCTGTAAAATGTTGCACGCTGCAGACTGTCGCTAGTGGAGCCATCTCCATTTGTTCGCTACCTTCTCATTTATCCGACTTATCAACCACAATTTGCAGCGCGATAAATAATGGCAAGTGGAGCCCCAGCCTGAAAAAGGAAAAAGGCGGAAACACACTTTACAAGAATAGCACGGCATACTATGGAATAAACTTATGTCAAGTGTGCACCGTCTTTTTCCTGTATTACAGGACTTCTAAATTTTTATGTGACAGGTCCCAGATGCTTAGCTGTTCCAGTGTTTCTATAGAAATTATAGTAGAGCCTAATTTCCTCCATGGTTATGCGGAGCTGACTGTAAGTAATAACCAGTACAAGTAGTACGCTACAAGGGGAGAGCGCCAGAAGTGGTCGACGACAATGATGGTCGACGACAAACGAGGATGATTTTTAGACCGCATCTGTCGCTGCACGCACCCGACAGAGTGGGTCTTCTCAGGAATGTGGTTCACTCTGTCGTCGACCATCTTTTTCGTTTGGTGAAGAAATAGAAATCGACCCACTCTGTCGCTGCACGCACCCGACAGAGTGGGTCAACACAGGAATGAGATAATTATATCGATTCTCTTCTATCGATTCATTGAAACTAATCAAAAAATCCAAATCATTTATTTATCCTTTTCACAAAAAAGAAACATAAGAATAATTATATGAAATACATCTAAATATACAATTTAAATATAAAAAGCACTAAATTAAAAATATATATGGAAGGTCCCTGCAAGGTTAAAACCTGTGTGCAGGGGCCGAGTGTTATACAATTATAATTTCTGAAAAGAATTTAAGGAAATGTTTAAACTATAAGGTAAAGTTTGATATATATTTAGCCACTACAATTGAGTTAATTATAGGACAGAAGGATTGAAAAACCTGAAGCAATAAAACAAACTAAGGAAACAAAGAAGGGGAAAGGGAGTACATAAAAGAAAGGAATAGGGAAAGGCGAGACAAAAATGTAAAGAGACCGCAATAAATTAACAGACCAAAAATAAGCCAACACTAAAAACTTCTACACCAAACTAAGGAGAAGTTCTGTCAAAAATCAATAATTAGAATACAATAGGATCATTTAAAACTATCCATACATTTAACTCCATAACAAGCTTTTTACTGAACTTACTTGAAATAAATTGATTTGGAATATTGTTCATGAGTTTAGATGCAATGTACAAAAACTCTCTTCTACAAATAGATAAATTAGTATCTGCAACTTGAAAAGTAATGGAAGAGAGTCGAAGGTTATATGCTGATTCACGCAAGTTAAACAGATTTTTATTTTTATTTATGTATATGATTTAATTCTTAATGTATAGCTGTCAGACAGTTAGGACCTTCAGTTCACAAAACAGATTTACACTTGGATAATGTCTAGGTTTTCCCAACATAGCTCTAATCAGGTGTTTCTGAATCACAAAAATCTTTTCCATGTGGTTAGAATAAGTCCCACCCCAAATTTTTATTCCATATTGCAGGAAGGATTGGATGTAGGCAAAATATATTAGTCTTGAGACCTCTTTGTCACGCAATTGGCTTATATTATGGAATTTACTAATCCAATGTTTAAGTCTATTACAAGTATAGTTTATGTGTTCATCCCATCGTAAATGTTGATCAACCATTATGCCTAGATATTTAACATGTTTTTCTCTTTTCAACTTGGAACATGAACAGTCAATCAAGCCTAAATTATTACAGTTCAAATTATGAATATTAATGTGATCTAAAGCATTTGGTGAGAAAGTCATGAAGTTGCTTTTCTTTATGTTGAGTGTTAACATATGCTCATCTAGCCAGGATTTTACAGTTTTGAGACCGGTTTCTGCTGTTTTCCTCACCTCCTCCCATGTCACTCCAGTAAATATCAATGAAGTGTCATCGGCAAAAGCGATTGACACACCATTTTTCAATTCCAACTTGAGAAGGTCATTGATATATAAGAGGAAAAGAATTGGCGACATTACTGTCCCCTGTAGAAGACCGTATTCCATCAATTGTTTGCAGCTAATTTTATTGTAAAATTTGAGAACTTGATATCTGTTGTTTAAATAAGTGGTGAATAGTTTGAGGGGTACTCCTTGAATGCCCAACTTTTCCATTTTTATTAGAAGCTTTGAATGTGGAATAGTATCAAACGCTATGGCGAGGTCTAAAAAGGTAGCTATTGTTTTATTATTATTAAAATTATTTGAAATTGTCTGGGTTAAGAGAGCTATTGAATCTATTGTACTCTTGTTTGACTGGAAACCATATTGGTGATTGTGAATGACATTATGCTTCAAGAGATAGCTAACTAGACGGGATTTAATTAACTTTTCAATTATTTTGGAAAAACTGCTCAACAAGCTGATTGGACAGTAATTAGATGGATTTAAGGGATCACCAGTTTTATGTAAAGGTATGATATTGGCCAATTTTAAACTTTCAGGGAAATAACCCTCCAAAAAACATCTATTGGTTATTTCTGTCAATGGCTTTACAATATATGGCGAAATAATTTTCAAACACTTATTGCTAATCCTGTCTATACCAGGAGCTGAGTTGATATTCAAAGAGTTTAGTATGACAGAAATTTCATTTTCATTAGTTGGCGTTAAGAAGAAAGAGTCATAGTGATTCAGACATGAATCCTTAAATTTATTCCCAGCCGTTGAGATTGGATTATTTTTTTTTCAATTCCTCAGCATAAATTTTTACAACTTGAGCAAAGGGTTGATTCAGTATATCAGCGTCTATTCTGGGGAATTTAGTATTTCGTTTCCTACCTAACAATTCATTTAGCATGTCCCAAATTATTTTAGTATTATTTTTATGTTGATTAATTTTGTGATTATAATAGTCACATTTACACCATTTAAGCAAATTGTTGAGAATATTCCTGTAAGAGATATATTTGTTTTTCACACGGGTATTGAAAGGCTGCCTTGAAAGCGTTCTGAACAATTTATCTTGCCTTCTAATTGAATTAATAAGACCACATGTGATCCAAGGTTTTAGAGGATGTAATTTATGTGGAATTTGTACCCTAACTGTAGCACGTTCTTTGTGATCTGATATTTTATTAGTGAAAATTTTCATTTGTTCATTTACGTGTGAATCAGCGGCCAGTAAGTCATCCCAGTTTTCTGTTTCTACAGATAATAGTAATCGATTAAAATCTATTTTAGTATTTGAATGGATTTGTTTGACAGTAATCGATATGGTATAGACTTTGGCGAGCCAGAAGATTGGTTGTATAACCTGCCTTTGCCTCAAAATTTGAATTGTATTGTTCATGGTGTTGAAAAGGTGTTTCTTTTATACAACTTCTTTGCGGATGTTGTATCTCTCATAGGTTAAAATTCTTCGTGAATTTCCACATATTAGTTTGGTTGTTCCAGTTTTTACCTTCTTCGTGCCATTCATAAATGATTTTTATTGCAGTGTTATTCCTAATACCTACATTTTATTATAATTTGATAACAGGTAAAAATAATTTTCAATCAATTTTGATCAAAATAATAATAATCATAATTACAATACTAGAACGAACTCTGATCTTACTCCTTATATAAGATTGTCAGACTCATAAAAGCCATGTATACCATGTTTAATACTGTATTTAATAAACTTCCTCTTGAAATAAGAATGTTACCATGAAAAAGCTTCCTCTTGAAATAAGAAAGTTACCAGAAAAAAGCTTTAAATCAGTAATTAACAAATGGTTAAGAAAAAAGCCATTTTATAATTTGAATGAATACATGGAGGCTGACAAAGCTTCTTTTCAGAAGTGAAATGCATTCCTCAAACATCTCCAATATATGTGAATAAAACATTATTTAAAAAAGAAATACAGTGTCAGTTTTAATATTAGATAGTTCATTAAGTATTTCGTCATGGAAAACATCACAGATGAATACATGAATTGTGATACTAGTGACTTGAGAATATGATTTTAATTTTTGTTCAAACTTGGTGTATTTTAGTGTATGAAATATTTTAGTTTTAGGGAAAATGACACTATTATTTCTTTGTTTTAGCTGAGAATCAACACTTAAACTACCATATGTTATGATTATATTGACGAAGCCTATTGCAATGTTTTATTTTTTAATGGCAAATAAAGATTCTTATTCTTAATTTGCTCTTTGAATTTTGGATAATATGCCACCGCAGAGTGAGCATATGAAATACAACATTGAAATCTTGAAATTTAAAGAGCATAGAATACTTACTGATGTATTATAATGTAAAATCGGTTTCAAAATAAAAATATATATATAAAATTGAGAAGAATTATGTATGTAGATAAATAATAAGATTGAATGGTATCCAGCCAGAAACTGTAGTTAGCAGTCAAGAGGAGAGTAATTTTAATTCATGCACAACTTAACAAATCTACTTTATTACGATTATCATAAAAATATTATTTACATTATTTTATTAAAATTCGTTTAAACATCAATTCTTTTTTCACAACCATGAACACAGACAAAAGGCTCTTGTCTAGCTATTCTCGAATTAAACATAAATGTGGTATTTTTGATAGTAGCCATAGCAATTTCTGTAATTGGTTGTGTTATTTATGATTGTTATTACAGAAAACTTATTAAAATATTATTTCTGACTATCTGAATATTATTTTTTAACTATCAATTGTCCAAAAAATAAAATAATTGTACCTTACAATGTATTGCAAGCCAATAAAGAATTACTGAGCTACTTAACAAACTCTGGCTTCAAATGTAAAAATGATAGACATGAACAGTTGCTAAACTATTGCTTGATCACACCGAATTAAAAACAAAATTAGAATCATCGAAAAAAAATCTGAGGAAGAACGGATATGGTTTGTGAATTTCATAAAATCTCTGGAGGTTATTGTAAAAATGCAGCAGGAAGACCATATAATTGAAATTCTAATTCTCACGAGTCAATGAAGGTCAGAGGAAATTGAGATATTAAACTAAAAAATAAACGAAGCTAATGTAAAATCTGAAAATTATTTAATAGTATTTAGGAATCATAACAACAATAAAAATAATATATTTAGTTGAAACGTTTTATAGTGTACAAGAGTTCCTTTCACATAAATCACCACAACTAATTGATACAGTAATTTATGGTAACTATTGTAGAAGTTAGTTTGAAGTGACTGACAATTGAATAAACTGACAAAAATACATAAACAGAAGTTATTAATTTCAAATTCCTTCAATTGCTATTAGTTTATACTGAAGACTTCTGCAATGGCAGATATTGATTTGAGATATGAGCTGATATGGCCAAGCTAAAAATGAATGCTGCTGTGCAGAAAGGTCTCCATGGTCTAGTGGTTAAGGCGCCCGACCGGCAATTGGGAGGTCCATGGTTCGATTCCCGATGGTGACTGATATTTTTGTACAGTAGCATTCATTGATTTCCATCAGCTATTCAATACTGTTGTTAATATCCGCCATTGCAGAAGTCTTCAGTATAAACTAATAGCAATTAAAGAAATTCGAAATTAATAAATTCTGGTTATTGTAGAAGATTGTATAATTGTTTATGTGACTTGCCTTGTACACCTCAATAATGGCACAAACTTGAGGCTCCAAGAAGACTTCATTCATCAAATTATACTTTATTCCAGTGTTTAGACTCTAAATAAAACCTAATAAAACCAGTCGTAAACCAAGTCCTACGATGTGATTTCCTTGATAATCTTGGTAGCACTGGGCTACCTTGTAAATGCTGTTAATATTTTGCTCCGTAGTTTTTGACATTTTAAAGTGGTTTTTTACAAGAAAATGTAAAATTTGAAGAATTCAGTTGATTTTTAAAAGTGTGAAGTACCTATTTTAATGTATTCCAAGACTGCATAACCGGCGAGTGGATAAATCCAGTGATTGAAACATGCAAACCGTAGTGCAATTTGAACGTATTGTGAGTATTTTTTCGTAACCGGCATACACTTGCTGTTTTGTTGTTGTTGTTTTGACTGTGCGATTCTACTACGACCCTATGTTCAACTTGTATAGCTGTCGACTGAAGCGTGATAGCGAAAGGAAAGGCCTACTCTGATAACGCCAACAAACTATTTTTCAACGGACTGTTATCTATCCTGCCTCTGTTGTGAACTGATAATCACCCGCTGTTTTTTGTGTACGCTCTACCATAACAACAGTTCTTATTTACGTGTAATCATGACAACTAAGCGCGGCAGTTTTGAATGTATTTCAACTACTTAGAAAACTAATATCTCGCTCTTCTGATACTTGCAAACTAACGTGACTAGGACTCTACATATTTTTCTTTTTTCTCTTCTTTCCTTGCTCTTTGCCTTATCAGGAGCTTCCTCTCACCGCCTTGACAGCTCTCTTGGCACTCTCATCTTCCTTCTGATTTTCCTCTCTCTCTCTCTGGTGTGTCACTCGCGTCAACTTCTTAGACGCCCTGGCACCGAATTAGTTTCGATTGACAATATAAAACTTTATACAATTATTGCTGTCGGGATAAGTTTCAAGTATGTCTCCAACAATAAATAAATTTTCAACACAGAGGGGTAACGATGCTGTTGAGGTCAACGGTTTTAGATTCCGAAAAGATCGTAAGATGTTGGACGGAAGAATTTCGTGGAGATGTCTCAACAATGGTTGTCCCTCCACTTTGAAAACAAACGCCCAGATACTTAAAGTTTTAGAAACAAGCGGGCAGCACGATCATCCGGCTCCTGATCTGGTTTCCGAGAATATTGTGACCAATGACACTTCTATGAGTCAATCAACTCCGGTATACACGGACAAGTTACCATCTACTCCTGTCAGCTGCAAGATGAGTTCTTTACCTAAACCCGCAACGTGTGATATGGGTGTCAACACACCAACAGCAAGAACAGTCTCATCCAATGCATCACCTAGCTTGCGCGCAGTAGAGCTACTCCAGCAGCGTGATGATATGATTGCTTATTCACAAGACTTGAAAATGAAAATTCAATCACTTCAGAAACAAGTTGAATCACAAAAAGAACAAATCAAGTCAATAACGCTGGAATTTGAAAGAGAGAATAATGATATTAGAGATCAGCTGAGAGATAGGTCTGTGACAATTGAAACCTTGGAGGCTGACAACAATGCTTTGAGGAATGAGAACAGCTTGCTTAGGAATGATGCTAATAAATGTAATAATAAGGATGAGAACTTGTTGAGTTCTAAATCTAATATTAATGGCGGCAAACGATCAGGGATTAAACCAGCTCGATCAATTCGATCAAGCTTATCAAATTCAATTGTTGATGGCAGTGCTGTCGTCACAGAGGAATGTGAATCCGTCCCAAGCCCTTCTAATGTCACGGTTCACCACTATGCCAGCAGCCAAGGTAGAGACGTCGGAAGACATTTCATGAAGAAATCCAACTTGAAATTCACTTCGTTTGTAAAACCAGGAGCCAAGTTTCGGGATATCGTGCCAGACAGATTGACTGCCTTTGGCGGGAAGGATGTATTGGTGATTCAGGGCGGTACCAATGACGTCAGTAGAAATGAGGCGAAAGACGTCCTGGCTGCTCTACGAAAGAGTCTGGCGGCTCTCTATGGAACCAATGTCATCGTTTTCTCGATTCCACATCGCTTCGATTTGGCGGAATGGTCTTGCGTGAACAAATTGACTAAAGAGACTAACACAGCTATGAAAAAAATATGTAACCTGTTTCCTAATTGTAAGTTTGTTGATATGAGTCATTTGGGGAGGAGATTCCATACATCTCACGGCTTGCATCTCAATAAGCTTGGCAAAAAAATGATCAGCGATAGCATTATCAGGTGCGTGCAAAGTAACTTCATAAATACAAAAGCGTCTCTGGCTATTCCACTTCAAGACTCTTTTTTAGTTTAGACGATCCTACATTGGGGCTGAGCTTATTTGACTCGGATTTAAATCAGTCAGGCATCTCTAATAATAATAATAATAATAATAATGTGCATACCTCCCTAGTGTCAGTGTCTGAAAGTTTGTTTGAGATAAATAGTACTGGAGTTTCTAAAAACCACAGTACTTCTAGCTTGAACTTAGTAGTTCATAATGATGTTCCTCTCGACAATCTACTACCACAGTCTCACTCAATCCTAGCTACAAGTGTCTCCCAAAACGTGAAAGATAAAATCTCGATTTTACATCAGAATGTTCAACACTTGCCCTCTCGTTTAGATTTGTTGACAATTACTTTAGAGGAGCTGAAGCCTGAGATATTAGCTGTCTCGGAGCATAAAATGACTGTGGCTGAAATAACGCGTCTTAATGTACCGCACTATCAGATAAGCTCTCAATTCTGTAGAATTAATAATGTGGGAGGAGGAGTTATGATTCTGGTTCATAATAAAATTTATTCAAATTGTAGACCTGTAGTCTTGCCGGCAATACAGTCGATCACTAACGAAAAAGAGTTTGAGTGTTGTATATCTCAATTTTCAATGAATAATTTCTCATTTGTGTTGGCGTGTTTGTATAGAACACCTCAACATCATCTTTTAGATCCATTTTTGGAAAAACTTGAAATCTTGCTCGAAATATTATGCAAAAAATACGAAAATGTTGTATTGGCTGGTGATATTAATATTAATGTTTTGGAGAAGAATAATGTGTACAATAAATTTATCAATGTTCTGAAAATGTACAACGTGACCTTCAAAGTAGATTTTGCAACCAGAATCACAACTACATCCGAATCAGCTATTGATAATTTTATAACAAATATTAGTAATGACAATCTAAGAGTTTCTGGAATTATAACTCACATATCAGACCACGATGCTCAATTGTTTGAGATCATTAATGTCAAGAATGTTATTCACCACAAACCAATTCGTAAATTGTGCAGGAAATTTCACAAATGTAATCAGAATGTATTCTTTATGGATCTCCTGCGATTGGATTGGATGGAGGTTTACCAATCTCCAGTGACGATAAAATATGATGTTTTTATCTCAGTTTTTTTATACCATTTCAAGATTAATTTTCCAAAAAAGTATATGAATGAGAAAGAATCAAATGGCAGGAAATGGTCGAGTGTTGGGGTGGATAGGAAGAGGAGAGAATTATTAGATATTGAAAAGATGTGTAGATATACTAAAAGTGAGAATTTAAAAGATCAGATTAAATTTAGGAAGAAAGATCTAAAACATAGTATAGAGAGATGTAGGCAAGAATCATTTGACGAAAAAGTTGCTGTATCGAAAAATAAAAATAAAGTAGCTTGGAACCTTATAAATTCGGAAGTTGGTAAAGTCAAAGTAAATAACCATTCAAATATGAGTGTTGAAGATACTGGAAATCTTTTAAAAGATCCTATTAGCATTAGTAATTGTTTCAATAATTTCTTTGTGTCAGCAGTAGATAATTTCATAATACCAAATATTCCTGATAAACCTGGAAATACACCCAATTATCACAACTGTAATTCCGCACTCAAATTCAAATTCAAAACTATTTCTGAGCCAGATTTGATAAAAATAATTATGTCATTTGAAAACAAACTTTCCTCAGGGCCTGATGACATCCCAATCACGGTTGTAAAGGCAGTTTTACCAGCAATAATTAAACCCCTGAATCATTTGATAAACTCCTCCTTGATATCTGGACACTTCCCAAATGCTTTAAAGATAGCCCGAGTATTTCCGATATTTAAGAAGGGTAATGTCAGGGATCCAGCATGTTATAGGCCAATATCGGGTTTATCTGTGTTCTCAAAGATATTTGAGCGGGTAGTTTATATTCAGTTGATGGAATACTTAGAAAATAATAACTTATTGGACAAAGAACAGCATGGCTTCCGATCAAAAAAATCTACAATAACTGCCGGGGTAGATTTCATCAATTCTATTATAAATGCCATAGACAGGGGGGATAAAACTATTGGTACATTCCTAGATATGACACGAGCTTTCGACAGTGTGAGGCATGATGTATTGTTAGACTCATTAAAGGCCCTGGGAGTGAACAGAAAGGAACATACTTGGTTCTCCTCCTACTTAGAAGACAGGCAGCAATTTGTAGAGATTGAGCATATAGATGAAACTGAAACGCTGCGCTATAAAAATAAATATCGCTCCAACATTAGAAATTTAAATTACGGTGTCCCTCAAGGTACAATACTGGGCCCACTGTTATTCATTTGCTACATTAAGGGGTTGCCCAGAGTTCTCCAAGAGCAGGCGGCAGTATGTCTCTATGCAGACGACGCAAATGTAATTTTCTCAGGAGATACAGTACAAAGTGTAGAAGCAGCATCCGCGACTGGCCTTTCTTTTATGAATGATTTTCTGAATGACAGGAACCTCCTTTTAAATGGTAGGAAGTCAGTCGTAATTGCATTTTCGACGAATCAAAGGAAAAATGAATTATGTCCAGATGTCTTTATTGACAATGAATTGCTAGAAAGGGTAAATAGTACACGATTCCTGGGTCTAGAGATTGATAGTAATTTGTCATGGAATAGTCATGTTTCTCAGGTAGTGAAAAAAATCTCCCCTGGGCTGTATGCTCTAAGACAAATGTCGAATAAATGCAGCCCTCAAACTATGAAGACGCTCTACCACTCACTAATACACTCCCATTTGGCCTATGGTCTTTGCATTTATGGTAGCACAACCAAGAGCAATCTTGATAGAATTCTCATACAGCAAAAGAGGGCTCTAAGAATAATATTGAATCTGAAAAGAATGGACTCCGTAAAGCTAGTTTTTTCACAGCTCGGCATTCTCACAATTTATGGTCAATATGTATTTGACGTTATTATGCATGTTAGGAATTACTCTGTAGAAGAATTAAGAAATGAGACTCATGGCTATAATACCAGATTTGGGAGAATTACGGAAAGACACAGGTTGGAATTTTTCAAGAAAAGGACGCATTACATGGGAAGGAAATATTTCACAATGCTGCCTCTAGAATTGCAATCAATAGAGGATATTAAAAAATTAAGAATAAAGCTCAAGGAATATCTGGTATCATTATCTCTGTACTCCCTACAAGAGTTTACAGATCTGACTGAAGGTTTATGACTGTTCTTTATTACCTTTTATGTTTTTTTTAAATTTATATAAATATTGACACTGTTCTCAATGTATCTGTACATGATTATGAATAAAGATGTTTTCAATTCAATTCAATTCAATTCCAACTAATTCATGTAGTAAATTAGAAATTAATCTTAGTATTATTTTACTTTATCTTGAGACAGTTAACCTGGCAATTCTATTCGAATTTGGGTGTTCCAACAGCCAGGTTGGTTCTACATTGCGAGACATCAAGTTGCTGAGCAAAAATAGTTTATAGTGCACGATTATGGACAACAATAAACAGAAAAAAATTATTATATCTGCAGACACAATGTTGATAATAAAATACCGGCCGTTATACTTCTTGGGTTCCATTAATACTATTTCACTTTAACCAAAAGCAATATGTCATACTATTTGATTATTTCTATTCAAATTAGAATATATTCCAAAAATTTACTGAGTTTATGTGCTTTTTAATGTTTTATTCACCACAATTTGAATTTGTTACTGTGAGCAGTAGTAGACCTACTTCATCAGCTTCAAAAACACATTTCAACTTGTAGTTAAAAAATTAAAAATTTTAAAAATTAATGACATTTATGCAGGGGGTCCACCTAAAACAAAAAATCATGGCAAAGGGTCCATGAGGCAGAAAAGTTTGGGAACCACTGGTTTAGAGCCTCAAACCTACTCACAGAGGAGAGGACAGAGCTGCCAATCTCATAATCAAGTTTTTGATGTTGTTGAGGTCGATTAACTGAAGTTTAACTGTCGATATTTTGTATGTATCGATATTGCAAACCCTAAAGGTCCACTCTGTCGAGAGGAGAAGCACAGTAGTGGTCTGAGGAGTTGATCCCTGGTTTTACGGTGCAGGGGTGGGCGGCGGTAGTAGGAAGCCAACAGCGCATGCTCTATTCCTAATTTGAAAACTACAGCCAGAGACTAACAGGTTTTCTCCATTTCAACTAGCCTGCATATGTCAATGCAACGCACAGTAGCAGAGTAGGAGGAGAAGGGGAAGAATCGGCCAGGGATCATCTCGTCAGACCACTACTGTAATAAGAATAGACCCCGTCTGTCACTGCATGCACCCGTCAGACTGGGACTACTCAGGAATGTGGACCACTCTGTCGTCAGTGTAAAATAAAAATCAACCCACTCTGTCGTCAGCGTAAGATAGAAATAGACCCGCTCTGTAGTCAACTACTTTTGGCGTCGTCCTGCTACAAGTATCAACACCAACATGACTCAGCCAACCGGCAACAAGAAATTTGACGTACTCTTTATAATAATATGATTTGAATGTGAGAATGTTTATTATGTGAACAAAAATCATATCTTATCCATCTGTACAATAAAATTGTATTCAGTCTTGACAGGTAAGTTTGGGTAGTTAGATCATAGGCTTATTTTGTTATGTTGGTAGCAGCTCTTCCCTCCTTGACCGGGAGTGTTTGAATATCGGAATTATGTTGACCTATACTCACTGCATAAGGGATGCTAGGACTCATACTTTCTTCTACTGAATGTATTCCAAGATTGAAAATAAAATTAAACAATAATGACATGTTATTAATAAAATCTAATTGATTGCAACATAGTTGAGAAATCTCTATCATTTGTGAAATTTGGTCAATAGTTTAATGAAACTAGGACCCAGATAAAACAATACAAGGGATTTTGAGTATCCAAAGACCCAATGCTGAAATAAAAATAATTATTTTCAATTGTGCTGGTAGATTCTAAATATACCTTTTACCAAATTTATTTGAAATACTCAATAGAGAATGATTACAATACACTGTAGACAATCAGATATAAGAGCTGATGCACTTTTTATTTATGGCGCAATAACCATATAGTATCTAAATTTCATTCTATATTAAGTTAAATGTCAAATTTGAATATCTGTTACACTCATCAACCAATTTTTCATTAGTAGGTCAGTAAAAAATAATAAAAATATCTTGTTCTTAAAAACAGGTCAAAATTAGGAAGAAGACCATTGCCTCTCCAGTACTGTCTATCAGCTGCCTGACATGCCAAAATAAAGTGGTTTAGCCCAATTTTCTGCAGTTTATATATGAAATCAACTGAAGGGTAGTGAGTCTAAATTAGTGTCAATGTCTGTATAACTGTGGCCTGTCGAAATGATGTGTTCAGCAAATGTGGAATGTGTGATGGCGCTTGCGTGTTCTTTGAATCTAGTGGTGAATGTCCTGCCAAATTGTCCTATATAGAACTTGTTGCACTGCACTTTACTTAGAAAAGCCAAAAACTCAATGTTTTAGATTAAAACAATATGAAATTTATAAACACACAAAATAGCAACCTGACAATAAGATTGAAATGACCAAGTTAACTTCTTCTCACACACCCTTTTTGACAAAATAATCCCAATTTAAAATTTCCCACCTACTCAATCACCCAGCCCCTCACACTACCAACCAGGCGCGGCTGGTACTATGTGTTCAATTGTTCAATGAACCCCCAAAGTAAAATCTATTTGTCAGTAATTATTTAGATATTGAATAATTTAAGATTTCCATTGTTTAATTACCCTATATTACACGCTGTCTGTTTGATCTACGCGGCTTGAAACAGCGCTGCCATACAGAACTCATAGCATTCACGGGTAGACAACGTAACGGAGACAAGTCTCCAAATGGTATGGATTGGGTAGTGGTGGAGGTAAGTTATGGAGGAGGTTGAGGAGGCTTCTCAATGCAAAATTTAACAGCAAACGGAGACTAGCTGCAAGTTGTCTCCAGCCACGACTCTAGCCGAACCTAGCCGAGTCCAGCCGAATGACCACGTGATCAGTTCAGAACGGCTGCTTACCAGTTGCCCTACCCGTCAGTTGCCCGATCGGTCAACTGGTAGGGTCGGGCAACTGACGGTTAGGGCAACTGAAAACCAATCGTTCAGAACAGTGACATCGGCAAATTACGGCCGACTTCGTAATTCGTGAAGATTATCAGATCACAACAGTTGCGGCTGCCAAGGAAATTTTTTATCTGATTGTGAATAATTGTATTGAAAGATTCAAATTCATTGGACACTTGTTAATTTCCAATTTATTTGATAGTGAGAATTATTTCAACTTCAAGGAACATTTTCCTGAACAAATACTCGATGACGTTCTCAAATCTTTTGGCCCATACTTTGATAAAAACAAATTCAAAACAGAATTGAAAATTCTTTATGAACAATATGATTTCAGAAATGTAAAAAGTTAATGACTTACTAAGTTGTTTAGTTGAAAATAATTTACAAGGATGTTTTGGAGAGGTGATTAAAGCACTCAATATTCTTGCTAATATTCCAATGACTATATCAGAAGCTGAACGATGCTTCTCTTCTCTCAAGAGGATTAAGACATTACTCAGAAGTACGATGGAAGAAGATAGACTCATACTGCCCTAGCAATGTTATCAATAGAAATAGGATTGGTCAATGAGTTGGTAGACTTCAATGAGAGAGTTATTGAAATTTTTGCAGTGAAAAAAAAGAGATGACTTGAATTTGTATAATAAAGTTCTGTTAATATAGCAGGTTCTCTGCCATAATATTATTATTATTAGCCTATTTCTAAATTTCAAAGTCCTTTTTAAAATTCTAAGAACTCTTACAAAATTGAATTAGGAGTAGGCCTATATATTTTTATTTTTTATAGCTTCCATAATCTTCATAGTTTTTATTTATGCATATTATAAAAGTGTGATAAGTGTGATACGAAGATAGTGGTTGTGAATTAGATTTCTTAGTGAAAACAGTTAATACTTTATAGCTGGTAGCCTATTTTGTATACTGTAATGATGGTGGTTGTGGTGATAGAAAATTTACTAATGAACATCGAAAAATATCATCATGCATGGAGCTGGTGGAGCATCTCGATTGCAGACATTGAAAAATATCATTCTTGGATTTCTTGTTCCATGACGATCTGCGTTGTTAATATTAACATTTTGTTGTAAGTTTAATGGCTTGCTGTCAGTTTTAAATTGTGAATATATAATAAATTTACTCACACTTGGCCGAATGTTTTCGAGTTATTGAATCTCATCTTCAAGGCATCCTTGATCGGCGATTTTCATTGATTAGAAAGAATTGTGGTTTTTGTATAATGTGGTCAAAAAGTTTGTGTGATTTACAATTTAATTGTTCATTAAGGATGTTTTGTTTATTGTGTGTGGTGAGTTTGTGAATTGCATATTGTTCCAAGGTCTTGAGTTGGTGCCTACATCGCCGATCTAGGATGCCTTGAAGATGAGATTCAATAACTCAAAAACGTTCGGCCAAGTATGAGTGCATTAATTATATTTTTACAACTTGAAACTGACTGCAAGTCGTTAAATTTACAACAAAAAGTTAATATGAAATATCAATTTTCAGAATTGGCAAGTACTCGAGTATACAACACTATTCAAACCAAAATAATCTGTGGCGAAATATTATAGCTTTTGATACTTGACAAAAATACCTAAGAAAATCCCTTTACAGTTATTAAGTGAAGGCATTTCATTTGGTAGTCTCCCAAGAAGTTGAACCCCCAAGGAGAGAGTTCACGAGCCGCCACTGCTACCAACATCCATAACCTTCAAACTCATGCCTTGAGTTTGTCAGTGTACTGTGGGGCGTCTGACGATGCTCTAAACATCAGAGTGAAATGGCTATCATGCCTTAACATGAGTCATAATTTCCACTTGAGTGTTTTTTAAGTTTTTATTATATATTAGTGGAAACAAGAACTTCAACATCATAACTCTAAAATATCTTTATAATCATATTAATTCACAACTGATAGGGTATTTTTCTGATTGAGTTCTGAGATGTCTTTTCAAAAAAATATCTTACACTGCTTCCACTATTACAAAATTTACAAGTGAAAGGTTATTTTCTAAGTGAGTCCAGAGGTGTCTTTTCAAATGTTGTCTTAGATTGCTTTTATAATCACAGAATTCACAAAACTGAAAGGCTTTTCTCCTATGTGAGTACTAAGGTGTCTTTTGAAAGTTGATTGATGAGAAAAATTATAATCACAAAATTCACAACTGAAAGGCTTTTCCAAAGTGTGAGTCCTAAGATGTTTTTTCAAATTACATTGTTTGGAACATTTATAATCACAAAATTCACAACTGTAAGGTTTTTCCCCAGTGTGAGTTCTAAGGTGCTTTTTCAAAGTTGATTGATTAGAACATTTATAATCACAAAATTAACAACTGAAAGGCTTTTCTCCAGTGTGAGTCCTAAGGTGTGTTTTCAAATTAGATTGATTAGTACATTTATAATCACAAAATTCACAACTGAAAGGCTTTTCTCCAGTGTGAGTCCTCAGGTGTGTTTTCAAAGAAGATTTTCGAGAACAATTATAATCACAAAATTCACAACTGAAAGGCTTTTCTCCTGTGTGAGTCCAAAGGTGTGTTTTCAAATTAGATTGATTAGTACATTTATAATCACAAAATTCACAACTGAAAGGCTTTTCTCCAGTGTGAATCCAAAGGTGTCTTTTCAAAGAAGATTTTCGAGAACAATTATAATCACAAAATTCACAACTGAAAGGATTTTGTCCAGTGTGAGTCCTAAGGTGCATTTTCAAAGTCGATTTTTGAGAACAATTATAATCACAAAATTCACAACTGAAAGGCTTTTCTCCTGTGTGAGTACTAAGGTGTGTTTTCAAATTAGATTTTTGAGAACATTTATAATCACAAAGTTCACAACTGTAAGGTTTTTCCCCAGTGTGAGTCCTAAGGTGCTGTTTCAAATCAAATTGTTTAGAACATTTATAATCACAAAATTCACATCTGAAAGGCTTTTCTCCTGTGTGAGTCCTAAGCTGTGTTTTCAAAGTAGATGAAGCAGTACATTTATAATCACAGAATTCACAGCTAAAAAGCGTTTCTCCTGTAGTAGTTCTAGCATGAGTTTCTCCACTTTCTCTTTGATTACTTTTATTGCCCCAAGATTTATAGCTGTAAGGCACATTACCTGGTATTACACTTGAATGTATTCTTAAATGGGCCTCTAGTTCGAATTCAGTGGAGAAATGATAGTCACAATGAGCACAGCTATAAAGGGGTGGATGTTCATCTGTTGGCCATTCCTGTTTAATAGCAGTTTGCTCCTTACTGCTTACAGATGAAATTGAATTACCATCTTCCTTGTCCTGCCACTCCGTTTTGATGTCCATGTCATGTACAGGGATATTTATCATCTTTTTGTCCTCCAGTGATAATGGATCTAGCTGTTTTGGACATTCTGCATCAAAATCTGAAAAACAATTCGACTATTATCAACAAGATATAATATTTACTAGTGAAATGTGGCTTTTTCAGAGAAATTGTCTTTTGTGTTTTAGTGGGCTCTGCAGATCCTATATTACAGAACCATGAAACTGTAACAAATAAACTGCTTATCTTAATAACTAGTATTATTTTGAGTTTATTGTATCAAGATGAAATATAATATCTTGGGAAGAAATAAGACTACTTTGGTTCTGAAATATCATATGTGAGTTTGATTGCATCAATAACACATTTTATTTTCATAGAATAGAAAGTGCTATCTTAAGACCAGAGACACTCAGGTAATTCAGGGAGGATATTAGAACTAAATGGGGACCTCACTTAATAAAAGGTGCACTTTCATTTCTACTGCATTTTACTTTCATTTGTCTGCTGTAAAACACTTCCCAATTTTTTGGAATAAGTGGGATACTGCAAGCTAAGGCCATGAAAAGTGTGACCTCCTATATTTATGGTGTTTATTATTTCATAACATTCCAATAGTAAATAAATGGATTGTGATATTGATAATATATCAAAGAGAAGTTACATTTTAACTATATAATAAATCACTAGCAATTGTATCCATAGATTTTCATGACAGGACTATTTATCTAACATAAACTACCCCCTCCCCTATCAATAGTCCATCCACCTCAATTAATTTTTTTTAAAAGATAAGCTCCTCCCAAATTAGACAATCAATTGATTACCTACAAATTTTCCAACAAAACAAAGGTTGGTCTTTTTTATAAACAATAACAACATACATAATTGACAAACACTGGAATCTTTTGAGATGAAACTTCTGATTTATTCTACCATAAAATGAGGGTCAGGAAATTTTGGAGGAAGAGATCTGGTAAAACTGCATTTTAAGCAGTTTCAGACCCTTTAAGATTTATTGATGATGGAAATAATCAAAGGATATTATAATTGCTAAGAATTGTTATCTGTTACTGAATGGATTCCATCCACTTTGAGATTTGACAACATCCTCAATGTGTATTTTTTACCTAGTGTTGATATCATTGTCAAGTGGGGTTCTGGTAGCCCCAACCACCCTTTAGTTACATCCTTGCTTCAAAATCAGTTTGCATTTTTTGGGGTAAAATAAAGCTAACTTTGTAGTGTTAAGGACTAGTAAATGGAACACAGATGCACAACAAGCAATGGAGCCTATCTGGATGGATTGAATTGGAAGTATGCAAAATAAATAAATTGTTGAACTTACCAAGCACTTCTCCTTTGATGAAGACCTGGGTGAAACCCATGCCAGCTTCTGGTTTGCCAACATGCATATCTTGTTCATAATCATCAGTAAGTTCTTCTTTGATGTGTAACATCTTATTTACTTCCTGGAAATTCATAAACAAAATGATTGTTCTCTTACAACTGTGTCTTGTAACTGTGGGCTCAGTCTGGGGGGGGGGGGGTTGAGATATCTAATAATGTGTACTTGAGGGAAAGGGAGTGTTGAGCTCTAGGCACTTTGGAGTACACAGCAGGGAGTGTAGGAGAAGTTTTCTAACAATAAAAATAATAAGGAATATATAAATGGCTATTTCTTAAAAAAGGGAATTGGGTGGTACACTCCTGGAAATGTTTGGAAAATCACATTTCTCAAGCCAAATTTTAAGAGATTTGAGCCACAAATACTTTTCATCGACATTTAAACTCAGGTTCATGTGTCAAAGTAAACTTGATCTAGTTTGTCCAGTATTGTCAATGTGTATTATTGTATTAGTAAAACAAATTAAAGCAGGCCTACTTGAAACTTTCTCTCTGTTATTTTTGACCATCCACCTAACCTGATCATGGAACCATGCAGCACCAAACTTGTAAATTTGTTTTAAAAAAGGGTTTGAGGGTACTCTTCCAGAAAATAGAAAAAATCCCCAAAACACTATTAATAGGGTTTTATCAATCTTGTGATATAACATCAATGTATTCCCGATATTCTGTCACTATATTAATTAACTATAGTGACCATTATTATGTTTTCATTAATTCCCTAATGCAAAAAATCTCTTTGATAATTTTTTTGTTACTTTAAAATTTTTACATTCAGAAATAATATCATTTTGGAAAATAACAGTCAAAAATCATTATTCAACATAAAATGTATTATTCTTCAAATATATTCTCATTACAATATATCTTGAGTTCAGAGTAAAACAAAAGCATCAGTTTCATATTCTGTAGCACTCTATGATATTATCATACATCATCGTTAGTCACAGTCATTAAAATTCATAATAAGCTAATGAAATAGAAGGCCCAAGCTCCCAAAACCCAGGCTGTGGCAACATATTGTGTAGAAGTATGTGCAATGCATCAAGTGATAAGATTAAGGAACAAATTGAAAATGCTTTTATTATTGAATAGATGAATTGTATGAGTATGGTAAATAATTCATAAACTAGAATGCAAATTATTGTGTTGTAATGATTCATGCATTCTAAACACTCAATTCAAGTTAATTGCTAGAGATAATCATTTTGGGGTTCAGTTCAAAAGGTTTTTAATATTGAATAATTAAAAGTAAATTCGTATGGCTTTTCGTGGTGGGGAGAACCTTACGGGTAGTTCCCCCTCGCCGTTTTTTTTTAACGACTGATTTTTTTTATATGCAACCGGGACCGACGGCTTAACGTGTCCTCCGAAACACGGGAGTGGCTCGAGAAAAATATCTTGTACTCAACTGGGATCGAACCCAGGACCTTTGGCTTATCAGACCAGCGATAAGCCAACTCGGCTACGCCGACTCCAATTGAATAATTAATTAATTGAGACCGACACTTAAAAACTTAATAATTGTGATCAGGAGACATTATACCACAATTTAGTGAAGCTTCAAGTGATTTTTTTCTTGCTAACATCTGTGGCACAATTACCGTGGAACGAAGCATATGGAAATTATGAGTCTTAGTATTACTATTCCTTACATCAATATTTATGTCACCAGTTATAACTATTCTATAATGTTTATACTTATGCAAGCAGCAGAGATACGTGATGAAGCTGTCAATAGCCTCTGAAAAACTTCAATAGTCGAACTGGGAGTTCGATAAACAGTAGCAATAATTAGTTGTTCACAAGGAAAAGCAATTGCATGGAAAATAAATAAGAAAAAATTCAATTGAAGATAGGCCTATCTTCATTGAAAGACATTGCTATTCCTGAAAGTTTGTTTTAGGTTAGGATGGAGTAAAGGTAAGTTGAAAATATTTATAATTTACCCATTATTTCACTGAGTATACCACTTACTTCACAATCCATTATTAATCGCACTCCAGAAGTAGAATTCACCAAGAAATTAATAAAATGGAAAATTATTATTTTGACAGCCAAACTGAGCAGTTGCTTATCCTGCTAACTTGACAAAGTACCAACATGACAGGACCTATAAACAGGACATTTTTCACACACTGTTTACAATAACATGATTCATATTCACCATACTTCCTAGAATATTCTTTCTTTATATCTGTAACAATCTTATCATCTTCTGTAAGATGAAATTGTATTCACTCCTGACTCCTGACAGACTGATTTCAGGTGATTTGAACCTAATCCTACTTTGTCATGTTGGTAGCAACTGCATCTTCTTTAACCGGGAGTGTTTGAATAACGGATTTTTACGGATATTATGGGCTGATATCAATGTTAATAGATAAATCTATTAGTTAATAGATTTATCTATTAACCTTGGGCTGATATGACCCAAAGGCGGATGGTTATGACCCCTCCCTGAAATGTGGACATCACTAAAAAATCAACTGGAATAAATGAAGTTGATTTGCTGACTAGCTTAGAAAAGTTTTTCATAATATTAAGTATGCACATATAGAGTTTATAATGATATATTTGCTGAGATAAAATGTAATATGAGTTAGGCTGTGATACAGTGTAAATGCCATTAATAATTTAACAATTTCCCCTGATAATAATTATAAGTAGATATAATAGCCCTCGAAAAATACTCAACTACATCCAATAATGCGATATAAAATATGATATTTCTTCAGCCTGTTCTATATAAGATTTAAGCCCATTCCATCAGTTTATTGAACTGAATAAACCGATGGAATAATAATTATAACTGACTAATCAAACTTTATATTTAGAAGATGATACAATAGCTTTTGAAACTCGTCACTCAGCTACTTCTCACTTTCCTAGCCTACTCTGTATAAGATTAAAGCCCATTCCACCCCTTTATTCAGTTCAAGTAGGTTCTAATACAGTGGAAATGCTGTTTATTTAATAACTCGCCCTGATATTCATAAGTCGATTTTGGAATTTCAACAAGCTCTGACAGAATAATTTTTGACAAAAGAGTAAAAAAGTCATCTTCAATTGTGGAAAATGTGGTTTAATACAGATTATTTTCAAAAAAATTCCAGGGGAGCAACCCGAACCCCCTTTTGAATGAACAAGCCACATTGTTTTGAATTAGAAAACACTCTTTCACCTTTTGAAAGATATTTTTCAGTACAGTACTATACTGCAACTCAATTATATATATAGTATAATCCAACCACAGACAAAAGAACCTTCAAAATATGAACTCTACTGCGCAGAGAGAGAGAGAGCACGTTATGCAGTTTATCTCACTCACTCACTAGAGTATAGTGGAGGGGGTCAGTCAACGCTTGGCTGTCCTACAATGAACATCGGTACTAATAATGTATGAATTGTAAAGAACGCTCTGATATGATGTCATCGGTCGAGCAAGTGAGTGAGAGGGCAATAAAGCTGTCGCTCTCACTCACACAAGAGTTGGAGCTGTGGGGGAGTGGTAACTACAGTGATACAATGCGTGAAGGTTCTTTTGTCTGTGGTTTGATTATAGTGTAAATATTTTTAAGTATACATATACTTATAATATAAGTATATACATATACTTATAATATAAGTATATACATATACTTTATATTTTGACTACTATAGGATGATACAGATTCCAATGATTGTATTCTGCAACTCCTTTACAACAATGAAAAAGAGGGAATTCTCCTTGGAAATCAAGAACCTCAATTAAAGCGGCTGCATCCCAAGAGGCAAGATACCCAAAAGGAAAACCTCCTCAAAGTGTCCACCAGTAAAGGAGTGGTGAAGGAGTGATGAGGAGTGAAGAGGAGTGGAGAGGAGAGGCAAACTATAAATGGATCAAATGTGACCAACCTGTCTGCCAGAAATGTAGCAGAAAAGTGTGCACTTCTAGTGCTACAAAGATATAAATTTTGGACTAATGAAAATGTTGTACCATATACAAATATTCCATTTCAATGATTTAACATTTATCACTAGTTTTGATAGTTTACAGAAATTGTTTTGAAAATAAGTTAATAAATGGTGTTTTTGTTGGTAATCTTTTTATTTTCCACTATTTCTATTAATATAATAATACGTTTTATTAAAATGGTAGGAATTGAAAAATTAAAGCTATGTAACACCAAATTTTAATTTATTTATACATATATTACTTCCTAATTGAAAAAAATATTGAGATACAAGGAAAATATAATTTAAACAGATGAAAAGGTTTCCGGTCTGAGAGACCGGATGATACTGTTATGCCCGGTTTCACCAACATTCGTTAAAGCAATTAACGAACATCAAATCGTTGACGGCTTGTTAAATAGCAGTTTTGCGTTTCACCAACATCCGTTAGCACTTACGAACGTTAAACAGTTCGTCAAAGTTGAAGACTGCTTTTGCAGCCCTCAAAATTTTAACGAATTGTTAAACCTCTACATTTAGGTTATGTTCCACGTTTAGGTGTAACTGTTACAGTAACTCTAGTGACGAAAACAACGCATTAACCCTTAGATGCATGGTGTAGCATATCTGATACAAACCGAAATTTTAGTTATTCTAAACATATCCGGTTGAATGTGGAATTTGTAATCATGATGTAGCATATCTGCAATACTCCTTCAGTTGAGATAGTTCACCACATTGCCACTAGAATGCATTCGCATTCACTTTGGCTTTTTAGAAATATAGGCTGCCATGAAAACCTGTACTATAACAAATGTCATGTTTTAAAAAAATCATAAAAAATACATTAAATAATTTTTATATTGCTTAAATATTTTATTTGGTTAAACATATATGTTAGGAACAATATTTTACTATATAATATTTCATTATAATATACCATTACTCCCTGAAGTAAAAAAAAGGTTTGTAGCACATATGCTACATCATGGAACTCCAGCTGTTTTTTTCTCTCTTGTCATTTTGAGGTTAGTTGGGTCAGTTTTTCTGTTTACACTCCCAATTGCTTGTGTTCTGTAGTTTATTCACAGTGATTTTTCTTTTAAATAGCTTTATTTAGATCTTACTTTTAGTATTTAGTCAGTGTGATGATTATAAGAACATGGATAAACTAGAAGATTTGTTTTTCAATCGTGAAGGACTAACTGATGAGCAAATTGCTGATGCTATTTTGTCTACAGAGTTTGAGATACCTGATGTTAGTGATTTGGATTCAGATGATGAGTTAAATGATAATGAGGTTGTGCAGTTTACAAGTGTCTCAAGTGCTCAGTTAAGGGAAAAGCTAGACCCTAATGAAAAAGAAGAGCTTGAAAATGAGCCCACAGCTTCCACGAAACTAGACAGAGTTAGGCTAACAATAAGTTCACCTGATCCTCATCCCACTGTAAGTCCTAGGCCTAGTGAAAATGCTACTTCAACTGGATCTAAACCTAAAGCCCAGCCTAAACCTGATTCTCTTCCCACAATAAGTCCCAGTTCTACCAAAAATGTAACTGCAACTTCATCTAAACCTAAAGCTAAGCCTAAACCTGATCCTTGTCCCACTGTCAGTCCTAGTCCTACTGAAAATGTCATTACAATTGAATCCAAACCAAAAGCTAAGACTAAACCTGAATTATTGAAACCCAGATGGATGGTGAAGAATTTGGATTATTCCAAAGATATAACCTTTTTAGGTAGTACAACTTTACCTGACAATATTTTGAACCTCCAATCTCCTTACCAATTTTTTTGTTATTTGTTTGATGATAAATTAGTTGAAACTATTTGTGAAGAGACTGTGAGATACAGTGTGATGAAAGATCCCAGTAAGCCCTTCAATTTGACCCCACTTCTACTAAAAAAATACCTGGGTATTTTAGTAATGATGTCAATTGTACAGCTAAACAACATTCGATCCTACTGGGACCCTAATATTGGCAATCAGTTAATTGCGCAAACCATGGGCATCAATACCTTTGAAGACGTACGAAGGTTTCTACACTTCAATGACAACAATAAATTGAAACCCAGAGATGATCCTGCTCATGACAGACTTTTCCGCCTTCGACCGGTGATTGACCAGTTACTTACTAGGTTCAGGACTGAACCCTTGGAATCCGAACTTTCAATTGACGAGCAGGTATGTGCAACCAAAATCAGACACTTCATGAAACAATATAACCCTATGAAACCCCACAAATGGGGTTTTAAATTGTTTGTTTTGAGTGGTGTGAGTGGGTTTGCGTACAACTTTGAAATATTTTCGGGCGCTGACATGGAAATGCTTCCTGAAGAACCGAACTTAGGTGCATGTGCCAATGTTGTCTTGAGACTTTCTCGAATGATTCCAGATGGCCAACATTTCAGGCTGTACTTTGACAATTGGTACACAACATTACCTCTTCTAGTGCATTTAGAAAAAAAAGATATCCACTCGTTGGGGACCGTTAGGAAAAATCGGTTTCCTGGCCTCAAATTTCCTGAGGAAAAAGTTTCTAAAAAACAGTCCAGAGGAACATCAAATGAAAATGTGGCAGTAGTCGATGGTGTGGATGTGGCAGTTGTACAGTGGCTTGACAATAAATTGGTCACAATAGCCTCTACATTCGTTGGAACCAACCCAGTAGGAGTCTGCAAGCGGTTTGACAGAAAAAGCCGAACCAAGGTAGACGTGCCCAGGCCAAAGATAGTTGAAGAATATGTCAAGTTTATGGGAGGAGTTGACTTGTTGGACAGCTTATTGGCCCAACACAAGATATCTATGAAGTCAAAAAAATGGTATTTTAGAATATTTTACCATTTAGTTGACTTGACGATTGTCAATGCGTGGCTGCTGTACCGCCGAGTTCACGGGAACACAATGACACAAACAAAATTCCGTGAGTACTTAGCAGTGACATTATGTTCAATTGGAGAGAAGATCACCACAAAGAGAGGAAGACCTTCAACCAGCAATATTGAAGACCAACTTCAAGCTAAAAAGAAGAAAGGACCCGCTTCAAAGCCTCCTCCAAAAGATGTGAGACTGGACAATACAGGTCATTGGCCTATTTGGACTGAAGAGAGACAAAGGTGTAAGCTACCCAATTGCAAAGGGTTTTCTTACATCAAATGTGAGAAATGTTCATTGACTCTGTGCCTCAACAAGGACAGAAATTGTTTTCTATCATTCCACAGTAACTAGTTGATAAATTGTTTTTTAGCATTTGACAGTAACTAACAGACATTTTTTCCTTTTATTTCACTGTAAATACTTATCTAATTTTTTATACAGTGAAAATAATATTTTGATTACATCCTAGCCCAATTTGAGTGTCAATAGGCTACATATTTTTGATTATATACCTCGCTTTTTATTTATGTCATTGGACAGTAACTAACAGACATTTTTATATTTCATAGTAGGCTATTTTTTTCAACCAGTTAAATTTTTTTTGTGAATGTCTTAGCCTAATTTGAATATCAATACATATTTTTTTATTATATACCTCATTTTATTTGCCTTGTACCTAATAAGTTATATATTTAGGTTTGTCTCACATGCATTACAGGGTAAAAATCCAAAGTATTTTTTTTAGACTTAAGACCATGATGTTGCATATATGCTACATACCAGTTTTTTTGGTATAATAATGCTTAGGCACCAAATAAAATTTTTTTACTATTTTTCCAGCTTTATTAAGACTACTGTCTAAGCTATAAAAAAAAATCACATTATTACAAAAAATCATGCATCTAAGGGTTAATAATACATGAAACAAGTTCATACGTTCAAGCAATAAATATAATTTATGATTTATTTCATGTGGAAAGTACCAACTACCAACAACCCAACTATCGTAACCTTGCTAGCAATAAACGATACATTAAAATATCGACATTATGTTCATATCTCAACAATATTTTAATGTTTCGGTTTTGGCTAGCGAGTTAAGGTTAGCTTGGGTTGTTGATACAGATTTGATAATGCAGGGTGACTTGCAAAGTAAGCTACAAAAACTCCCTGACTTTCCCCTGATCTTTAATAAAATTTTTCCTGACCAATATAATTACTAGCTGACAGGCTCGCTTCACTCGCCTTAAACGTGTAGGGTGGTTTAAAATTCGTATAAAATCGTGAATCGATCCAGCACTTTTGTTTGTTGATCATCTGTAGTCATGGATATGGGCACAGTTATTCAATTCACAACTTCATATTTCTTATATCTAATTTTTAAATTTTCACTTTTGACTGTATTTTTTGGCATTTTTCAAAATTCTTTCTTAGCATGCATCTAGAGCACCAAGCAAATTTCCAAATAATGTGTACCAAATTTCAACTTGATTAGCCATGTGGTTTTCGAGAAACGCTGATGAATGAGTCAGTGGTTTGGCTTTTATATAGATGAAAAACAAAAAGACCTTAGAGAATAATCACAACAATTTCATGTTTGTTAGCCTACCTAGCTTATTTGTCTGTTTGTCCATCTAAAAACGCATTTCAAGTTCGATATTGGAGCATTTCATGTGAGGGTTTCTATAATAAATTAGTATAATTATTATTAGGTATATAATTACTACGAAGTTTTCCCGATATTTATTTAAAATTTCATGACTTTTCCCGGTCGCTAGTCACCCTGTAATGAATATATCGATATTTATATTTACCGAAGTTGAAATGCATAAAGATAAACACTGACATAAACGAAATACAAACTGATTAAAATTTCCGATTTGATGCAATGGGCAAAATTTTGCCTACAATGTATAACTACTTGGATATTTATTTGTGGATTCGTTTTTGTTTTACTCAACATTTAAAATTATCATAGAAACTTTTCAATTGCTTCACAGTGCGCTTACTCACTTCAGCATGACTGTTGAAGTTTTCAGTCAAATCTATCCATCTCCTTCTCTTATCCGTTTTCTTATTCTCTAATAATTTTGACTTTTCAATAAGTCTAATTAATAAGCTCTTTCCCTCTGCCCTAAAATTTAAACCACGGTTTTATTTCACCTCTGCCATTTTTACAATTTACACAGTTTACTTCAGTCCCAAAAATTAGACAACATTCGCACCGCATAACTACTTTATCAACAATGAATATGACAATAATTGACAATCCATACGAGATAAACGAGAAGCTTCGGTTCTCATAACCTAAAAAGATCACATCGTGTGACATAAAATGTAGCCAATAGAAAAGCAGATCGAATGCAGACAGCCGAATTTCAATATAGCCAACCTACAGATTTGCAACAAAATGCTCCGGCAAATGTTGCCGATCCGTCAAAGTTAACAGGCCGATTTTTTCCCCTCGTCAACGTTGGTGCAACGCATTCCATTTTAACAATTTGTCAAATAATAACGAGTCGTTAGTTTGACGTCTGGTAGGCAATATTTAACAGAGGTTGGTGAAACCGGGCATTAGTGTTAATAATTAACCTCATCCTTTTTTGTGACTTTTTCTCAACAAAACACTTTACAAGCAATCTTACTTTAAATCTGTTACTGTAATCCTAGTTTAGTTAATTATTAACAATGTTCATTATTCATAGTGTACTGTAAGTGTCAGACAATTGAAACAAATATTTTAATATCGAAAGCCAATCCAATAAAACTGAGGATGAACCAGAATGTGCACTGGATACAAATAAACTGGTCAATTTTGTCTTTGTGAGAGAATACTTCAGGTGTTCACAATCTAAAAGTTTATTCAGTGTGCTATAAAGCTGTGTCTCCACCAACCAAAAAATACAAAAAACGGACAAACATTAAACATATGGGTCACCGAACATGTTTGTGAGTTTAATTTATATGTTTGGTCTGTGAGCGAACAGTCATGACCAACAACATACTGATAATAATGTTTGAGAAGGCATCCACACCAAACAATGTTTGGCAACATCAGATAATTCCAGCAAACACAAAAAGCCAAGCATGTTTGGTTGGTGGAGACGTGACTTTAGATGTTATTCAAATTAAGTAATCAAGAGCCCTTAAGCCACGTCTCCACCAACCAAACATGCTCGGCGAACAGTGTTAGCTGGAATCAGCTGATGTTGCCGAAATTTTTTTGGAGTTGGTATGGTGTGGACGCCTTCTCAAACATTATGATTGGTGTGGTGGGGTTAGTGGTGGGAACCTGTTGTTTGTCATCACTGCATTTCAATTGAACTCATGAAGATTTTCGGTGACCCATATGTTTAATGTTTTTCCGTTTATTGTATTTGCCAACAATGTTTGGCAGACATGTTTGTTTGGTGGAGACGCAGCTTAAAATTCACAGCTGATGGATTTACCTGAGATGAATTTTAAAATTGTATGAGCTAGAGCACTTATAATCTTAAAAAGAAAAGCTGATAGATTCACTTGTGCTTACTAAGATGAGCTTTCAAATGACTTGAATAAGTGGTCTTATAGTCAGTCACAAAATCCACAGCTCAGAGATTAAACTGTGTGCTTTCTGAGATGATTTTTCAAATCATGTGATAGAGAGCTTTTATAATCACAAAATTCACAGCTGAAGGATTCAACTGGGTGTTTCCAGAGATGATTTTTCAGACTTCTTTGAAATGAGGTCTTGTAATCACAAAATTCACAGCTGAATAATTTACCTGTGTGTTTTCTGAGATGACTTTTCAAATTACTTTGAAAAGTGGTTTTATAATCACAAAATTCACAGCTCAATAATTCACCTGTATGTATTCTAAGATGAGCATTCAAACAACTTTGATAAGAGGTCTTAAAGTCACAAAATCCACAGCTCAGGAATTCCCCTGTGTGTTTTCTGAGATGATTTTTCAAATATTTTTGAAAAGTTGTCTTATAGTTACAGAATTCACAGGTGAAGTATTCACCTGTGTGCTTTCTGAGATGAGCTTTCAAATAATTTGGATAAGAGGTCTTATAGTCACAAAATTCACAGCTCAGGAATTCCCCTGTGTGCTTTCTGAGATGATTTCTCATATCATGTGATCGATAGCTTTTATAATCACAAAAATCACAGCTAAATGGCTTTTCACCTGGGTGTTTTTTTGTATGAGTTTCTAAGTTACTAAGTTTTGAAGTTTCATAGCTACAATCAGCAGAACTATGAAGCTTAACCAGTTTTCTATGAAAAGTTATCTTAGCATGTTTTCCTAAATAAATGGAATTCCCATTGTCCCAGTTCAGTCCACCAATTACTGTTGCACTGCCATCGCCTGCTGTACAGGAAGAAGTCGATGTCTGTTTGCACTCCACTAATTTTGGTTCTTCTACTTCTTCCTCTTCTTCTGAACATCCTTCAACATCTTGCATATCTGCAATGATGATTAATACATAACGATAAGTTAATGGAAATAAATTCAAATGATAAGTTGGGGAAAGAAAGATAAATGAATGAGAGGGGAATGCAGGGAAGAAAGAAGTAGGAGAAATAAGAAGAAAAGGAATGATGATACTATAAATTATGCCGGAGACTTCAGCTACTGCAAACATTGTCTACTACATTAGATAGTTAATGGAAATCGATGAATGCCACTAAACAAAAATATTTAGTCAATGCCGGAAATAGAACCACAGATCTCCCAATTGCTGGTCAGAAGCCTTAACCAATAGATCACATAGACAACTTCTGGGAATTAGCATATGCTTGAAACTTACCCATACCATACCAATAAATTTGTATGTGAATAACTTGTTAATGTTCAGCAATTTAATAAAATGGGAATATATTTCTTATCTACTTGATAGAAAATCTCTAGCAATTGATCAATTAATCATTTATTTATTTATAAATTCCAAATAACATCCCACTAAACCTTTTGAGTTTATAATATTAAATTTTCATGAAAATAAAAAATAATAATAAGCGTATGGCTTTTAATGGTAGGGAGACCCTTACAGGTAGTACCACCTTGCCGTTTGAGCCATGTTACAGGGACTATTTTAGGTGGGTTCCGAACCACCGGGTAAGTAATAATAAAGCTTGTAACATCAAGTCATTGAAGCACGGTCACCCGTTTTTCATGAGAACTTTTGAGCCAACAAAAATGTTATCTTGTTGCTATGGTGATTTTTGAAATAAAAAATTACAAGATAATAAAATTGAAATCAATTATACAATAGAAATTATATAATTCTGAGATGTCTTTTCAAACGGTATCTTTCACTGCTTTGATAATAACAAACTTATCAAGTAGACTTTTCAGCTGTATGAGTCCTAATGTGTCTTTTCAAATTACATTGATAAGAACATTTATAATCACAAAATTCACAACTGAAAGGCTTTTCTCTTGTGTGAGTCATCAGGTGTGTTTTCAAATGTTGACTTTGATTGCTTTTATAATCACAAAATTCACAACTGAAAGGCTTTTCTCCCATGTGAGTTCTAAGGTGTGTTTTCAAATAATATTGATTAGAACATTTATAATCACAAAATTTACAACTGAAAGGCTTTTCTCCTGTGTGAGTTCTAAGGTGTGTTTTCAAAGTAGATTTTTGAGAACATTTATAATCACAAAATTCACAACTGAAAGGCTTTTCTCCTGTGTGAGTCCTAAGGTGTGTTTTCAAAGTAGATGAAGCAGTAAATTTATAATCACAAAATTCACAACTGAAAGGCTTTTCTCCCGTGTGAGTCCTAAGGTGTTTTTTCAAAGAAGATTGATCAGAACATTCATAATCACAAAATTCACAACTGAAAGGCTTTTCTCCTGTGTGAGTCGTCAGGTGTTTTTTCAAATGTTGTCTTTGATTGCTTTTATAATCACAAAATTCACAACTGAAAGGCTTATCTCCAGTGTGAATTCTGAAGTGTGTTTTCAAAGCAGATTGTCGAGAACATTTATAATCACAAAATTCACAACTGAAAGGCTTTTCTCCTGTGTGAGTCCCAAGGTGTCTTTTCAATTCAGATTGATAAGAACATTTATAATCACAATATTCACAACTAAAAAGCGTTTTTCTGGTAGTAGTTCCAGCATAAATTTCTCCATTTTCTCTTTCATTACTTTTATTACCATGAGATTCATAGCTGGAAGGTTCATCACCTGGTACTCCAACTGAATGTATTCTTAAATGGGCCTGTAGTTCGAATTCAGTGGAGAAATGATAGTCACAATGAGCACAGCTATAAACGTGTGAATCTTCATCTTTTGGAAATTCCTGTTTAATAGCAGTTTGC
This sequence comes from Conomelus anceps, assembly GCA_948455865.1. NCBI lineage: Eukaryota > Metazoa > Arthropoda > Insecta > Hemiptera > Delphacidae > Conomelus > Conomelus anceps. Next base: position 110,018,243 of record OX418217.1, on the reverse strand, counting down.
TCCTTACTGCTTACAGATGAAATTGAATGACCATCTTCCTTGTCCTGCCACACCGTTTTGATGTCCATGTCATGTACAGGGATATTTACCATCTTTTTGTCCTTCAGTGATAATGGATGTAGCTGTTTTGGATGTTCTCCATCAAAATCTGAAAAACAATTCAACTATTATCAACAAGAAATCTTTACTAGTGTAATGTGGCTTTTGCAGAGGAATTGGCTTCTGTGTCTTAGTGGGCCCTGCAGATCCTATATTACAGAACCATAAAACTGAAACAAATAAACTGCTTATCTTGATGAATAGCATAATTTTGAGTTTTCTTAGTAATGGCGAAGGTGATATTGTGGAAGGTATCCATAATGAAAAATAAGACGAAATTGTCACAACCACATTTATTAAAACTTCGAGAAACTAGTTTCGGTTGTTACACCATTATCAATCTCAATCAAACTCAGTTTTTCATTAATTTTGAGTTTATTGTACAAAGATGAAATATAATATCTTGGGATGAAATAAGGCTACTTTGATTTTGAAGTGTCTTTTATGAGTTTCATTGGAGCAATAACACATTTGATTTCCATAAAACAAAAGGTGCTGTCTTAAGACTGGACACACTCAAATTTTAGAGGAAAAGATCCAGTAAAACTGCATTGTAAGCAGTTTCAGACCCTTTAAGATTAATTTATGATGGTAATGATCCAAGGATATTACAATTGCTAAGAATTGTTGAATCAATAGATTCCATCCACTTTGAGATTAGACAACATCCTCAAAGTGGAGGCCAATATTCATCTAGTGCTGAATCCATTGTCAAGTGGGGTTCTGGAAACCTCAACCACCCTTCAGTTACATCATTGCTTCAAAATCAGTTTGAATTTTTTGGGGTAAAATAAAGCAAAATTTTACGGTAGTGATTAGATTATTTACTTTATTCATGTAGATTACAAAATTCACAGTCTTAAAAATATATAAGTACTGTAATTATTGTTCTATGAATTTTACAAATCTAAACTAAAGAATTAATCAACGATATGAATACAGTATAAGATGCAATTTGATAAAAATAATATGATTGTGATGTATCTACATGAAACGGCACAGTTTGAACATATAAATGCCCATTCTTGGAAGTTGATATTCAAGAATATCCTTCTCATCAACACTTGACCGTATGCTGTAATAAACTGAAAACGGTATGAAAGTTAAAAACTAAAATAAGATGAATAAATTATTTGAAGCATATGAATGATTAGAACAAACTGATTAATAGAGTTAATTTACAATAATAATAGAAGTTATGGATTGATATTTTCTGATTGAGAGTAAAACAATGAGACAGAAAAAGAGATTATTTACAAATGAGATACTTAATGTTAAACATTAATATGAAAGTGAGTAAAAAAAAGCATAATTTAAGAGAAATAATAGTGGGTGATAGTGGTTAATATTGCACTAGACATTAAAGTAAAACAAAAACTTTTTATACATAAGTTAATATTCTACAGATTATAATAATTAAGATCCCTAAGACATTAAGGATTTGAAGGGTGAATAAATTGCTTATGGAGTCGATGAATGATGGCGTGAATGATGAAAGTTGTCATGCAGTTGCTCTAGGGTTGAACAGACTCAGTCATTTTCTCATAAAGATATTTTCTCAATGCCAAGATAAAGCCCACTCAACTCTCAAAGGATCTAATAGGATTGGGAAGTGCATTCCAAGCACAACAGGCGCTAACAAGGAAAGATTTAGTATAAATGGTAGTTTGGTGATTCGGTATCCTTAGAGTATTTTCTCCGGTTCTAGTATGTGAAACATCTATCCTCCTACCTTCAGAAACAAATTTAAAATTATTTTTGAAATAGTTTGGTTTGCCATATTTTAAAATATCTCTAACAAGTTTGACTATTTGAAATAATCTCTGTTCGGGTAGTTTTAAAGTTGAGCTAGCAATGTGGGCTTGAGTGATCCGTTCATGAAATTCAAGAGAGTAAACAAACCGTAGACAATAGTTTTGGCAGCGCTGCAGTTTATCATTTAGAGTGACTTGCATGTCATTTAGTACAGAATTGCAATATATCAAGTGTGGGAAGATCAGAGATTTAACCAATAATAATCTAATGTTTCTAGGAAGAATATCTTGCAATTTCTTCAATGAATGCATGGCTGAAAAGACCTTTTTACATGTTCTATTTACTTGTTCTGACCAGTCAAGAGTTTTATTCATGATAATACCTAGGTTTTTGACTGAGCTGCAGTAGGGAATTCCATTACCATCAACAATAATTTTGTGGATTGAGCTCAAGTCAATGCTGTTTACTATGCGTGAGTATCCAATTATTATGGGCTGCGTTTTAATGGGATTGAGTTTGAGGCCATTTTTCCTAGTTCATTCAACTATTAAATTTATATCTTGATTCATTTTCTCTACTGTTTCATTTATTTTTGTGGTAGAACAACTTGCATAAATTTGAAGGTCATCTGCATATGTATGAAAACTGGAAAACTTGACAACAGAGGGAAGGTTGTTTGCATACAGAGTGAACAGTAGGGGGCCTAAAATGGATCATTGAGGAACACCATGTATAACATTTTTCCAATTTGACCTGTTATCACCAACAGACACACATTGTTTTCTACCTGTAAGATAGGAATTGAACCATATTAGTGTTTTATGATTAAAACCAAGAATAGCTAACTTGTTTAGAAGAACTCTATGGTCTACAGTGTCAAATGCTTTAGAAAAATCAAACAGACTTAAGATAGTACATTTTCGTTGGTCCATAGCCAACCTGATATCATCAGTGACACGCAGTAGAGCTGTTTCAGTTGAATGAGATTTTCGAAATCCAGATTGAAAGTTATGAAGTTTACTACTATGCTCTAAAAATTTTACAACTTGTGCATGCACAATTCTTTTAAGTACTTTAGATAGGGCAGGTAAAATACTGATTGGTCTGAAGTCTTCAACTTTATTGGGAGAGGCAACTTTGTTTAAAGGACAAACCAGAGCAAGCTTCCAATTTTCAGGGAAATTACCATTTTCAAGAGATTTATTGAAAATGAATGTGATAGTCGGTAGGACTGCAAATAACATTCTTTTAATAAATTTGATTGAAATTTTGTCTGCACCAGTAGCATTGCTACAAATGTGCTGAAATGCTTTAAAAGTGTCTTGTTCTGAAATCAGACGAAAGTGGAATTGTTCAGCTAGCAGTATGTTTGAATTTGTTACCTGATCATTTAGAATATTTAGATCATTAATATGATTACTGATGACTGTCTCATCATGTTGATTCAAGTGTGTAACAAAATGTTCATTTATATTGTCTAGTGGTAAGTCAATTTGAGTATGAGTTTTCTGTTTACCAAGGCCAAATTCTTTTATTCCATGCCATAATAATGAAGAGTCTTGTCTGTTGTCTGTCATAAATGAGTTCAAGTACCTAATCTTTGAGTTACGTAGCTGTTGTTTAACTTTATTTCTGAGACTTCGATACTCAATTAAACTATCCAAATCATATTTCCTTTTAAATTTTCTATGATCCTTGTCTCTTTGCATCATTTTTAGTATTTTGTCATTCATCCACGATACACATTGTTTTCTATTTATTCTTCTGGTTACATAGGGTGCATGTTTGTCATATAAATTGAGAGTCCAGTTTTCAAAAGTCTCAACCATTTCATCTACTGAGGGTAAGGCCTCAATTTGATGCCATGGAGTCTGAGTTACATCAGTAAAAAAAGCGGCTTCATCAAAGTGTTTAAAGTCCCTATATGTTATAAATTTTTGCACTGGTCTAGGTGGCTTATAAGAAAGCACACAGTAGATCAAGTTGTGTCCAGAAATAGCTGGGACAGAGATTTGACTCATGTGTATAACCTCATTAGGGTCACTAACTATTAGAAGGTCAATGAGTGTATCAGATTCATTAGTATGATGAGTTGGGTCTAGTGGTAAAATAGTCATGTTGAGGCATTGGAAGATTGTTGTCAGTTGGTAATAGTCAAAGTTGCAATTAGTCATGATCAGGTCAGTGTTCATATCTCCCATCACTAGAATACGGCTATAAAATGGCATGGAAGAGAGCAACACATTTTCAAAATCTGAGAAATTACCTATTTTTGAGGGGCGATAGCATATTCCTACTAGTAATTTATCAGAACTGGATAAGGATAATTCAAGTAGCATAAATTCAGGTCTGGCAGAGTATTCTTGTACAGATGCGGTTAATATTTTAGTCTTTATATTTTCTTTTACATACGCTGCCACGCCCCCACATGCTTTATTCAATCTATCATTACAGTAAAGAGTATAACTGGGCAATTCAACTTGTTTGGATAGAATACTAGGCTTTAAAAATGATTCCAAGATTCCAATAATGCTGAAATTTTGAAAATGGAAGATTGCTCTGAGTTTGTCTATGTGACAACTAAGAGATTGAACATTAAGGTGTGTGGCTTTCAGAACTTTGTTGTAGGGCCGAAGCCTGTTCGATAAAATGAGACCCATGTCTGGGTAATTATTATTCAAACTACTACAATTATTATGAATTGAGAGCGAGCGAGCTGGATTGTCAGTGGGGAGCATAATAATTGTAGTTACATACCAACGTTGGTCCAAACAGAGAGCAAAGCATGACAGTGAAAATGAAATTACAACTAAGATTACTTAACCTAAGTGACTTAACAGTCAAAGTCTCTTGATTGAGCGAGTGCATAATGGATGTATTGTCAGTTTGGCTATTGTCACAATTCAACAGTCACAGTTTGATTATTATTTAGATAAAAAAAAAATTCAAATTCAATATATTGAGCCAAAACGGTGTACATATACAGGCCAAGAAGTGATGATTTTCAGCAGGTGATCCTAGTCTGTGCAGGAGTATGATGCAGCCCTATACTGGATAGTGATGTTCTTGGTAGTGAGGAATGACAGCAAGTTTTGATGAAGTGGTGATTAACCAGTTCAACTGTAACAAGAAAAAAGAGCGAGCAGAAACAACAGCAAAATACCTGAGGAAAGTATTAATGGAACTAGTCTTTATCCCATTACATGGAAGACAAGAATTCTAGATTTAGTGAGACTACGTAATAAAATTAGAAAAGTAATAGAGTATTAATAAAGGTACAGCACAGATTATTTGTAAATGAGAGAATTGATGAAAACTCTGAATTGTTAAAAATGTTATTAACTATGGAAGCAAAGATAAAACCATTAATCAATGATATTAATTTAGTTGTTATAGCTGCTATGAGTTCACAGCATCAATAGTAAAATTGAAATCCATTTTTGGCCGGATATGTATGTGTAGGTAGGCCTATATATAAATTTTAAGAGTACATTCCTATCATAAATTATGGTTGATTTGTAATAATTGAAGTGATCTAAATCAATTAAATGATCTACAAATCTACTGCATGCACTCACTTCATTAGTGATGGTTGTTTAATGTACTGTTAACAGTAATGAGGCAACAATTCTAGTCTTGAATCCTTCCAATCAGTAATTTAAGCAAACATTTCAGTTATGAGTACCAAGAAAGAGAGAGAGGGAGTGAGATTAGATTAGATTATTTACTTCATTCATGTAGATTACAAAATGACAGATTCTAGATTATGATAGTTAAAAAATATAAGTAATTGGTCTATGAATTATACAAAGCTAAGCAAAATAATTATTCAATGAGGAGACAGAGTGAGTAAAAGAACTTATTTATGAGTCATGTGACGACTATTGAAAGTGAGTGCATTCGTTTTAACGCTCTTAGTATAACCTGAGGTGTAGCAAAGAGGCGAAGAGGGTTAGAATAAGTATGAATATGAGGCTATTGTTGTAGTTTTCTGTTAAATAATATGTTTTAAATGATATGCATATGAGGCTAAGAGCCTTAGTGGAGGGCTGCATAATTTAACTACTACACTTAGACTGCTAGAGAATGCTGTTATTTAGAACAGTTATTTAGGTGCTCACCTTTATTTTTAAGAGGTCAGCCATCCTCTTGATGGTATGCACCCTCTTGGCGCCTCCGTGATTGATGGCAATCTTTATACGTCCGTCCTGACTCCAGACCTGACGGTGTCCGAAGTGGTCAGCTGCTGCATTCAGGATCCTCAGTTGCTGCGCCATCAGGTCCTCCCAGATGGTGATGCCGGTTCCCTTGAGACCCCTCTTGGCATCGAAGATCATTTGCCTTGTCCTGTAGCTGCAGAGTCAAATTATTATCGGGCAATCCTTGGGTTTGGCTTGGCCGGTTGCAGGTGGTTGGCATTTACCAACTCGATGGGAGAGGTTGATATCCTCCAATTTGACATCCAGATTTAGTTTGTTGTTCAACACCTTCAATGCAAGCTGATCAGTGTCCTCTTTCTCTCTTTCCGGAACACCAAAGATTCAAGACAAGGTTGTTGACCTTCAAGTTGCAGTCCTCCTTGAGCTCCCAGATCCTCTCGATAAGCCTTCTATTCTTGTCTTTTAAGGCCTCGACCTTGGCGAAAATAGTTTTCAGAGCCAAAGTAACCACTGCTTCAACCGCTTTCTCCACTTGCTGGCTCATATGCAGGAGGAATTCCTCAGTGAGACCTCCAAAAATAGAATTGGCAGGAGGTGGAGGTGGAGGTTGTTGACCAGGTAGCTGGACGGTGGCATTGTTTCGTTTTGGCGTACTCCTGGGCTTTCCCATGTTGAATGGAGTAGAAAGTGGTATAGGAAGACTGGACTAGAAATCTAACAGTTATTTTGTGGTTTAAGAAGAGTTTTTTAGAAATAACTTGAAAATACGTGAATTTATCAAAAAAATAATTACACAATAGCACTAAACTTGAAAAACTGAACACAATGATATATAATTTGAATTTAATTGAACTATTGAACCCTACGAAATTACTGTTTGAAGACGGAGATGAACTGACACACATTTCACTCACTCGACATCAGAAGAGGCCTAGCTGATAGAGACTTGTAAATGGAAAACACATCCACAGCAAGCAATAAAGCCTATCCAGATGGATTGAATTAGAAGTATGCAGAATAAATAAATTGTTAAACTTACCAAGCACTTCTTCTTTGATAAAGACCTGGGTGAAACCCATGCCAGCTTCTGGTTTGCCAACATGCATATCTTGTTCATAATCATCAGTAAGTTCTTCCTTGATGTGTAGCATCTTATTTTCTTCCTGGAAATCCATAAACCAGATAATTGTTTTCTTACAGTGGTGTAACTGAGGGGTCAGTCTGGGGGGGGGGGGGGTTGAGAATCTAATAATTTGTAGTTGGGAAAAGGGGAGTGTTGAGCTCTAGGCACTTTGGAGTACACAGCAGGGAGTGTATGAGAAGTTCTCTAACAGAAAATAAGGACTATATAAATGGCTATTCCTTAAAAAAGGGAATTGGTTGGTACTCTCCCAGATATGTTTTGAAAAATCACATTTCTCAAACCACATTTTATGAGATTTGAGGCACAAATACATTTCAATTGAACATTTAAACCCAGGTTCATGTGTCAAAGTAAATTTCATCTAGTTTGTGCAGTATTGTCAATGGGAGATCTGTATTATTGTATTAGTAAAACAAATTAAAGCAGGCCTAATTGAAACTTTCTCTGTTATTTTTGACCATCCACCTAACCTGATCATGGAACCATGCTGCACCAAACTTGTAAATTTGTTTTAAAAGAGGGTTTGAGGGAACTCTTCAGAAAATTAAAAAAATCTCCAAAAAAAAATCTTTGATGTGTAACATCTTATTTTCTTCCTGGAAATCCATAAACAAAATGATTGTTATGATTGTTCTCTTACAACTGTGTCTTGTAACAGTGGGCTTATTCAGGGTGGGGGGGGGGGGATTGAGATATCTAATAATGTGTACTTGGGGGAAAGGGAGTGTTGAGCTTTAGGCACTTTGGAGTACACAGCAGGGAGTGTAGGAGAAGTTTTCTAACAATAAATAAGGAATATATAAATGGCTATTTCTTAAAAAAGGGGATTGGGTGGTACTCTCCTGGAAATTTTTGGAAAATCACATTTCTCAAGACAAATTTTGAGAGATTTGAGCCACAAAAACTTTTCATCAACATTTAAACCCAGGTTCATGTGTCAAACTAAATTTGATCTAGTTTGTCCAGTATTGTCAATGGGAGATCTGTATTATTGTATAAGTAAAACAAATTAAAACAGGCCTACTTGAAACTTTCTCTCTGTTATTTTTGACCATCCACCTAACCTGATCATGGAACCATGCAGCACCAAACTTGTAAATTTGTTTTAAAAGAGGGTTTGAGGGTACTCTTCCAGAAAATTGAAAAAATCTCCAAAACACTATTAATAGGGTTTTATCAATCTTCTTTGAACTTTTAGTCAAAAACTGTCTCACAAAGCATTTTCTTTGCTACAAATTGCAAATGTGAATTTCATAAACTTGGATAATGTTTTTGACATATCTAAAATATAAATATTGGAGCATCAGTTAAACTTATCCTTGACAAGCCAATGATTGATAGGCTCACCTTGTAGCATTTTGCTCTGGATAATAAACCCATGATGCCTGTTTCATAAAATTTCAATTGGTGAAAATCAATTTCAAAAATAAAAATTAGGCTACTCCTTGAAAAAGTTTGGAACCAAACAAAAAGTTCTAGAAATAATGAATTTAACTCATCTCATTAAGAACTGAGAATTAAAATTAACTGTATACTGACAAAGGAACAAAAACTCCAGATTTGAAGAATAACCTTGAATAAAAATAGTGAATTGAACAAAAACAGACACAATTTAACAGCAAATTGTAAGCTTCTTCTTTTCCCACAAAATGTCTACCCTAATTTTGTAAAACAAAAAGTAAAAACTCTCAATTGACTCTTTTCAGGTACATGGTAGGCTACTGTGATATGGAAAGGTTTCTAATTTAATCAATAGATTAGCACACTATCATTTTGTTACTGAATGAGAAAATGTTCAACTCTGAATTTGAGAATCAACAGGGGTTCTTGTTATAAAGGGGACTAAATGAGGTGATTCTTGCTTAGTGGCTGGATAAATTTTGTTGAGAATGCCTCATCTAAATTAATCTATATTCTGTGGTGGCACATGTTATATTTTCAATGGTGAAATGATTCCCCAAATTGAGCATCTTTAGAGTAACCAGTTTCATGTAATGGCCTGGGATTTCCATGTTGAATTATTCTATTATGCATATGACCATATTTTTCGTTTTACACTGAAGCTTGCCTATTCAAGATGCTTAAAACAGAGCTGGCACCTGGTGCAATAAACACACATAAATTACTGTCTGGTTCAATCTGGGGTTTGAAGCAAGTGATAATGGCGGAGGGCAGTGGAAGTGAGAGGTGGTGGTTGGTGGGGGAATACAGCAATTCAGGTGTGAATGGAGACCTGCATCCCATTTATCCACATTCCAAAGCCTCTTTCTTGTTCCTTGCTGATAGAACTGCTCTGTTGCAATATTGCTTTCAGCACCTTACTGAAAGAACTACTCTGTTTTGACTGCAACTTCACATAGCTAGATTACAACACATTTCTTTTAAGTTTGTTTCCATATTACATTATGCAAGTAAAATATTTATTTGAAAAATTCGTAATTTGCAAACATAGGAGGGGCTCTTAACCATAGAATGATATACTGTAAATCAGGTAAATATAACATTTCCGAAATACTACTGCCCCAAAACACAGTGCGTGCACCATGTGCCTAACCAAACCATCCTTGAGTGGCTAACAAGGCTAATGACAGAACAAATAAATGTTTGTCAGGGTGGCTTCAGGTGCAAAAGTATTGACAACAGATAGAAATATTTTTCTATTGGGAGTCTACGATAATTGTCCAATAATGGGGCCACCCTTGCCAAGCCAGTAAAGCCACAAACTGAGGCCGCCATCTTCATCCCTCATCGCACTTTCTTGTGGCAGAAATTGAAGAGTAGATTAGTTGACTGAAAGTTCCACACCACACTTTGAGCAATTGGTTATTTCTTTGAAAATATTATGTTCAAATAATCTGTACTGAATGTAGTAATTTAACACTGCACTCCCTATTGCACATCTTCACTAATGGTGTATCATGTGGTGTATCAATTCAAACAATCATCTCTCACCAGAAATACAAAAATGAGAATTTCAAAGAAAAACGTAGGAAACATGCTTCCTCCCTAGTATTTATCATCATATGATCTTAACACATCATATGACCACAGTCAATCTATCTCGCATGATCTCTTGACAGATAGAAATATTTATTCCCAGAAGAAAAACAGTTCCACCAGAAAACTCTTAATTTTAATGCTGAATAAACATTGCCTCCACAAAATATCAGTGAATTATTACTTACTAATGTGTGTTGTGTGTAGAAAAGAAATTGTTGAAAAATTCGAAACTTTTGGTTTCTCAATAAATACCAAGATTATGAATGAAAAGAAAGATTATAATTTGCATCCATTACTTCCTCAATCAACTTCAGAGCAAAGCCTAACATATTCTAGTTATATTAGCCTATATTGTGTTCTTTACATTCATGGAATTTTGTTAATAAAAAACAGAATTATTTCATAAATTTTTTTGCTGCACATTGAGTCTATGGTCATTGCCGGATCATTGAGTCAATCAGTGGATTTTATGAGTTCAGAAGACAGTTGCAATTAAGGCTGCACTTCTGTATGTAGTCCCATAAAATAAACTGAGGCAACCGATAGTCAATAGATTATGTTTAGCTTTGGAGTAAATTTAGCCAAATGGATACAAAGGTGAGTTTTTAATATTGAATAATTGAGACTGACACTTAAAAACTTAATAATTGTGATCAGGAGACATAATACTACAATTAAGTAAAGTTTCAAGTGATTTTTTTCTTGCTAACAACTGCGGCACAATTTCCATTGCTTCTTCTTACATAGTATGTCTTGAGATTCAAGCAAGTGTAGAACATCAATCTATACAGTAAGCATAGTTGCTTTCTCAGTGTTGCTTATTGTCAAAAATGGATGATTAATTATCTGTAATGTGCAATTTTGCTAAGTTATTAATAGATAACAATATTTTCCAAATATTACCAGTGGATCTTTTCAGTTTTTTGAAGATATATCCAAAAATTTTGACTAGATTGGTAGCAGTTGAAAGTTTAGCCAATTCGGTTGCAATAGAAATCTTGATTCAGGATTTAGCAACAAGTTTAAAAATGTTTGTTATATGTTCTGATGTTTAAAGTTCAGTGCAAATAATAGGAACAAGCATGTGCTGCATTAATATTTGTGAAACACAATGGATAACATGAAAGTGGAAAATGTAATCAATAAATCTAAAGAAGAAAACAAATTAGGCTTCACCATCACTTTCATATGCTGTTTCACTCACATATATGTTTCACAAGAAGTAATACAAAACATGCTAAGTTCCCATTTGTACTGGACATCAACAATATTACATATGCTGTGCATAACATAATATATAAGTTTTAATGATGCATATGACCAGTGGCATAGCATTCGAACCGGCAGTTTCCAGGGTGCACACTTGTCATGCAGAGCTAAGCTCAGCACTAAACATTGACCACTACCATGTTTTAGTAGCTGTATATTATGATTTAGTAGCTCATGATCATTGATTTCAAATTCTCTTTTTATCATGTGTGTTTGTTATTAAAGATAAGATGCCCAATGTGTGTCTGGTTGCAATCCAACAATGTCAATGAACCAAAGCTTCGAGTTTAGCTTTTCAAATGACAGTGATATTTATAATCAATTGATGTCTTCCATTCACCAAAAAGATATTCAACCACCATATACACCCTCACACTTCCAATATCCATTTCCTTCAAACTCATGCCTTGAGTTTGTCAATGTACTGTGGGGCATCTGATGATGCTCTAAACATCGGAGTGAAACGGCTTTTATGCCATAACATGAGTCATAATTACCACTTGTGTTTTTTAAGTTTTTATTATATATTAGTGGAAACAAGATCTTCAACATAATAACTCTAAAATATCTTTAAATCATATTAATTCACAACTGATAGGGTATTTTGTTGAATTCTGAGATGTCTTTTCAAAAGGTATCTTTCACTGCTTTCATGGTTTTTCTCTTGTGTGAGTCCCAAGGTGTGTTTTCGAAGAAGACTGAACAGAAAATTTATAATCACAACATTCACAACTGAAAGTCTTTTCTACTGTGTGAGTCCTAAGGTGTTTTTTCAAATGTTGTCTTTGATTGTTTTTATAATCACAAAATTCACAAAACTGAAAGGCTTTCCTCCTGTGTGAGTACTGAGGTGTCTTTTGAAAGTCAATTGTTGAGAAAAATTATAATCACAAAATTCACAACTGAAAAGCTTTTTTTCCTGTGAGAGTCTAAGGTGCTTTTTCTAATCAGATTGTTTAGAACATTTATAATCTGAAAATTCACAACTGAAAGGCTTTTTTCCTGTGTGAGTCCTCAGGTGACTTCAATTTTGTCTTTGATTGCTTTTATAATCACATAATTCACAACTGAAAGGCTTTTCTCCCATGTGAGTCCTAATGTGCATTTTCAAAGAAGATTTTCGAGAACATTTATAATCACATAATTCACAACTGAAAGGCTTTTCTCCTGTGTGAGTACTAAGGTGTGTTTTCAAAGAAGATTGTATAGAAAATCTATAATCACAAAATTCACAACCAAAAGGCTTTTCTCCAGTGTGAGTCCTAAGGTGTGTTTTCAAAGAAGATTGATCAGAACATTCATAATCACAAAATTCACAACTGAAAGGCTTTTCTCCAGTATGAGTCCTAAAGTGTCTTTTCAAAGAAGATTTTTGAGAACATTTATAATCACAAAATTCACAACTGAAAGGCTTTTCTCCTGTGTGAGCCCTAAGGTGCATTTTCAAAGTCGATTTTCGAGAAAAATTATAATCACAAAATTCACAACTGAAAGGCTTTTCTCCTGTGTGAGTCCTAAGGTGTGTTTTCAAATTAGATTGATTAGTACATTTATAATCACAAAATTCACAACTGAAAGGCTTTTCTCCCATGTGAGTCTTAATGTGCATTTTCAAATCAGATTGATAGGAGCATTTATAATCACAAAATTCACAACTGAAAGGCTTTTCTCCTGTGTGAGTCCTAAGGTGTGTTTTCAAATTAGATTGATTAGTACATTTATAATCACAAAATTCACAACTGAAAGGCTTTTCTCCAGTATGAGTCCTAAGGTGCATTTTCAAAGTCGATTTTCGAGAACATTTATAATCACAAATTTCACAACTGAAAGGCTTTCCTCCAGTGTGAGTCCTAAGGTGCATTTTCAAAGTCGATTTTCGAGAACATTTATAATCACAAATTTCACAACTGAAAGGCTTTTGTCCTGTGTGAGTCCTCAGGTGTTTTTTCAAAGTAGTTTGAAAACATGATTTATAATCACAGAATTCACAGCTAAAAAGCGTTTCTTCGTAGTAGTTCCAGCATGAGTTTCTCCATTTTCTCTATCATTACTTTTATTGCCATGAGATTCATAGCTGGGAGGTTCATCATCTGGTACTCCAACTGAATGTATTCTTAAATGGGCCTGTAGTTCGAATTCAGTGGAGAAATGATAGTCACAATGAGCACAGCTATAAATGCGTGAATCTTCATCTTTTGGCAATTCCTGTTTAATAACAGTTCGCTCCATACTGCTTACAGATGAAATTGAATTACCATCTTCCTTGTCCTGCCACTCCATTTTGATATCCATGTCATGTCCCATGATATTTATCATCTTTTTGTCATCCAGTGTTAATGGATCTAGCTGTTTTGGATATGCTCCATCAAAATCTGAAAAACAATTCAACTATTATCAACAAGATATAATATTTACTAGTGAAATGTGGCTTTTTCAGAGGAATTGAGTTTGTGTTTTAGTAGGCCCTGCAGATTGTATATTACAGAACCATAAAACTGAAACAAATAAACTGCTTATCTTATTAACTATCATAATTTTGAGTTTATTGTATGATTTTTTTTTTTTTTTTTTCTTTGAGGATGAAGCCCACATAGGTCTGAGACCTGTGCGTGGGTAATGAGTTGGATGATGGTGATTGATGAGTTGGACCTACAGTTTTAGGTGGGTTCCGAACCACCGGGAAGTGATTTGAAATATAATATCTTGGGATGAAATAAGACTACTTTGATTTTGAAATGTCATATGTGAGTTTGATTCAAACAATAACACATTTGATACTCATAAAACAGAAAGTGCTGTCTTAAGACTGGAGACACTCAAATTTTAGAGGAAAGAGATCCAGTAAAACTGCATTTTAAGCAGTTTCAGACCCTTTAAAATTAATTTATGATGGTAATGATCCAAGGATATTACAATTGCTAAGAATTGTTGACTCAATGAATTCCATACACTCTGAGATTTGACAACATCCTCAAAATGTATTATTTATCTAGTGCTGATGACATTGTCAAGTGAGGTCCTGGAACCCCAACCAGCCTTTAGTTACATTGTTGCTTCAAAATCAGTTTGAATTTTTTTGGGGTAAAATAAAGCTAAATTTTATGGTAGTGATAGAGACTTGTAAATGGAAAACACATCCACAGCAAGCAATGAAGCCTATCCAGATGGATTGAATTAGAAGTATGCAAAATAAATAAATTTGTTAAACTTACCAAGCACTTCTTCTTTGATAAAGACCTGGGTGAAACCCATGCCAGCTTCTGGTTTGCCAACATGCATATCTTGTTCATAATCATCAGTAAGTTCTTCTTTGATGTGTAATGTCTTATTTTCTTCCTGGAAATCCATAAACAAGATAATTGTTTTCTTACAGTGATGTAACTGAGGGGTCAGTCTGAAGGGGGGGGGGGGTTGAGAATCTAATAATTTGTAGTTGGGGGAAGAGGAGTGTTGAGCTTTAGGCACTTTGGAGTACACAGCAGGAAGTGTATGAAAAGTTCTCTAACAATATATCAATAAATAAGCACTATATAAATGGCTATTTCTTAAAAAAGGGAATTGGTTGGAACTCTCCCACAAATGTTTTGAAAAATCACATTTCCCAAACCACATTTTAAGAGATTTGAGGCACAAATACATTTCAATTAAACATTTAAACCCAGGTTCATGTGTCAAAGTAAATTTGATCTAGTTTGTCCAGTATTGTCAATGGGAGATCTGTATTATTGTATAAGTAAAACAAATTAAAACAGGCCTACTTGAAACTTTCTCTCTGTTATTTTTGACCATCCACCTAACCTGATCATGGAACCATGCAGCACCAAACTTGTAAATTTGTTTTAAAAGAAGGTTTGAGGTTACTTTTCCAGAAAATTAAAAAAAAATCTCCAAAACACTATTAATAAGGTTTGATCAATCTTCTTTGAACCTTTAGTCAAAAACTGTCTCACAAAGCATTTTCTTTGCTACAAATTGCAAATGTGAATTTCATAAACTTGGATAATGTTTTTGACATATCTAAAATATAAATATTGGAGCATCAGTTAAACTTATCCTTGACAAGCCAATGATTGGTTGGTTTACCTTGTAGAATTTTACTCTGGATAATAAACCCATCATGCCTGTTTCATAAAATGTCAATTGAAGTGAAAATCAATTTCAAAAATACAAATTAGGCTACTCCTTGAAAAAGTTTGGAACCAAACCAAAAGTTCTAGAAATAATGGATTTAACTCATCTCATTAAGAACTGAGAATTAAAATTAACTGTATACTGACAAAGGAACAAAAACTCCAGATTTGAAGAAAAACATTGAACAATAATTTATTGAGAATTGAACAAAAACAGACACAATTTAACAGCAAATTGTAAGCTTCTTCTTTTCCCTCAAAATGCCTACCCTAATTTTGTAAAACAAAAAGTCAAACCTCTTTTCAGGTACATGGTAGGCTACTGTGATATGGAAAGGTTTCTAATTTAATCAATAGATTAGCACACTATCATTTTGTTACTGAATAAGAAAATGTTCAACTCTGAATTTGAGAATCAACAGGGGTTCTTGTTATGAAGGGGACTGAATGAGGTGATTCTTGCTTAGTGGCTGGATAAATTTTGTTGAGAATGCCTCATCTAAACTAATCTATATTCTGTGGTGGCACATGTTATATTTTCAATGGTGAAATGATTCCCCAATTTGAGCATCTTTAGAGTAACCAGTTTCATATAATGGCCTTCTAATAATCTAATATCTAATATAGGCTAATTTCTATGTTGAATTATTCTATTATGCATATGAACATTTTTTTTGTTTGACATTGAAGCTTGCCTATTCAAGATGCTTAAAACAGAGCTGGCACCTGGTGCAATAAACACACATAAATTACTGTCTGGTTCAATCTGGGGTTTGAAGCAAGTGATAATGGCGGAGGGCAGTGGAAGTGAGAGGTGGTGGTTGGTGGGGGAATACAGCAATTCAGGTGTGAATGGAGACCTGCATCCCATTTATCCACATTCCAAAGCCTCTTTCTTGTTCCTTGTTGATAGAACTGCTCTGTTGCAATATTGCTTTCAGCACCTTACTGAAAGAACTACTCTGTTTTGACTGCAACTTCACATAGCTAGATTGCAACACATTTCTTTTAAGTTTGTTTCCATATTACATTATGCAAGTAAAATATTAAGCCCTTTGACTTTCCAAAGGGAAAGAGCTCTGTTGCTTTTTAATATTGTTCAGAGTTATGAAGAAAACTCATGGATTTGTAGCTGTAAAGTGAAACAATAGTAGGCTTACCATACATTTTAAGAGCCAACCCCAGAAACTGTATAGAGAACAGATCAAGGTGTGATGAGAGTACAATCATTATGTTTTTTTGTTAAATGAAAAAGTGAGAATAGAATTAAAAAAATACTTGATAATGTGAGAATAATATTCTTTTATTAAAAAATGTTTTAGTGATAACTTATTTATTAGTTATGTATAAAACTGGGTTTACATTCTTAACAATGAAAATATATACATTTCAAAACTCGTTCAGGCGCTTCTTCCTCATATCTGCAAGAAACCTAGACAAATATCAACCCAGACATGAGCTTGAAACCCAGACTGTCTGGGAAAATCCTGGACAAATAGTAAGCCTAAACAATAGGCTGTACTGTTTTTAACTAGAATTCATAATTTAGTTTGAACAAAAACAGATGTAAATGACTCAGGACATTTGTCCCAAAAACTATGAATATAGTCATGATAAAAATGTGTGTATTGATTGATCTAGGCAAGTCTGAGATTAGGAAGCAGTCAAGTGGTGCAAAATTGTACAATGTTTCAATCCATGAAAATTACTACAATTTCTGAATAGCCAGAAATATAAATCATAAAGCCTGGTAATGTCTTCATGTGTTATAGTATGAACTGGTTACTATGCCAACCCGATCGTGACAAATAAAGAGTTGTTGTTATTAGCAATTTATTCACTAATGTCACTACATTAAGCAATGTTCTAATAAATAATACTCCACATTAAGTTGATATTTATTCCATTAAATACTAAAACATGGTGTCAGGTGTTATTAAAATATGAATTTAGACTTGGAAGATAAAAAAAAAAAAAATGGAACTGAAAATGGTAAGATATGTACCACCACCCAACAAGATGGAATGAATGGAAACCTGCAAGACAACGTAGCATTTTTCAAAAACAATGGAAAAATTATGAACTTGCAAAGTGATATACAAGGTTATAGATAACCCAGAATCAAGAACTATCGATGAGATACTCG
Source organism: Conomelus anceps (assembly GCA_948455865.1). Classification (NCBI taxonomy): domain Eukaryota; kingdom Metazoa; phylum Arthropoda; class Insecta; order Hemiptera; family Delphacidae; genus Conomelus; species Conomelus anceps. The sequence continues at coordinate 110,000,540 of OX418217.1, read as the reverse complement.
ATGCACTCACAAAGAAACTCGCCCCAGAGCTCAATGTCAGGTATGAAAGGTACATTTTTAACAATCTCAAACAGTCAGATAATGAATCATTCCAAGACTATTTCATGAAATTGAAAACACAATTTAGGCTTTGCAATTACAAAGATATGGAAGACGAGCTAATGTTAGACAAAATTATATGCTCGATTAATATTATCCATTTGAGAGAAAAACTTTGGCTAATGAAAGACTTAACTTTAAAAAAGCAATAGAAATTTGTAAATAAAATTTGTAGATCCAATGTTTATATTGTGAAATCGTTCCATAATGAAAACAAATTAGAAGTTGTCAACTTTCACTTTATTGATACAAATGAATACAGGACCATGGTTTCATGTCTTACCAACACATCCTCGGCTGTACTAAAGAAGCAGGAGGCTTCTTAACAACAAAACTTGGTAGCCAAAGGCTACTTGATAGCTAGAAAGTGAATATGGTTATATTATGGTTAAACTCAACTTGAGTTTATTAAAATTAACAGATTGAAATAAAAATAAAATAAAATAAAATTGGATAATAAAAATTAAAATAAAATTAGAGAGAGTAATATCTTAACCTATTGAAACTTAATATTCTGAACCAGTCTTGAAATTTATCATAACCACTCTAGTCCTGACTGAAGTCTATACTATTTTCAATCTGTCTGCAACTATTTGTCACTGTGTCTATCAATTACCTTGTTCCTAGCCTATATTAAATGGAAGTAATTAAAAGATTCTAGTAAGCCACACTACTAGAAACCTGAAACTTACAGGGAGCTTCAAAGTAAAGGAAACAATAATCTAACCTATATTTAAAACTGACTAATAAAAATCTGATAACCAAAATTCAAACCCATTAATCTGTGCATCCTGTCCACATTCTTGTCCAACTATTTGCCTCTATTCATAGCTTATAATTTTATAAGGAAGTCAATAAAAATGTGAACATACTAGAATGTCACTCTACTAGAGCTTATAGGAAGATAACATTAAAACAAAAAGAAAACCCCAAATTCAAACCTATTAACTAACCAATATACTGTCTATATTTTTGTCTATCTATACCTCTATTCCTAGTTTAGACCTATATTAAATGGAGTTAAAAGCTTATAGGACACAACTATTTGTGTCTATCTATATATCTCTATTCCTATCTTATATTAGATGAAAGTATCCTCAAAACACAAAGAAAGCAATATTTGGACTTATTTGAACTAATATACCTAATCAACCTAACTAAAATTCAGTGTCCTAATTGTATCCTAAATCAAAAGTGGTTTTGAACTAATCTACTGATGTT